>QXEO01000721.1:600000-934630 GCA_007115705.1 Dactylis glomerata
ATTTATACGCTTTCAAAAGGAAAACAACATATAAGTTGGCAATTGAGTTCGGATAAATCAGGTAAATTATGCAGAACAATGACTGTCCCCTACTAGTTGGTATTTTTTGTAATATTTGATTTTTAGTTTTTAATATTTCAATTATGCTTAGTTTTACTCTTCAAAATTTGAAATGTATTTTACAAATGTGAATCTATATAGTACAAGGCATGTAGATACACGACATGATTTGTTTGTAATATAATACAACACGTGATGTAAACAACGCTTATTATTTCAGCAGTCAATATATTACAACATCTCAATATCCCAGAAATGAATTTATTACATTCTCTCAACATAGTTCTACAATAAAATTACAAATTGACACTAGTTTTTAGAAGAAGTTTGAGACAGACAATATGAGATACAGCATTTTCTAAGATACAGCAGCTTATTGCATGGAGCAGCTACAACACACTCACAAACATTTACAGAGTGATGCAGAATGAAGGAGATGAATCAAATAGTGACCAGAATTGGGTTGCACTTCTCACTGTAACATATTATCACCTATGAAGCGGGAAGCTCAAAACTTCAAGATGACAGCTCTACAGCAGTCTCATCATCTCCAACTGATGCGTGGTGAATGACCAGCCCGTTGGGAACCCCAAGAGGAAGGTGTGATGAGTATAGCAGCTAGTTTTTCCTCAGTTAAGAAACCAAGGTTTAATATCGTTCAGGAGAAAAGCAGACAGCAACGACTGAAGGTGATGCAGACTGGCTTAATAACACTCCAACAAGGGCGCCGTTTCACGATAAAAACGAGTTGGCGAGTCTTCAGCTAGAAGCAATGTGGAACCTGCACACAACACAACCAAGTACTTTGCTCCCAACTTGCGATGAGGTTGTCAATCTCACCGGTTTGCTTGAAACAAAGGTTATGAGTGTATCGAGTGGAAAACAGTAGAGTATGCGAATAAAGTAAACAGTGCGAGTAAAGTAAACAGGTGATAGCAATATGATGGAAATAGGATCGGGATCCACAGTTCACTAGTGGTGTCTCTCCATAAGATAAATAACACATGCTGGGTAAACAAATTACAGTTGGGCAATTGATAGAATAAAGATAAACGTGATATGTCAAGAAGATCACTATGAGATTTACTCTGGGCATTACAACAAAATACATAGACCGCTATCCAACTGCATCTATGACTAATAATCCACTTGTGGTGAATCAATCCAAGAACTCCACAAGTATTAAGTTGCGAACAACAGATAATTGCATTAAGCAAAGTGTGTAATGTAAACAAAGCATATGCCCTTGAGCATATGAATGTTGTTTTCTCCCTAGTAGCAACAGCACATCTATAACCTTAGAGGTTTCTGTCACTCCCCCAGGTTAAATAGAGGCATGAACCCACTATCGAGCATAAATACCCCCTCTTGGAGTCACTAGCAACTACTCGGCCAAGATAGCTACTAACAACGGAGAGCATGCAAGATCATAAACAACATAGAGATAACAAAAGATAATATTCAGTACAGCAACTTAATCATAAACACCAATATTCATCGGATCCCAACAAACCAAACATGTAGAATTACATAACGGTGATCTCAATCATGTAGGGCAGCTCATGAGATCTAAACATGAAGCACATGGTGGAGAAGACAACCATCTAGCTACTGCTATGGACCCATAGTCCAAGGTAGACTACTCACTCATCGCTCCGGAGGCAAGCATGGCGATGAAGAAGACCTTCGGTGGCGATTCTCCTCTCCGGCAGGGTGCCGGGAAGAGCTTCTGGACCCTCCCGATCTTCGGGTCGACGGTGGCGGCGGATCGCGATGTGTTCTGGAAAAGTGATCGGGTACTTAGGTTCTTTCCATCGGGGGGTCTTTATAGGCGAAGGGGCGATGTCAGAGGAGGAGCCAGGCGCACTCACGTGGGGCCCACGCGGCCAGGCCCCTGGCCGTGCCACCCCTACGTGTGGGGCCCTGGTGGCCCCCCTCCTACTCTCCTTCGGATCTCTGGAAGTTTTCGGGTAAAATAAGACTTCAGGAACTTGTTTCGTCCAATTCCGAGAATATTTCCTGTGTATCACTTCTGAAACACAAAAACAGCAGAAAATAGGAAACTGGCACTGTGGCAACTCGTTAATAGGTTAGTTCCGGAAAATGCATAAAAGTGCCACGAAGTGTAACAAAACAATAGGCAAATGGTGTAAAAACAAGCATGGAGCATCAAAAATTATAGATACGTTGAAGACGTATCACCAACCATTTCTGAAATTGCAACAACAACAAATACCTTCTTACTCAATTTCTTCCTTTGGAAAACCTGCATGAGATCGTCATCTTTAACAATTTCGATGAAATCCCTCTTCTTAAAGTGGCACCAACGTAAATGTGCCTGCTGATTAGGGCCCCAAGGACATCTCTGCTTTAGCTGCTCAAGAATCTGGTCAACAGTAACTGTCTTGGGATCTACCATTATTTCCATACGATCATTTTGCACAGCAAATTCTTGGCCATCATCTAGTACTGCAGTGTAAGGATCCACTTGCAAAGCAATTAGATATAGTTGTGAATGGTCAATAGCTGCTAGTTTACAAGCATCCATACCACTGGGAGCACCACCATCTGGATCAACACTTTTGGCACCTAATTGTGCTTCTGGTGCATCAATATCATCAACCATAACAAAGAGATCCAACTGACGAGTACCCTTATACTTCTCCCAAATCTGCAACAGCTGACGGGAGTGCTCAAGTTGTTCGTACACCTGATTCATGTTCATCCACACAAACTTAGCCTTCTGTTTGGATCCCCAAGGAATCCTAGCGTGAAGAATGTCAACAAGCTGCGAAACAGACATAATCTCACTGCAATTCACATTCATTTGCACAGACTGCGAAGCCACACACCTCTCCAAGCCATAATCTAATCTAGCAATATACTGATGCACTCGGACATTTATTTTGTATGTGTTCTCCGAATCATCGCTGTCTCAAAAATATTAGGAAATAAAAGATACAAATTAGTTGCTTCTCTCTAATCATACCATAATTTGGGAAAACATAAGACAAAAAGTATATTTTCTGCTTTTGGATAAATTGGAGCCTTCAGATCTGAACATAATTTGAGATGACTTCCATAAGATAAAAATCTGGGTTTGCATGTTGGTTGGTTTGATAGAGATTGAGGATTACTTGCATACAAAATAATACCATAATTTCGGAAAACATATGACAAAAATCAGTCTGTTTCTTCTCTACAATTGTTCAGATACTGACAGTTACTCCTGCCATTCCATAAAACATCCTAGTGCTATCAGGATGTAAGAGATGGATCTGAAATATTCACTTCTGCTTTCTGGCGCTCACACTGACAGTAGAAGGCCCAATTCCGTTCATCTTTGGAATTTGTTATTTTCCTCCAATCTGCAAGCGGCGCCGCGCCAGCGACGTCGGAGGGCTACCGCTCTGATTGCTCTTGGTTGGCGGCGCCACCGCCGGGCCGGCTCTTCGCTTGGTCGGCAGCGCCACCGCCGTCGGGCAAGCTTTCCGCTTCTCGCTGCTCCCGGCTGCTGGCTTGTTGCAAGATCTCTGGCTGCTTTCCTGGCTAGCAGCTCCAACAATCGCCGCTCCTGGCGGCGATGGTGCCTCTCGTTTCCTGCTGGTAGACATGCGCCGCCACCGGAATTCGACACCGACCTAGGGGGGGTTTAGGGTTGGAAGGACAAGAAAGGGGATTTGTTTGTACTGAGAGTTGCAGGTGGAGTTGACATACTGTCAACTAACGAGGCAACATAACGGAGACTCCTGATAAGCAGGACCCACTGGCTCGGCACATAACGGAGAAATACTGACATGCGGGACCGCAATGGGCCCAAAATGGGAGAAGTCACGGCAATATTTGGTTTGCCCTCATTTCGTTCAGAATGGGCCCTCTGAGGAATTACCTACCCAACTTTTCAAATGACGTCTATTACAAGCAACAAAGGTACCTGTGAGTCTGTGCTAAGGAACTCGATGACCGCAAACAAAATATCCCGCTAGAGATGCCCTGAGAAGTCTTATGGCCCAAATCATGATAAAATGGCCAGACCGAACGAAGTCCACGTACAATATAGAGCAGGCCGAGATATGGGCCATGTTTTCAGGCCCTTAGGTTTCTTCCCAAGTATTTTTCTACCTTGATTGATTTTAGCGGAAATACAAATACTCACTTAGACGACCGCGGATTCGCTGGTGATCCTTATGAATCGACGCCACGCCTAGATAGATGCAATGCAATCATGCAAATAAACAACATATCTGGTTATTTTTGCAACAAACAATGCCACTACTTAATCATCATCGCTAGTCTATAGAAAAAAAAAGCGTTATTGTTAGCCTCTACTCATCGTCTCGCACATGAGCGCCGCGCCGATCTTTCCGTGTACGCGCAGACAGCCGACACAAGCATACATGCCTAGTCCAGCTCACTCCTCTCTGCTCTGCAGAAGCCTCTTTGTTTCACTTTCACCACCTCTCTCCAGTCTCCTCTTTTTCTCTTTACTGTTCCTACACGGCTACGAGCGTATGCTCCTTTCGACAAAGCGCCTTCTGTGTGCAGCTCGTGCAGGCAACACAAGTCTTTTGGCGAGATCCAAGACGTCTCGGGCAAGCAAATTAAGTCCCCGATGCGATTTCAGCTAGGCCTGTAAGTGGACACGGACAGCCCACGGCGTCCCAAGTCCAACAGTCAAAATTACCTTAACGGACATCCATTAGCAAACGTATTAATCTCAACGGGCAGCCGCGGCGTGTCCGCTATCGCCGCCGGCGCTCGACCTCGCCGGTATCTGCGCCCTCGTCAGCATCGGCGAGCTCGCCGGCAAGAAGTGAGACGATATGGAGAGGTCGGGGGCGCAGCCGGCCGCATCTGTAGCGGGAGACGGATGGAGAGGAGCCGTCCTGCCGTCGGGGAGGATGACGGCGAGGCGAGTTGCTGCCGGTGCCTCGGCCCGAGCCTGCCGCCTCCTGCCTGCTGATCCGCTCCTGCAGCCGCCTGCCAGCTGCTCCGCTCGAGGGAGGTCGCCGCTGTGGAGGGAGGTCGCCGCCCACGAGCTCCAGCTCGATGACCGCCGCCACGGCAGCAAGCCGACCGCCTCCTTCCTGCTCCTTCGCTCCCACCGCGGTCGTCTTCTTCCGAGGCGGCGGTAGGCGCCAGCGAGGGAGACGGCCACGAACGGGGAGAGCAGCTCAGTGGCGAATGGTCCAGGAAAGAAGCTAGGCAGGCGGGGAGTTATCTTGTCGGGCCGGCGAGCTCTCTCTCCCCATGGCGATTTGGTCGCTGTGGGGAAGATTGGACTGAAGTCAAAAAAATAGAGATAAAATTTATGAGATCATGGTGGGACCAGGGGTGCGGCTCGCCTCTTTTTCCTGTGACATGCGTCGAGCGTTTTTGCTAGTCCCGTACAAAGTGATCTGTTCGTGTCAGGCATTAAACGGGTATTAGCGGACGCCATTAAAAAAACACATTTTAATTTGGGTTGTAGTGGACGTCCCATTTTACAGGCACGGACACGGGTGATCAGCTGGTGGACGTCCGTGGACCTGCCCAATTACAGGCTGAATTTCAGCAGCCTTGCCGATCAGATTTGCCTGATCGACCGGCGGCCGATCTGACCGTCAAAGCACGTGAAAGGTAGCTAGCGTGCGTCGGTGTCATACTCATACACAAACTGTTGCAATCTAGCTAGCTGAACTCGTGTCTCAGTGTGTCGATCAGATCAGCGTGAACAGCTCAAAATGACCGCCCTTCGCCTCACTGTTCGTCCAGAGCTCAGATTTGCCGGATCAATGCGTGAAGGCGTGTAGACACCACACATTGGCTCTAGAGGATCACGTCGGCTTGGACTGAATCGTACTCCACTCTCGGAGCGGTGCATGTGCTCGCCTATGCGCTTGAGATGCTAAATACGCTTGAGAGGCAAAGAGGGCGCTGAGGACAGCGGCAAAGGCTGTCGGCCTGATCCGGGCAAAGCTAGCTAATTGATGGACTTCGACTTGCCTCAGCTGCAGACAGTGCGGTGTGCTGTACTCACAGTGCACGTTCATGTGGATGGGGGTATCTTGTTCTGGAATCTAGTACTACTCCACTAGTGCGTATGGAAATCACTTTCAATGAAATCTCGCTGAAATTCACCAAATTTCAGGGATTTCGACAGACACTGGAATAATTATGTTTCGGTCAAAATATCTCAGATGTTTTGATAGTACACAGGAATACACAAAAAATCAAATATTTTCGAAATTTCAATAAAATGATGAATTTTGAGAGGAATTTCGGTCATTTGGCTTAAACGAAAACTGAAATTCAGTGAGTGCGGTAGAAATTAAATATTTATGAAACTGAAATTTAAAACCATTACGATATGTACTCTCATTAGCGATCACACTTGGTAGGAAGACCTTATTGGACATGACTATCTGCTTTGTTGCTCAGTTTTTTTTTTACTTTGATATGTCTCGCAACTACCTCTAAAATCTGCTGTTTTTAGAAACGGGTGCGGTTTTTTGAAATACAAGTTTGACCGACAACTTTTATATATTATTATATTTGATTAAAAATATTAACAGTGCCAAAAAAAATTGAGAAAAATCTGCATTTATGTATGCAGCTTGCAGCCACTGCATATAAGAGTATAAATTCTGATGATTTATCAGACAGTAGCTAGCTATCTTGGGTTTTCTGTAGGCATGTTTATATAACACCACCATATTTTGGGTCTGGACTATAAACATTAGATGAATTAGAATCTGACCTGCAAACCTCTTTTGACAACATATATGATGAAATTATAAGAACCTTCCAATGCACCAACAACAACCTAGCTAACCAAATCACTCACTGAATCCCCAATACTACTGACATTCAAGAACAAGAACGAGGAACTGAAACGCAGCAATTCACAACACACAGTCGCAATATGTATAACCTTCAAACGAGCACCATGAAAATCTTGATCGCCAGCAGAAATGCCCAAGCGAAGGACAGCCAGCCCGGAGCCGCGCCGATCGCGCCGTTCTTCTTCGCACCGTCTCCTCCTCCGTCGGCATGATCTCCTCCCCCGTCCCCGTTCCGCGAAGGCGCGTCAGAAGCAGCATCATCATCGCCTGGCCGCGTCCCGTTCTTGTGCGCGACGTCAGCAGCCTTGTGCCTTGAGCTCTCTGGCGACGAGGGTGCCTCGGCGGCGGGGGAAGACATGACGGCGCCCACCTGCAGCACCGAGATGTTGTAGGGCGCCTCGTGCACGGACTTGACGAAGAGCACGGCGGGCGCCCGCGCGTCGTGGACGTGGTCGCCGTCCTCCTGGGGCACGAAGGCCACGGTCCCGCCGCGGCGCTCGGAGATCTCCACCATGCCGGCGCTCCCGGGCGCGTCCCCGGAGGCCTGGAACAGGGTGGACACGACCGCGGAGCCGCCGGGCAGGCGGTGCAGCTTGGCGCGGTCGTAGTAGTCGACGAGGACGTGGAGGGAGAGCACGTGCCGGAGCGCCTCCCGCGGGAGGTGCCGCGCCCGGAGCGGCGCCATGTCGGCGTCGCTGACCGCGAGGACCGTGATGGTGTTGCGCTCGTTTATGTCGTCCGCGAGGCCCGTGGACGTGAGCAGGCGGCTGAACTCGGCCATGTCCCGGCGCGCCGCGAGGATGGCGGTGATGTTGTGGGCGGCGAGGCGCGTCGGCCATGCGGAGAGGACTAGGAGGAGGAGCACTGCCAAGGAGTTGGCGCCGGAGAGCGACATTGCTGTGACGCGCAGCGCCTGGGATGGATAGGGGGCAGAGGGGGGTTGATGAAACTGGGCGACGAGTGTTTCTGCCAGAGCGCGAACTGAACCGTGGGTGCCTTGGTTTTATGGCAGATGGTGCCTTGCCAGACGAGCATTCTTTTCTTTGGTGCTGGAATCTGTCACCGCGGCTAAGTTCGATAGTGTTTATTTTCCTTCTAGTCTCTACTGGCCCTGGATGAAATGTGTAATGCTGTAACATGACGCTCACGCATGCTTTGTCATCTTCATTTCAGCCATAGCTCGGCCCATTCAAATCTCATTTACTCCCCATTTATTTATGCTTCACTTGTCCACTCTAATACCATGGTTTCGGAAAGAAAATTTCACTTACATACTTCAATAAAAGGATATTTTGTTCTTTCGTACTCTACAAAGAGGCAATTCATTCCTTCTGAACATTCGGTTAAATTGCTCCAAGAGAAGAAGAAGAAAATCTGCTCACGATTTAGTATGGCCATCAAAGCTCAGAACTGTTCACATGGTACCGAGAGATCCAACGACGAGGCTCCATTACATCGACCCAAAATGTGCTAGGCCAGTGGAGCAGCACTGAAGTTGCCGGTGCCCTAACATAGCATAGCAGCGTGTCTTTAGTCCACATGGCTAGTGTCTAGCCACTTTGATTTCTTGACCTCTTCACAGTGCACAGTGGCAGTGACTAAAAATGAGTAAGCATGTGCGAACGAATCCAAGTAAGCCAAAAATGAAACAAGCCCACATGACCGGCCGTTTCAGCCCGTGGTAGAACCCTCTCCTCTAACTCATGTTTACTATGATTTCAGTGTCACTACGATTCTACGAATGCAGTTCAGATAATCAAAACCAGTTTCGTTTCAGTGTGTAGCCTGCAAAGCAAAAAAAAAAGTAATTCATCGGGCCGCACCCGCACACCCACAAGGCTTTGTCAAAACCCTTTTCTACGGCCTTTCAAAACTTTACACGGGCCAGATTTGGCAGAACTCAATTTAGAAGGCCTGAAATCAAATGCATTCGTGGGTAACGGCCTTATCCAGAAGTTGGTCTCTGAACATGCCACATACCGGGCCAGGCTAATTTTTACATTTGTATCTTCTGTCCACAGTTCTCTCTACTTATCACGGTATCAATACAAGCATTTCTCTCTACTTATCATGGTATCAGACGCCTAGTTCTTCCATGCCTCGGCATGGCTCCGCAACCCAAACCTCCATCGCCGTCGATGGGGCCTCTCTTCACCAAGGTCGAAGCCCGCGCCACTGGTGCCACCTATTCTTATTCTTCTAGCCTAAGCTCCATCACCCACCAATACCCCATGCAATCATCCATGATTTCTATTGTAGATACGATTTTTTATGTCTCCCCCTTTATCCGAATCTGCCTTGATCTCACTGCCCATAGTTACTACCATTCATAGTTTTAAAAAACAAACCGGTTCGGTGGTTCGACCAGAAAAAACCTGAACCGAAGCCTTCGCCGGTTTTTTAAGAGTCACTGGTCCAACTAAGAAAAAACCAGAAAAACTGCATAAAAATAATGTGTTTTCACGAGGAGATGATCCTAAAACCTAGAACCTTGCTCCAAATACTTTGCATAAGGCCTAAAATACCACCTTTACTACACTTAGTTTGTGATCTACTATGAAAGCAAACACAAAATATATGATTCGATGCTAAATTTTTCCAAAATTAACTTAATTATTTATTAAATTTGATGGCTTTTTGTTGCTATTGAACCAGCTGAGCCACCGGTTGGACCAGTGAACCAGTGAGCCAGTCACCTCACCGGTTCACTCACCGGTCCAGTTTTTGAAACTATGCTACCATTGGCGCCACCTCTTTCATGTTCACCCCGGCCAATGTGGCTTTTGGCACCATATCGACCGGCTTCAATGCCTCAGCCAAGCGAACAACGTTGGCTGAAGGATGATATGGCGATCATCCAATAGATCTACATCTGCATCTCCACCGAGTTGTTCAATATTGTCTCCAACGATGACTCCACTACCGCCGAGCTTTGGGATTCTCTTCAATAGCTCTTCCAGGACTTCGATACTCGTATAAACATGCTCCATACCGAGCTTCGCACCATCACCCAGGGACACACATCGGTTACTAGTTACTATCAACGGATCAAGGCCATTGGCATCAAGCTCCAGGAGCTCCTAAATCGTTTTGAAGATCGTACCCTCATCAACGTCCTCCTTGTCGGCCTCAGTGAGCAGTCGAGATGCGAGTTGCCTTTATACCATTTATGTGGCCCTTCCCCTCCTTCATCGAGGTTTGATCTCTCTTTTAGCTCAAGGCGATGCATCAAGCATGCAAACCTACTCACCCGCCTCAGATTTTTCACAGCGCTGCCAGGCCTTTGCTCCTATCAATAATGTTGTGGCTTTGGCACCTAACAGCCTCCTCCAGGTTGGCGTCCAAGTCGCAACTACCGCGACAAGAAACTGGTGTATCGCCCACCATAGCCCCAAACAGCCGTCTCCTAAATAATATGGGCCCCGCGGATCACGGCTCCCGCTCCACCCAATTGGCGACTGGCCTGCTCCATGCGTCGCTTCATCTCCATACGGTGCACCTCCAACTTACATTGGCACATGGGGTCCCAACCTTCACTCCTATACTAGCTCACCCGGTCTCCTCGGTGCCCGGCCACCTGCACAGGTTTACACCGCTCTCGCTCAAGGATATCTGGCCTCGCCAACCTACCCCACACCCGCTCCTCCACCCGGCCACACCAACTTGCCCTACGCGTATGGTGCTCTCCCGACTCTTCCATATACGCCCACGCCATCGCTATTGCCTTGGATATTGATGCATGTATAATGTAATCATGAACTTTGTAGTTTATTAGATTATATAGTCATGTATATTTAATAGTTTATTAAGGACATGGACTTGTTTTGCATTGATTTTGGGGATTTACTAAACAATCCTCTTTATTTTGGTTTAGCTCTGCGGAATAGGTTTTCCTGTTTTTGCATATTTTTTAGTTTTAGGAATCTTCGGGACGTTAAACAAACCTAATCTTTTTGGTAAATCATTTTTCAAGGAAATGGATTAGATGAGAAGAAGTCAATGGAATGCAATGAGGAGGAAAAGGAGGTGCATCACATGTCCCCATCCCTATCCCATGGTGGGACCCACTTTCCCCCTCGTGGGCCATTTGCAGCTTTATTCAACTCTGGTATCATCTTGACCTAAACCTAAAAATATATATGCCCCCTCGGGTGATCTCGCAACGGTGATGCAGAGAAACACGAAATACACAAAACCGATCCGAATACTATGAGAATAGGAGGGGAGAAATATTTGGTGATAACAAAAAAATCATATTTGAAATGTATCCAAATTTTGTGAAAACTTAAAATTGAAAATTGTTTAGATTCAAAAAATGTTTATATTTAAAAAATGTGCCAATTTAAAAATGTTCAAATTTGAAAAGGCGTTCAATTTTAAAAATTTCAAATTTGAAAATTGTTCAGATTTAAAAACAAAACTGAAACCCGAAGAAACCAGAAACCTAAAAACATGCAAACCGGAAAATAAAAACCCAGAAAGAAATAGACGAGATCGGAAAACTAGAAGATTCTAGAACCTTTCAAAAATTGAGAAAAAAACCAACATACACCATGTTCTACTAGGACAGCTCGTTTAGAAAGTTTAACAATGAGTACGCATTGAGTCGGGCAACAGATGCAAGAGGCGTCTAATAAGGGGGCTCCTAAGCTCCGCTCGTTAGCAGGAGGGAGCGTAGCTCCGCCTGAAAGCGTGATCCCAGATGGGCCGGCCCATTTGATCACTCGATTGTCAAATTCGTTCGCTCAGATTCGTGTAAAAAATGTTTAAATTAAAATTTTGTTTAGATTTAATAAATGCTTAAATTTGAAAAGTGTTCAAATCAGAGAATTGTTCAAACTTTTAAAAATTCAATTTTTAAAAAATGTTTTAAAAATTATTCTTTATAAAGTTCAAAATTGTTCAATTTGGAAAATTGTTCAAATACGAAAATTGTTCAATTTTTAATATTGTTCAAATTCGAAAATTGTTCAATTTCGAAAATTGTTCAAATTAAAAAATTGTTCAAATTTCGAAAATTGTTCAAATTCGAAAATTGTTCAAATTCGAAAACTGTTCAATTTTGAAAAATTGTTCATACTCAAAAATTGTTCAAACTCGAAATTTGTTCAAACTAGAAATTTATTCAAACTCAAAATTGTTCAAACTCAAAAATTATTCAAATTCGAAAATTGTTCTTATTTTGAATTTATTCAAATTCGAAATTGTTTAAAAAACAAAAAACCAAAAAAACCAGCCAAACTAGTAAACCAGGGGAAAAGAAAAACCACCAGAAAAATACAAAAACCATTGAACCCTGCGCTAACGGGCCGCGGCCCATATCCCTCCGCCTGCGGGCGGAGCCTGCTAAGGCGCGTCCACGGGCAGAGCATAGGATTTGCCGTCTAATAGGGTTCACCCATATAATGTGTCAAATACGATTCACCTTAAACTTTTTTTTTTGAAATAACTATCGCTTTATTAATCAAAACACAATAGTACAAGATGTTTCCCGGATACAGTCCGGAACAGAATCGAAAAAACAACTAGAAAACAAACTAGTCTTAGCTAAGATATGAGCCGTCTCATTGAGATTCCTCTACAAGGCCATATTGTACATCATTTTTGTTAGCCCAAAACGCAAAACAAACGGTTAATTTTGGTCCGGCCCATTATTGCATGTCTGGTAAAGTATCCATTACCGCACCCTCAGGCCGCAGCCGCCCTCGGCTTCTGCTCTCCCCACAAAGAACCCACCAGCCGCCGCCGACACCGCCGCCGACACCGCCGCCGCCACCTTCGCCAACCCCCATTCCCCCAAGGCGACAGGGGCCAAGGGCGCAAGGCCCCCGTCGCTCCCGAGCTCAGGTCCTCAGCCGCGTCGTCCCAGCGACGCCGTCTCCTCGGCTCCTCTGACCGCCGCCCCGCTCCTCCGACCTCCAGTCGACGCGGCCGCCTCTTCTTCTGTTTATCTTGCGAAGGTTCGATCGTTAGCTTCCTCGATCGTCTCCTTTACCCTCCTCTCTTTGTCTCTCTCCTCCGCTCCCCCACCGTCCCATCTGACAAATCTGAAGTCTGAACCCCTAACAGGGCCCGTCGCCACCGACCCGACATAGAGATTTTGCCCCTCACGGCCGTCCTGCTCGTTCCTTGATCTTTCACCAAATGACGGTGACAAAGACGGCTTCAACCTGCACCGTGGATGACGTGGAGGGCAGCCATGTCTTCAGCATCTTTCGGTACAGCAAGCATAGGGGCGTCGGCGTCGGCAAGTTCATCCAATCCGGCGTCTTTTCCGTCGGGGGGTATGATTGGGCAATCCGCTTCTACCCTGATGGGTTTGACGGGTGCTACAAAGATTATATATCTGTTTATGTCGAGCTTTTGAGCAAGGACGCTAAGGTGCACGCATCCTGTGACCTGAGGCTGGTCGACCGGAGCACCGGGCTCTCCTCATCCATTTACATGACAGCGCCGAGGGTGTTCAACCAAAATGATATCAGCAGGTTTGCTCCACAACATGCTGAGTTTAAAAAACGGAGCGAGTTTGAAGCATCGGCTTACCTTCTGGGTGATCACCTGGAGATCGAATGTGTTATCACCGTAATTAAGGAAGCACGGGTGCCTGAAACCAGATCGTCCCCCAAAGTCGACGTGCCACCGTCTGACATCACGACACATCTCGGCATGCTGTTGGAAGCAAAGGAGGGAGCAGATGTCACATTCAGTGTCGGAGGAGAAACATTTCCGGCACATAAGATCATCCTTGCCATGAGATCGCCCGTGTTCAAAGCAGAGCTCTATGGGCCAATAGGGGAGACAGGAACGGAGTTCATACACATCAAGGAGATGCAGCCTGATGTCTTCAAGGCCCTGCTCCATTTCATTTACACTGATTCCTTGAATATCATTGATGATCTTGAGGGCAATGATCATAGTGAAATGATTCGGCACTTACTTGTTGCTGCCGATCGATATGCCTTGGAGAGGCTAAAGTTGGTTTGTCAAAGCATCCTCTGTGAGAATCTTGATGTGCAGAATGTGGCAACTACGTTGGCTCTAGCTGACCAGCACCATTGCAATATTCTTAAGGATGCTTGCATTGATTATATATCTTCTCTAAATAATATAGATGATTTGGTGGCAACCCAAGGGTATGTGGATATAAGAAAAACTGGTCCTTCTATCTTGCTAGATGCATTGGTGGAGATGAGGAGGAGGTTCTACAAGACTTAGACCAGCAGCTCAATATAAGATGAACTTATGAGTGGTTAGTTTAGTTGCTCCATTGGTGTTCTTAAATCAGCTTTTCCTAAGCTAAATCTACAGTCGTTGCTGTGCTACCTTCTTAGTTAAGTAATTGCATGTTATGTCTTATTAATTGTTTATGTTTGGTGTTGCCATTCGACTGAAAGTATATTTAATATATTTCCTTTGTCCCAAAATAAGTGACGCACATCTAGATGCATTTCAATTTGAGTCACTTATTTTGGGACGGACGATATCTACTCTTTCATAAGTTTCTTTTTATAGTTCATGGTATGGTGAAATATTGGATATCTAGAAGCCAACTATTAACGAGGTTTGTTAGAAGAGAGAACCAAACATTGACATGTGAACTTCTGATTATGAATCAACATCAACATAAAAGGAGTAAGCGAGTATGAGTTTGTCAGAGTATTAGTTGTGTTTCATTGAAACTGAGCTTATACTGTTGGTGTTTGACGATCTCACTACACAAAATTATTTATTCTTTTTTAAATAATCAATTTTTTCATATACCACATTACAACCATGTTTCAGAAACGCCCCTTCTTATAGCTACTTTATGATCCAAACCTAAGAAACTTATATAAACTTTTTCATATACCACTTGCACGGATCATAGCAACTTCTGAACAGTGTCGGCTACTAGGAGCAGTAGTGTCCTGCGCCCCTGCCATCGCCATGAACTGCTTACAGTAGACGCACGAACGATAGTGCCTGTACCGCGGTGCCGCTGCTACTGTGCGCTTCATCAGAGTTCAGAGTAGCGATGGGTGGATGATTGTCACAGGCAGAGCCGCAGCGCCTGTGACAGCGGGAGCATGGGCATAAAATTCCTCTGCCAGGATACCGTATCAGTGACATTCAGACATTGTTGCACGAAGCATACAGTATGATCCACGCAAGAAAAAATTCTTGTCCCTCTGTACCGCATGTACCGTTGTACAGCTCTGTCACTATGCGTGTACACGACCATCAGTCCATACCTCGATCGGACGGTCGACCAAGAATCAGACTAGTTTTTAGAGATAACGCGGTGCTGTTTACTTGCTATCATACCTAAAACATCAACTGTCTGTGTCTCGAATTCTGGCCGTCGACGGGGGTGGGAGGGAGCAGTCACTCTAAAGTTTTCATCTCGGACAGGAACTGCGACCACGACGTCGATCGGGCAGGACACGGCAGCATAGCACAGTCTTACTGCACAGTTACAGCTCAGTCCCTTGTTCAGACGCAACAGTTGTGCTTGTACCTCTCACGGTGGGTCATGGCGGTAACAGGTCAGCCATCCACTCGCCGGAGATGTGAGAACTCCTGTCCTCGCGTCGTATGCCGTACACCATGGATAACCCGAGATCGAGCTCCGCAGGAGGATGGTTTCTTCAGCACAAAGCAAACATCGGTGACCACTGGTAGCAGAAATAAAGCTATAGCTAGGCTCAAATCTTACGCATGATGTGTTTGTTTTGGCTGTTTGCCTGGAACGCCATGGGAGCAGATAGGCAGGTATCCGATAGAGATCGGTTCACCGCCTCCGATGCAAACCTTCGACAGGCGGGGCATGGGCCGGCGGCGTACGGTCGATCGTGCGTCCGGTACGAGCGCCGGTGCGTGCATCTCGTGCCAAGAATGACATTGGTAGATCCTTAGGTAGGGCTAGCTATCACACAGTGCTGGATTCAGTTTCCCGTCGACTTCGTAGTCTCGAGGGAAATCGATCTTGAGCGACATGATTCCGATCGGCGATCTAACTGGACGTATGACCGCGCGCATAGTTGAAACCTGAAAGTAATCGGTGGGCGGTCCGATCAGTCGCTCGATTGGGTCAAGATTTTGGACTCCAAATTCAAGCAACTGACGAGAGCTAGAGGACGACGATTTCCGTGGCCCAGTTAACCGGAGCCACACGACTCCGATCCAACTGTTCCACCTGACCGGAGGGCAGGTGTACTTGACTGGGAGAGCAGACAAACTATGACGAATTGGGGCCATGGCGTTCTTAATCCCTTGACCCGAGCGGTCAGCGACTCTAGACAGTCGACAGTTCGGCACACGCGACGGACGGAGTGAAGGTTGGCGTGATAGAGCGAAGGAAGCAAGGAGGTATGTGGCGCCATGCCGAGGCTGGGGCCGTCGGACGTACGCAGGGAGGATGTGCTGCTGTACTACAGGAGAAGTATTGTACGTAAGCGCCAGCTAGCCAGTGCCATCTCCGTCAACACAAACTCCCCGGAGAGCGAAAGGCGCGTAGCTTCGTGCCTGCACCTAGACTTAACAACAACTACCGAACAAAAATATATTGATTGGCCTTAAACAAGTTTATATGTCGTTGGAGGAAAAAAAAACCCTGATCATCTCTAGCTTTGGCCATTTGGCAAGTCAATGTTGTTACAGGGAAAACTACTTTTAGCCAGATGCCCGCAAAAAAAAAATCAACTTTCAGCCAGAGATTAAAGAAAAAATAATGGAAAGGGCAGTTCAATCTGCCTTGATAAATTGTCTTCGCTTCAGATATTATCTTTAAAAAAATTTAGGACAGCCTAATCCTATTTGGCTCTTTTAAACAGACAACAAATTAATATAGGTGAGACTGTTCTAAAAATGAAATTTCAAATTTACTCCTTTTTAAGTCAAACCTACATCTTCTATCAAATTATAGGAAACTATACATGTGCATAATCGGTTTTGCTAGTTCTCAGAACTAACTTGGGGCTCAGTAGAGTCCTAAACCATTATATTTGCATTGTGATTTTTGTAGTTGAGTTACATGTTGAGTTGCAACTGAGATTTTTTCAGTTGCAAGTGATGTTGCAACTAAGAACGGTACATCTAAACCGTTAAATTGCTTCGTGATTTGTGCTAATAGTATGTGATGATGTCATTCTAATAAGTTAGTGATCAGTAGAATGAGCCCTAGACACACACACACTAAATATATCATGTAAACGCAGGTCTGGTGCAGGTGAAGTCATCCTCACATGTGCCAAGAGGTCCTGGGTTCGAATGTCTTTCTACTTTGCAGCCGTAAGAGTAAGTTTCTATAATCCCTTCCGAGACCCCACCTTGTGTGGGAGCATCTATGCATTGGGTCTCTCCTTTTATTATATATATTAACATATTTTTCGATAAACTTCATCGAAATTGTGTGTGACATATACAGTTATAGTGACCAAGGGAGTATGGTTTTTATAAATTATATGAATATCTAATCTAATGTGAAAAATAGAAGTAAAAATGTTCATGTTTTTTGCATAATTTTACGCTAAAGCTTATAGTATGTAATTTCTTTTGGTTTTCCAGGGTAAAAAGAAATCCCTTGGATCTTTTGAAATAGACATAGGATTTTTGTGGTACATAAGATAATTTGATTCTTTCTGTGGTACAATACATAAGATAATTTGACTATTTAGAGAAATTCAGAAAAAAAGATACAGGTCAATTGTATATTTTCACAGAGTAGACGAGTAAATAGTTTAGAAAACATGCATGCATAGGGAGAAATTGACAATCTATAGATGAACAAGAATAAGTGCTTTGATTCGGTTGTAGCGACACAATGGTTAGCTTTCTTACACATACCTGTGTGGCCACAGAAAGGAAAGAAAAACGAAAGGTACAGTTGCAGGCAGTACGTGTATGTAGCATTACATGTACTTACCGGCTAGCTGTTGGTCGTTGTTAAGAAGCAACATTTAACCACAGCTTAATTGAAGTAATCGTGATGAGTAACTAAGCCAAACTAGGGTAGGTAGACGGACGGGTCCGGGACGTCCGTCCAGCAGCTCCCGTCGTTCCAGTACGCGGCCGGCGACGCATCGTCGCCGAGCTCGAAGATCCCCGCGTCCATGGACATGAACGGCGCCATGTCGGCGACGGTGGAGGTAGAGGTGGTCACCTCTGGCTCCTGGCCCGCGAGCAGCACAGAGCCGATCGCTTCCTCTGTCTTGGACAGCGCCGCCGAGAAGTTGAACACCGGGAGAGGCGGGGGAGGAGGCGGCGCGAAGAGGGACGCGAGCGCGGCGGCCTGGTCGGCGAATATCGGCGCCGGTGGTGGCACGTCAGCTGCGAAGGGGTAATTCGGGCAGCGGTTCGCGTAGTTGATGGCGTTGGAGTTGGACGACGGCGTGGCCGGGGCGGGAGGAGCCGTCGTCATCGTCTCCGGTGCGGCGGCCGTGGGGCTGGTGCTGCCGCTGCCGCTACTGGAGCGGCCAGAGGACGACGCGGACGCGCGCCGCTGGTTCTTGGCTTCCGTGGCCGCGGGCGTCGACGGGGCGGACGACGACGACGAGCTGCGCTTGGCCTTGCGGCAGCCGCCGCCGACGGGGACGTTGCGGAGGACGCCGCCCTTGGTCCAGTACCGGCGGCAGCTCTTGCAGAAGTGGCGCGGCTGGGAGAGGTTGTAGTTGTTGTAGTAGCAGAACTTGGTGTTGGTGGAGTCGCACCGCGGGCACTTCACCGCCTCTGGCGGCGCCTGCGGGAACCCGCCGCACCGAGACGCCGGAAGGCCCTGCTGCGCCTGAGCGCGCCGGATGTCTGCCGCCGCCGCGCCGCCGAACAGCCGCCCGGCGAGGCCCGGGATGGACTGGAAGTCCTGCATGAGGTGAACCGCAGGGGCTGGTGCGGTGTCTAGGACGTTCTAGAAGAGCGTGCTTCTATGTGCTTGTTCATCTGTGGGCTATGGCTGTGTCCTGTGTGGGTGTGCTTGTCGACGAGCTTGGGAGCGGCAAGAGCTCCACCCAATGAGCTTCGGCTCTGCATCACACAAGGATAGCAGGTAAATATCTGCACCTCGATCGCGTACTGCTCATAGCCCTGTCGTCATCCTTCAACCGATTATAAGTTACCAAACTGCCCTTGACCATGGCTGTTTGACCAAAATGCCCTTACTTCCGAACTGCTCCTTGACATGCATGGCTGTACGTGTAAATGTACATGCACTAGTAGTACTACGGAGTACTATCGTACATAGAAAGCTCATGGGCATTGGCCTATGCATAACACCGAATTGCACCGGGACACGTCTTTTAGACTAGGAATCTAGGTTTTTTTTTTGTTTGGACATGGTAGTTTGGCTCATGGAACTAGATGCTCCTACTATGAAAATATATTTAAAACAAATTTTAAATAGCGGGCTATAATAATAAGCGCAACCAACAAACTGTAGCGATAATAAATCACTGCCATATGGCGCTATTTAAAGGTTTTAGTATATTTTAGCGCACTATTGTACTTAGCATCCATGGTTATAGTGTCACTATAACGCACTATGAAAAACTTTGATTTTAAAAGCATTTCGAAAATGTTAATAAAAATAAGAAAAAAATTCTAGGTGTACATCTGAACATTCAATGTTAACCCACAAAGTTTTGCAAAGAAACGACATTTCTTTTTGGTTTGTGTAAAAAGGATAAAAAAACCACGTCAATAGCAATTTTTGGATCACGGAATTTTTTTTTTACACAGGCCACATATAATATCTTTTCCTCGAAGTGAACATAAAGTGCATAGATGTACACCGAGATATTGTTTTCATTTTTTAGATATTTTAAAATATGGTTTTTGGGCAGTGGGTGCAAGTACACCCGTGAGCCAATGTGGATTTCCCCTATTTTTTCCTCTAGTATAGGAGCAAGATAGTTAAAGAAATTGAATATGTCTGATTAGTGACTTGATGCAAAAACTAACATCAAAATTCAAATTCAACTACCTTAATTACCTTCTCTAGCTTTCCCAAACTTGAACATATAGGACTAACTCATTTTCAAAATAAAAATAAAAATAGGGTCTATTGTTAGGTCTATAGAACTAGTGTACAACCATCACTTGCGACTTTTTAAAACTTCTTGGAGGATGCCTATCTTAACTTAAGGTCCTCCTCACAAATTATTCTGTCGTGAGTCTTTCAGTCAATCCCTCATATACTAGAATATGACCGCAATTAGATGTTAGGGGTGGGTGCGGGCCCCTGCATCCGCCAATTCGGGGGGTGGGGGGGGGAGGGGGTGACTTGCTGTCTCCACCATTATATTTGGAAGCACAAGTGGGTGAACTCGAAACATGTAACAAAGCACGATGAACTCAAATAAGCGATCCCTCTTTTTACTACTTGTGACCTCGGCATTCAATGAACACATTTATGCATCGATAATCAAGGATTTTTGTGCCACACTCCACATCGATCCCTAAGAATTGCTCTAACATGTAGTTGATTACTAGAGGAAAAAATGCTCCTCCGGCAAGGGCCTTGATGGTGATGAAAACATGAGTCGGTAATGGTACTTGAAGATGTATGCTAATATCATCTTGCTTTGGACTTCTTGTAGTGACAATTTGCCTGGTTTCTTTAAACAAAGCTACATTATAGTCTAGCTATATTCACTTCAAATTGTTCCAAACGAGGGGCAACCTGACGTGGGGTCACCCCGGCAATTTCCATGGATGATGGACTAGGGTTTCGAGGAAGGAGCGTTGGTGAGATTGTCGGCAAGCGAATAAAGAGAAACACGCAGTTTACCCAGGTTCGGCTCCTCCATAGGAGGTAAAAACATACTCATGCTTGTCTGATCTTGATTGATGGTGGAATTAGGTTTCTCGATGGCTACAGAGGTGTATATGCGATCTTGCATAGGGCAGATTGTATCATGTTGCGAGAGATACTCCCCTGGACCCCTCCTGGCCTTTATATAGTAGGCTAGGTCCCGGCTGTCCTTTTTCGGGGAGGTTACAGATTATCAGATGACCTTATTCATTGGCTAGCCTTGTACGCTAAGTCTTGCGTCCTTATGGCCTTGTTTTGACGTGGGTTTCATATATACGGCGTTCTTCTCGTGGGCTTCCTTGCTGGGCCACACCGTATGCACCAATAGTGGGTACTCGGAAGGTTATGCCCACAACACAACCTCCTCCCTAGTCCTTTTTGTGTGCTTTGACATATGTTTGTTCTTCATGACCTAAAAACCTTGTCCTCTCTACGATGCAAACCAGTGATGCATACTCAATAGATGATTGAGATAGGCATGAATGAGACAGGCGACATCATCTGAGAGGTGAATAGTAAGGACTCAAGGTTAGCGAGGAGTTGCTTTCATAAAAGCATGTATGAGCTATTATGCATAAGTTTGCGAAGGATGACAACCCCCATTGGCTTAGAAAAGAAGATAACCTTAGGTAGTTATATCATGATATATATGGTTAGCGATGATTAAGACTAGAAGAAACACCTTTCCCATATCCAACATGCATTTGTGACATAGTTACTAATAAAGTTCTACACATTGGTGTCTTCTCATGCAGCGGAAGAAGTCTTTCGTTAATAACCGCACCTCCCACAACCAGTCAACTAGCACACTTAGAGTTGGCCTTTGTTTTGGCACAGTATTATCAGCCCCAACATCCTGCTAACTCATATCCAAGATAATTTGCCCTTCTCGACCCATTTCTGAGCCCGCCACACACGTCATTTCTAGAGGGAAGGTTGATGAGGAGAAATCGAAGGGCGATACGAGGTGTTGGGCTCTGGAGGCACATCGAGAAGATCTGACTAGGAATGCGTTGAAGGATAACGAGTAGCATTGTTTCACCCATATTGACGAGTGCGGCGGCGAGACGATGATATGGGAAAGGTGGTTTTATGTACACCGGAAGATCCTAATATATTTAGACTAGATAAAAAGGATGGATGGAGTAGCTAGATAGCCATTAGATGGAAATCCAAAGGCCAGCTTTTGTAACCGGAATTAAAATCTTGGAGCTCGTTTTTATGCATGAGTGGCGTTGGTTTGACACGTATTGACGGCGTTTTGTGCATGAGATCTCGTAAGATGTATTCGATGGCAAGGCCATTGGAGCGTGGAGTTGCTTGTTTTGTTGAGGCGCCCGAAAGAGGCCGGGCGAGTGGGCACGCCGTGGATGAACTTGCACCTCATGATCTTTGGACATTTTGGGTTTTCATTCATGGCGGGTACATGCAACCAACCACTTTGGCGTCCGTTTTGGAATGGAACTCCTCCTGTCACGATATCGTGGGAGACATTCCTAACTAACTAATCTGATCCCGACGAGAAGATTATTTTGTGCAAGTTCCTAGGAGTACATCAAGTTGCACAACTCGCACGTAAGTCGGTTCAACCATGTTGCAGATGAAGAGTATATCTTGCATCTCGAGTGGCTAATCGAACTTGTTAGTATATACTAGTATGCACATATTCTTTCCCACGAAATATCTACTCTGCAGATATTCTCTGCAATCACGTTTCCCATAGACTGTTAGCTATAGCTGTAACGTCCGGACAAAAGAAGACATGGCCTGTGGAGAGACGGGCTCCTGGCTCCACAGGGTAGGCGGAGGCCGGTAGCACACCACCAGGAGCAGAGTCCATGACACATTGATTGGGCGAGCAGTGGACGCACGTCTCGTCTCCCGGCCCGTCGCCCGGTCGAGCCGCGGCCGTACGTCGTCGTCACCAGGACCAGACGGCGCGATCGCACTACCGGTGGCGCGCCACCGCCCGATCGTCACCGGCTGCGACGAGTCAACGGCGCGGGCTGCCGGCAAGCTATCTCGGGTAGCCAGTAATGGCCGGCGACGGGCTGGGCAGGCTGTTGCGTCCGGCGCGTCGACGTCGTGCCCGCTCGCTGGCTGCCGCGCGCGCGCGGTACAGCACCGCAGCTGGCGCGCATGGCTCCGGCGTTAATCTTGCCCGGATTAGTACGAGCGCGGTTGCGTCGAATCAGGCCGAACTCGTACTACCGTGCTCGACGTCGCCGGTAATCAAGGACTATGTATGTGGCCACCGGAGGGCTGGCTGGGATCCGCAGCGTGGAGTACTTGCTTGTGGGCTGCCGTCCATCCGAGCGCACACGTCCGCCTGTCGCGTCGCGTCGCGCCTTGAAGACCCGGTCGCTTTCGCCCGCCTGCCCCGCCTTGTCCTGCCACACACAGTCTCATCCGTGCGGGGCTACAACGTCGGCTTGTGCGCGTTTTAGGTGTGGGAGAGGGGCAGATACATACATGACATATTCCACAATGCAGGGTAGTATAAATTTTTGTGTTAAATTAGTACTCCCTCCGATCCATAATACTCTTCGCTAATATAGATATATCTAGACATATTTTAATATTAGATACATCCGTATTAACGAAGAGTAATATGAATCAGAGAGAGTACTATAAAATCATTGACACTTATTTTTTATCGGAGGGAGTACACTGGCGGACCTTCTTGGAGGCCAAAAGGGCCATGCCCCCCCCCCCCCCCCCCCCCCCGCCAGCTCAACGAAAATTTACATAATACCACTTAGTATTTACCTTTTTTGACCATATAAAACATAAAATATTTCAAATTGGCCCCCTCAACTGCCATGTAATAAATTTTAGCCCCTCTAACAATAATGGTCAAGGTCCGCCACTGAGGGAGTACATGCTTACATTTTTCTAAGCAGATGTTACATACTTACATGTGTACTGCTTTGAGCTATACACTCAATTTGCGGTTGCTAAAATGTGAAACTCTAGAATCCATTTGTTTTAAACAGAATAGGTAGACAACCTGAGTATATTTTTTGATGTTATGTCATCAAAACGCGAGAGTTCACCCCCCCCCCCCCCCCCCCTCCCTCCCCACCATCCCCAGATACAAAAAAAAACATGAAGGAAGCGAGTCTTAGCCCTCACCGGATGCAAGCAAGAAGAAACAATAAACGCTACCACGAGCCCGCAACACCTGCACATCGACCACGACGTCCAAACCAACCAACATCCCAACAGGTAGCACGAGTACCAAGTGTGACAACGTGGTTAAGCCTCCGAAATGACCCATCAAAGGATCAAACGACACCAAAGAAACCGCTCTCATCGGATCTAGCGAACAAGATCTATGTTTACGTAGAGAACAAAGTATGAGGGTAGGAGGGGGTCGGGTTGAGAAGTTGGTAATACCCCTTTTCAAATAGAATCTAACTATAAAAATGCTTTTATTAACGGAAATTCTAAGGCGTGGAGGTCGCGTGGGGATGCCCTGGCGCGACTCCACCTGCACATTTGCGAGGGTAATTTTGCTATGTGGAAACTTTTTAAAAAAAATCATTTCTTCTCTAAAAAAGACCGACCGTTCAGATTGTAACTGGCAGCCGAGATCATGTTGCGCGCCTGCGTTTGATTTCAATCGTTCTTGCCATATGGGAGTCCTTTATTAGTCTTTCGTTGCTTGAAACTTTATTTTTCAAACCCAAAAAACGAATCTTCCAGAAGACCCCACTATCTGGTTTTCCTATATTCTCCTGCTTCCACGTTGTATACTACTGTACTTAGCTTAAAATTGTACTGAGAAGTTGTGCAACGTCAGTAGACTGATAGACACAAAGCACTGTTTTGGCGCACGAAAATGGCCCCGGGCAAGGCCGGAAGGCCCCTTCTTTGCCGGCCATATATACTGTGCTTGGATTAGGAAGACGGCCGTCCTCGGCGTGCCCCCCACACGGACGTGCTTCGGCCACGCTGCGGTACACTATTCATCAGAGTCGCCGTACATGCCGTTCAGTGGTTCACGCATGCACCGATGCACGGATGATGCTTCCGCACGGTTCTCCCGTACGAGAGACCCAGGCCTCATTCTATTCATCGGATGGACTGCGTGCCACCAGCGCCCTGTCCTTTTGTTGTCACTTGTCAGTAACATGTCTAAATTCACGCGTAGGCATACACATACGCGTACACATACACGTACGTTTTCGCCATGACTCAGGGCGTACCGTGAGCTCCTTCACGACCGGGCTGCGTTTACCTCAGCGATCCAACTGTGACGTCTCCCTGATTGGCTCCGATCTCGCTAAACATCATCAAATGGATCTAGTTCTTATCTAGAGTTAATATTGCACCGAGGGAGCTAGCAATCCACCGCTACAATGATTCTTCTCCAAGAAAGATGAGTGAGCTCGACCCAAACCGGGACCCGGCGCTGTACTGGCTGTTAATTTGTTAGGTCAAAGAGCTACAACACCTAGCGCTTGTCGATATGCATCGACTGATCGACACCTAGCTAGTGTTAATGACTGTTAGGTGAATAGTGAACATATGTGTGACTTGTGATGCTTGCAAACGATCGATCGGCCATCCACGGACCACGGTCGCCCACTCAACTCAAGGAGCACCAAACAAGCTACAGAAGCTACAGTTGAGGTCCAAATCATGGTGGGCAAGACCGAGTCGTGTGCCTTCCGGTGCATATATGCCGGGTTGGCTGAAACTTGTGAAACCATGTTTGTTTGTTTTTTGCGGGGAACTACGTATGGTTAGAGTCTGTATATACGTACGTATCCGTATCGCGTCCTGATTGATGGCGACGGCGCCAGCTTAACTACTTTACTTTCTTCGGCTCATATCTATCATTAAAATATGTCTACGTACATCCGTATTAGCGAAGACTAATATGGGTCGAAGGGAGTACCTAGAGTTTCGGTTTCAGAGGCAGTGAGTTTAGGAGCAAGGGTTAGACAAGCTAGCAATAGGGGCGCGGCAAACAAGAGTGGACAGTGGAAAGACAGCATGACAGAAAACTTAACAGACAGCGCGGTAGGGCGCAGCGGAGCATCGATCGATCGATCGATGCGTGCACCGCCGTGCCTACGACGCCACGGCCTGCCGGCAACGGTACCGGCCGCGCCGTCACCTCCGACCGACCGCAGAGAGATCTCCTTCTCGATCGATCGCCGGTCAGTTTCTCGTATCTGCCATGAGCTCCATGTACACCAAGAAGAGCTGACACGAACGCCTAACCTGTGTTGAAAACCAAGGTTACCGGCGTATCCCTGCTCCAACGCTCCCGCAACGGCGATGCGTGCCGACGTGCCCATGTGCCGGCCGCCCCTTCCCTGTCGTGCCTAACAAACTTCTATCGCCGGCACGTCTTAATGCGCGGCTCCGCGAGCCACCACGATTCGCACGCCCCGGCACGGCGTGTTCTTCTTCTTCTTCCCGGATTCGATCTCTCGTGCCATGGCCATGGGTATACATGTCGATCGGGCAGGTGGTATGTACGCATCGCCTGTTGATATCCGGACGAGGGGGACGGTGAGGTCCCGGAGATTGAGATGTACGTATACGGCCGTGTGGGGACTCGGGAGATAAGGGCGGCCATGGCCTTTTGGTGTTCAATGGGGGATTTGGTCGATTAGGGTCCTCTCTCCTCGTGGCTTGATTGTTTGCCTTTCTTGGGCAGCATGAAAGCGAGAGGCGCCCTTGTGGTTATGGTCCTCGCTCAGCCACAGTTAGAGCTGATCATATATACCTAGCGTACGTACGGCTCGTGTCATGCCGTACTAGTTCGCTACAGGCTACAGCGCTGGTCTCCAACTGAATGATGCTAGATCCAAGTTACTTTTTTGCTTTCGGACATAAAATAGCACATAAATTATATAAATGAGTTTGTGGATTCGATTATATGTGCAGATGAGCCGAAAACAGCGGGATTACGGGCTGAACCGTGCGAGTTCTTGTCCCCTTCTCTGTATCGGCCTAGCTAGGATGAGATCATGAGCGCACTTAGGCATCAAAGTGAATATAATAGGATTACATTTTAGATCTTCAGACGACTAGCTAATTCGGCGTACTCCCTCTATATCGGATTATTAGACAATTCCATATTGTGGGACAAACTTTGACCATTAATTTTGATCAAGAAAATATGAGATATAATATAAAAATTATATCATTAGATTCATATTCAAAAGAAGTTTTTAATGGTATAATTTTTGTATCATATATCTCATATTTTTTTTAATCAAAATTAATGGTTAAAGTTTATCTTAAAATATATAATTGTCCAATAGTCCCATATAGAGATATATGTTGGCCTCGTCAAAGCGCACTTATTACGCCCTTAGCCACAGGGCAGCGATCACTAGCTAGCGAGCTAGTGACCCGGAGATTTCATTGCGGAACGAACCTTGCATCTGCAGGCCACCAGATTTGCATATCCCTGGTGTCAAGGGATTTGAAACTTGTCACGGCTCGGCTCGCCCTGCAGACCGGTGATTGGACGCTCTCTGGCTACTTGCGACCCTAATCGCCCTTCTGTTCGGTTATGCGCTGCTGATCTCTCGTAGTACTACCTAGCTAGACGTTAGGAGTTAGGACCCTGTCTCGTCCACGCCGTCACCTCTGAAACCAAACAGCGCGTGCACGAGCATCAGCGAGCGTGGGTGGCATCTTGTTTCTTGTTGTCTTGCGCGCTGTAGTTCTGATTCGGCGGCTCCCTGTTCTGCGATCTGCGCCGGGATCCCTGGGGAGATCATGGAGGCTTCTGTGCGCGTGGAGACGTGACCAGCGCCGACGGCCGGCCCAATCTTCCGGCGGGGGACCTGTTTGGTTTGGCTGATCTTCAAATGGCGATCTGAAGCATCTTTCTGGGTGGACGAATTGAGATCATGCCCTTGGACTTGCGTGGTCGTGTGTTGGTTTTCGTCTGAACATACACTTGGATTGCTCCTTGCTTTGTGCAAACAGTACGGAACACAACTGGGGTACAGCGGGAGAAGTTGCTCAGTTACATCCGCGCGTAACAAGGGAAGCCGTTTTGTGACTCCTGCGGAACTTAGCTGTTCTTCTGAAATTCCCGTGAGATTTCGTACTCTAGACTAGATGCAGACATACTGTGAATTCATTCTCTTTTCTGCTACGACAACATGGCTGAGCTCTTTTTTTTGACAGTCAATATCACGTATATTTATAAGAGTAAATAGTGCATGGTAGAGATTAATAAGGTGTCTTCAGCAATTATAAAATAAAATCTAAAAAAATGAGCAAATTTTTAAGGTCTTCAAACTATTTCTTCTTCCATGACATAATCTTGTTTTTTCAGAAGGCAGCCGAATAAAACCAAACCGCTGACCTAAAAAATACCCAACTAAGGTTCCCCCATAATTTTAATTTAAGCCACAATGTCAAGACTACGTGTACGCGTGCAGCCATTAAAGTAGTTAATCATCATCGGCAAGAGTACCAACACTAGTATACCAGACAAAAGTAACCGAACAGCCTGGTCAATGTCGCTGGGGAGCCGAGAATCCGAACTATCATTGTTGAGAACTTAGCAGTTGAGGAAAATATTGCGAAGATAACACTCCTCGCGGCAACATGAGAAAAGATCCAAGATCGAAGTGGCGAAGCAAGATCCGAAAACTATATATAGAGAAATTTAATCTTCCAACACTACAATTGACATCGGAAGGAAAATTTCATCGTCGAAAGAAGAACCGCAGATAATACTACATGCCTGAGCTCTTTTAGGACAAGTGCATACACTGATAAACATTTTCTAGGGAAATGGAGTACATCGATGCACGGTGAGCAAACGTTTCAGACGGTACCCTTGCGGGCCCACAATTGGCACTTGGCAGACGCACGCCAGTGGCCCGGCCTGGTCTTGGATTTCAGAGCGAAAGGCCTTCCCACCCATGTAACAGGCTAACAGCCCATTTGAATAGCCCGCGTTGACTTCAGGCCCAGAATTTATCGCTGCCTGATTCTCTTTGCCCTCTCGCTTCGTATTTTTGCTAGAAAAAAAGGGTTCACGGTCAGATCAACTGTTCAGAACCTGAATCTGCACGGCAACGACATTCTATCAACTCGCTTCGTATTTTTGCAAGAAAAAAAATGTGATCAACAACCTCCCTTCTTCTGAGAATCTACTTTACCGTTTGATATATACTACTGCGTTCAGGCTTAATCAACATGAGAGGTGGCTAGGCGAGGGAGTAAAATCCAGTCCACTCGTGTCGATTATATAGGAACAGAGGTAGTACATCTCTTTCTAGAAACACCGAGCATCAACCGATAAAGGTTCAGATAAACGTGCTAACGATCGAACTTACATAGCATGTTTACTAAAAAAGGAGTTACAGAGATTTGAAGATTGACACAAATTCTAGGAGTAACATTATTTTCTGATCGATTAGTGAAAAAATGCGACTTACATCTGTACAATAGTCAAGTCCACGTTTCACTCAACAAATGTTACTCCCTCTATTCCGGTTAAAGGACTTACGCGTAGTTTTAGGTTGTTAATTTGAACAACGTAATACAAGGTATATATTATAAAAAATATATTATTAGAAATTTTGCATCTTCTAGTTTCTAATGATATAATTTTTATATTATATAATTTATATTTTATTAGTCAAATTGATAACCTAGGAATACGCGTAGGCCCTTTAAACCGGAATAGAGGTAGTAGTACACTTTTACAATCAAGTGAGACTGATTAATATGCCAGTCGATTGTCCCAATGGATAATTCACATTGGCATAACTAACATAGTGCCAACCACCTCCGTTAACCTATTCAATCAACAACACCTAATTAATCGCATGGACATTTCGACGCAATGGCACGCCACCGTATATTTACATTGAATTTGTGTTTGGTTTCTCTAGTGAAATTACTTACAGACGTGCGCACTCGCTAGCATGAAGATCTTAGAAAAAGAAAGTTACACGTACAACGGAGTTTCTGATCATGCTTATCCAGATCGCAACCTGTGCCACTTCTCGAATCGGTAGAGGAAATTTGTTACATACAAGAAACTTACGATCAGTTGGGAACCCACTTCTAAACTATACTTTAAATCTTAGAAAAAAGAGCATAAGTTTTGGAACTTGAATTACATTACTCTTATCGGAGGGGAGATTTGGCACCCGGGTCCAGATGAACCCGCCAGATGGACCAGTCGATACCTGCCTCGTAGTAGCGCAGTTGTCAGGTGAGAAAAGCGGGCGAGCGATGGAAATCCTAATATACGTATGGGCACACGTACGGCTGGCCCGCACCGGGTGTAACGGAGGGCAGCGTTGACGTGCTGGACGACAGCGGACGCACTGAACATGTCCGCGGCGGCTACCTGGACCGGGCCGCACCGAGTTAGCGGTGGGCCCCCCGGCCGCCCCATACCGTCTGCTAACTCGCTCTGAGCTGAAAACAGAGGTCGAAGACGCCATTGTTGTGGAGAGAAACAGAGCTGGAATAGAGCCGTGGGAGGGAGAAAGCTCCAGGTTCCGGATATCAGGAGAGCGCATCCATGGGGAGTGACGACGGTGCTGCCTCTCACTACATCGATCTACTGAAAGCTCCATGCCATGGATTCAGCTGGGTTGAAGCTATGTACTTGAGTACTTCATTTGCCGATTAATGGCACCGTCACGTCGAGAAGCACCGCCAGCATGAGCATCACAGCCATCGTGTTAATCAGGGATACGAGCAGGTTGATATGCGCCAGATCTGGGTGGTTCGTGCCTCGCGCCGGCGGCGCAGGTCCGGCCGTCGGTGCGGCGAGTTGCCCGTGGTCGTCCCCCGCGTTCCTCTGCACCGTGCAAGCGTAGACCTCCCTCCACTCAAAGAACGAGCACTGCGCGGACTGCAAAAATCCAAAAAAAAGGAAGCCTTCAGTGGGAGATTACCCAATCGGGAGAAACTAGATCAAGAATAAACTGAGTCCAGCCTGAACACTTACCGATTAGAACTCGCACTTGTAGTAGCGAACACCGGGTCTCCTGCCCATGCGAGCGGCCTTAGTAACGGTCCTTGCGCCACACACGGGGCAGGGCAGGAGAGGAAGGATGGCGTTCTCCTGCGACCCAACATGCGAAGACGAAGAAGACGCCATGGCGGAATGGGGGAAATCCTAGATGCATCGGCGAATCCCTTTTTATTATTCTCCCCCGCGCGACTGGTGAGCTGGACACGTCGGCATTCTGAACTGCCGCGTGTTACAGTCTTACAGACCAAGGAGCCGTTGGGCCTTTGCCTTGTTCGGTCCATGATGGCATCGCAACGTCTGGACCGCCAAGTCGAGGCAGGTCTCCGTGCTAATAAATAGGGCAGAGAGACGTTCGGCACTGTTTCTAAATGGATGTACACTGCAAATACCTAAACGTATACAGTCATGCGTGTCTTTGTTGTCACGTCGGGACTGGTCCAACTGGCAGGAGCATATGGACCCGGGTTCCAAATTGGATTTCCGCTTATTTCCCCATTTTTGATAAACTTAACAAACGGTCATTTCATTTGACAATTCACATGGGTAAGTCTAACTCATTATTTATGTGTCTTCACAAAAACCTAAACATAAATTTTTTCAAAAATCTAGAAAGGGGTTGTGCACCATGACCTTTTTTTGTGGCTCAAATTTTTGTCTGGCCATCCCTATGACTAGATTAACATTTTCGAAGTTATAGTGTATTGCATGCATTTGTGTCCAAAGACTTTATTAGCATATTTGAAGTTACAATACGAGAGGGACTGATTCTCGGTCAGGTGATGTCATCAAAACTTGTTTGCAACTCATGACTAACATAAATCACATATAAATTCAACAGTAGTGTAGGGTATTTCTCTCAGTAGCAACTCATGTCACGACTCATGACTAGCATAAAACATAAAGTGTCCCCATGGTCCGTATCTATTTTGTTAGCTGCAAACCCATGTGCAACTCGAAAACTCTTGGTTGCCCTACACAACAACTCATGGATAACTCAAATCATACTGCAAACCAATGTTGTAAGAGTGAGCTGAGAATTAGCAAAAAGCATTATAGTATATATTCATCTGCGGCAGTTGACTTATTTATGAAAGTGGGTCAATTCACGGGTCTTGTTTTTGTTGAGAAAATTGGTTATTTAGCAAAAAAAAAATTGGCCTTGGATGATGTACCACACATTAAGTGTACATTGGTAAAATATACCCGATAGGGATTTAAAAGGTAAAGGCAATACTAGTTGCTCCTGATTAGAAATTGGTCATCAACTATCCTAAGGGACTGATTAGATCGAAAATAATTACCCGTACCCGTGGACCTCCATGTATCACCTCTCTTGGTGGCAGATCAACAACGTGGCGCCCACTCGTGATCAGCATTGTCCCCTCGTTATCCCAACCGTTGCCGCCAATCGTCATCCGCCTCCCCTTGCGGCGAAGGAGGCCGCCATGAGATGCCATCCCTCACTCTGATCCGCTTGCCCCACGACGGTACTAACACTCTTTGACCAACGTTAGATCAGCAATTTTCTGACACACCTGAAGTAGTTACGACCTGATTGGGTATCTTGAATAAACCGGGGCCATGCAATCGAAAATATTTAGGCATCTAAACCCATCTCAAGCATAAACAAAGCTGGTCTAAGTGACCCGGGCGAGTTTAATAAATATAAATTACACTAAACTTTTATACTATTGTATAAATTATTAAATTCTACGGTCTTAATTAATAATCATATTTTCCCCATAACACAGTTATCATAGTTAATCAAGTATGTAATTTTACTTCTAATGTTAATTGTATCATACTTTTTATTGCAACGACATTAGTTAGTACACTTACCTTGTGCTAAACAAATCTGTTTTGTAACAAAACTATGGTTTATCTACTATAGAGACATTGGATTTTTTTGCGCATCCTTATTTTTTACATCAACATATAGCTTAATTATATTTAATACTTTGGTAGTATATCTATTAAGTATGTCCTAAATAATATCTTAATATGGATATTTCTAGTGTACCATTATATGCAAGAATATTTGTAGAAACTTTAGAGTATCCGTTTGATTGACTGTTGAAAGGACGAGATGTCGCCTAGAGGGGGGGTGAATAGGCGTTTTAAAAACAATTACGGAATTGGCTTGAAGGAATGCAGAATTAAACTAACGTTTATTTTCTTCAAGTACAAAACCTAAAAATGCTAGGCTCAACTAGGTGCACTAACAACAACTAGAGATAAGCAAGATAGCAAAAGATATAATTCACGAGTGATAAACAAGATATAAGTACTTCAAGCACGAAGGCTATCACAAGAAAATAAACTCGGGTATAGAGATAACCGAGGCACGCAGAGACGAAGATGTATCCCGATGTTCACTTACATAAAGTAAGCTAATCACCGTTGGAGAGATGCGGGTAACCACGAAGGCCCCCGAACGCCACAAAGGCTCACCTTCTTCTCCGAGTGCCCCACGAAGCTAGGGACCCCTTCTTATGGTTTGCTTTTCCTCCACTCCGGAGATGGCAAGCTCCACAACTACTTCACAACTCCCACGAAGGGTAAGCCCGGGCCTCTTCACAATCTTCCATGAAGAGGTCACCGAGGTACCAACCACCAAGCCAACTAGGATGTCACCCTCCAAGAGTAACAAGCTCATGGTCTCTCACTCGAACAAATTGTAATGGAGAGCTCAACACTATGCAAGGATGCAAAGCAAGAAAACAAGGAGAAGTGCTCAAATCCTTCTCTCTCAAATCCCACCAAGGCAACAAATGCTATGGAGGAGTTAGAGAGGAAGAACAAGGGTGAAGGTCAACCAATGACTCCAGGATCTTGATTCAAAGGATTCCCCTCACTTAGAGGAGGAATGATTTGGTGGAGATTGTAGATCAAGATCTTCTCTCTCAAATCCCTCAAAAAGATGCAAGAATCATTGGAGGGAAGAGGGAGGAATAAAGCTCAAGAGGGTCAACAATGGAGGTGTATTTCTTGCTCAAGAACCCTAAAACATTTGGGGAAGAAGACCCCTTTTATAGCCCTCAAAGAAAAATAGCCATTTGGGGCGAAACTGGAATTCCCGGTTGAATTCTCGGTTGGGCCGGAAATTCTCGGTTGAATTCCCGGTTTAAACCGAGCCTAGAAGAAATCAGTCCACAAGGTTTTCGATTTATTTCCGGTTGAATTTCCGGTTCAAACCGAGCTCGAAACCGACAGAAAAATAACCTCACAAAAAATGCGATAACTTTCATATTCGGACTCCGATTTTAGCAAACTTGGGCTTTTTGAAAAGCTAAGAAAAATATCTATCCAATGAAGACCATAAAACCCAAGAAGTATTAAGAGATAAAATACCAAATAATAAGAGGTGAAAACCTATTTTAAGAAAGAACCGGTGACGAGGGTTAACTCGACAAATGTCCTAGATGAAGGACTTAGGATCGGGGAGATAGGGCGTCGGATGAACTCGAAGGTAAGGTTAGTCGAGATAGGTGTGTATCGAAAGTAAACTTGGGTATTCAACCTGGCTTGCTTTCAATCTGCCCTACACCGTCCCCTCCTGGCCCCTATATATAGGTGGCCAGGTCTCGAGGATCGGGTAGGGTTCGATACAGATTACAAATATCGACATACGGTATTAACTCGTATTCGACTATCATTACAATTGGGCCTAGCTTAACGGGCCTCAGGGGTACTCAACTAACGGGCTCTATCAACTATACCCTTGTCAGTAGCCCCTGAGATTCTACCAGAATTGCAGATTCGGGTTGAATCTCTAATCTTTAAATCTTCGACTTGATCAATTCTTCGACTTTATCTTCAAATCTTCGACTTGGTCTTTCGACTTATATTGATGATAATTTGCTCGCAAGGGGTCTCGATGAACAAACCTGACAACTCTGACGGATCAAGAGGTCAGTTAACTGCCGGAACAGATACTTGTCACCTACTTCAAATTCAATCCCCTTGGACTTGAATTCGGGATACCGGTCAAACTCACTATTTTGCCTCATTTAGGACTTACAAAAAATGAGTCCCAGTGGTTCTCAGGGTACCCAGTGTGTCCACCAGGATTTTCTTCGCGTCGTAGACACGGATACATACCAGCAGAGCGCATCCATGTGCGTATACTAGGCCACACAGGACGGATCCCGGGGTCTTACCTTCGTGATAAATCACGGCATTCGAGTTTCGTTGTGATAACGCAACTCGAGAATCTCATGTCGCAGTCAAAGTTTGACTGAAAATATTCGGGTTTCTACAACCATAAAACTCGCTCCCGATGGGAGTAACACTTCTCCAATCTTCAATGCTTTGCCAATGAATATCGTCGGGTGCGCGCTCAGCGCTCCCGATGGGAGTAGCCCCCGAGGCTATAGTCGAAAAAAGGATTTTTTTCGAGTATAGGCTCAAGACATAATGTAGCTCGTCGTACTTCAACTTGAAACACTTCAACTTCGAAGTTCTTCAACTTGAGATATTTTCAAGAACACCTTGTCGTCGAGTATTTAGTCCACCATTTGAATGAAGAGTTGTATTCGACTAACTTTGAAAGTAACAGCCCCCAAGGCTATAACCTAAAAATTCTTCATAGATGATCCTTTCCATAAATTCAGCATTTGTCGGCGCCATCCTCGTACCTTTACTTTATCGCGTCAATGATGACGTAGCTCTTCATCAGTGCGAACCGTTTTATGGGTAACACTGTAACTTCCGTTATTTTATGACCGTTTATCGGGCTGCACGATTTTTGACCGTTGGTGGGCTGCCGTTTCCGATCTTTACGCCACGTCGCAACCCACGATCCTTCTCTCAGAAGATATATAAATGGCATAGTGGGGAATCGTACTGTTTACCAGCTCGTTACCTCCGCCGCCTCCATTACCGATCTCCTCTGCCTCTTCCTCTCTTGCGAAGCCCCCAAGCGCACTTTTGTGCTGAATGCGCGTGAAGCATCTGGCCACCAAGAGCGATATGGCCAAATCCTCTGCCACCAACTGGGTTCGCTCCACCATCACCAAGAAGGAGGTGGAGAAGGCCACGACAGATGGCCTCATCGCCGACCAGGACTCCATCAAGTTCCCCAGTACCGAACGGATCCCGAAGCCCCCGAGCAGTTATCGGGTAATATTCCTTGCTTTCCTTCTTCGCGGCTTCTCCCTTCCTGCCCATGAGTTTCTCCGTGGGCTTCTATTTGTTTACGGTGTGCAGCTTCATCAGCTCACACCAAATTCCCTTCTGCACATTGCTTGCTTCGTGACTCTTTGCGAGTCATTTTTGGGCATTGAGCCTCACTTTGTTCTCTGGAGATCGATCTTTCGACTCCGCCCCAATGTTTCTCTGGCAAGGAAACCCGAACTGGGCAGAGCCGTTGTTTCTGTGCGCCCTGAGGCGCAATATCTTGAATTTTCTATGGCCGCGTCTGTCCAAGGGTGGAGGACAAAGTGGCTCTATATCAAGGACCGCAGATCCTCTCCCGAAGATGAGTTCGGCCTTCCTCCCTTTGACGCGTCTCAAGAGGTGAAGAAATTGAAGTCATGGGACTCACTTCCCTCAGATGCGGAAGTTGCACAAATCCTTCCTCTTCTATCCCGCATTAAAAATCTGAAAACAGGCCTAGGAGGTGCTTTGTCGGGTACCCAACTCATGGCGTTTTTCATACAACGTCGAGTTCAACCCCTACAGCAGCGCCTCACCAAGCTTTGGACTTATTCTGGCTTGGAAGACCCTACTCGCATATCTGAAGATCTGATGTCGAAAGAAGATGTCGACAAGCGAGTCAGGAATCTCACCAAGCTCACCAAGGAGCACTCAGTTGCTGACCTGAAGGCAGATTTCTTCGACTCCGTGCACCCTATTCCTAAGGTATACATCGCTGCATCCACTTTTATCAAATTTCGACTTGCATTACTCTTTGCCTCTGCACTCTGCTGATTTATTAATATGCAGGGTCACCAATTCATTGTTTCTCGTCCCCCTCTTCCGGAGGAAGGGCCCCTTCCTGCTGATCTAGCATCTCCTGCATCTGAAGCCCCCGAGGCTGACGAAAGTCAGGACGGCGATGATGTCGAAGAATCAGAAGATGAGACTAGCTCATCGACATCTCCTCCTCCTACTCTTGCTGAAGATGTTGGTGTCGACAAAAAATGGAAACGTGTCGACGAAATTGCTTCATCGAGTTCTGCAGCGGCTGGAAAAACCCCCGTTCTTGCAGAAGATATGGAGTACTTCGACATGCTTGCATCGTAAGTATTGTAGTCAAACTTTTCAATTGCTTTGTTCTTGCCTAGTGCTTATAACTTATACTTTTCATGCAGTGACGATGAAGAACCACCGACATGTGCGACGGCTATTCCACCACCTTCTCCTGTGGTGACTGAAGAGCCTGTCGAACCATATGTTGCTCCGAGGACCACCAGGGCCTCTATAAAGAAGGTTTCTCAAACTCAAGCCCGAAACCTCAAACGTGCGAAGAAGACCAAAGAAGCCGAGGTTTCTCTGGAGGCCCATGCTCCTACAGTTTCTTCTGATGATGTAAGCTATACTTTTTTTTCAATTTCTTTCCTTTCATGCACTTCTTCTCTTATACTCTTCTTTCATCAGGCTTTAGTCAAGAGATTTATCGCCCTGGGCACGGAATGTGCGGGGTACCTAAAGGTTGCAAAATCTTCCGAAGGTGCGATTTTGATATTCAATCATTACTTGTCTTCTGCCCTTTTGTCTTTTGCTGTTTATCTGACTTTCTTTCGTCTTCTTTCATAGCTGCTTTAGCGACAGCCAATGCTCGCATTGCGTCGCTGGAAGCGGAGCTCAAAGCTTCGCAAAAAGCTTATGATGCTGCGACCTCTGCTAAGGCAATTGCTGAGAAGTCGCAAAAATCTGCGCTCGCCAAGGCGAAGAATGCTGAGAGGGCGTTAGCAGATGCCATCAAAGAGCATGCTCAACGAGAGCAGGCCGTGGTAGAGCGTCTTCACACCATGTCTACTGCTGCCGAAAGTAAGTTTCTTTCGACTTGTCTTCTGTTTTCGTCCCCTGTTGCACTGGTGCACTTGTTGACACTTGCCTCTTCTTTTCTTTTCTATTGCGTAGAATTTTCAGGGGTATCTCCGTCGTCCCTGCAAATGGACGATGATCCTCTTATGGAGGCGGTTAACCTACTCGAAGAGAACTGGATATCTATCCAGGAAACTTTTGAGTTGGTTGGCCGCGTTCTGTCACGGCTATTCGCCGGGTTGTGGCCGAAGAAAAAGATGGCCATCCCGAAGGGCAACCTGACCGAACTCGCCAAGACTTTTGACAGCGACGAAGACCCTACTCTCCATCTGAAGGGGCTGTCCATTAAGTGCGGCGCGGAAGGTGCCATTGCCCTTTCTCTTGTGCATGGTACAGACTTTGACTGGGAGAAAGTTAACTCCCCTCATGGCTATACCCGCGACGAGATGAAGGTGTTTTTCGAGAAGGCAAAAAAGTTGGCCCCTGCATTGCTGAACACAATTTCTCCTTCGGCAGCCTCTGCTGTGCCTGCTGCACCATCTCCAGCGCCGAAAGCTCCTGTGCCACCATCGACTTCTAGCGAGGAACTGGCCGCGCCCCCTTCTTCCACGGAACACAATGCTGAGGTGGCGTAGATTCAGCTTCTTTGTAGTACTTAGTTTTCTCCTTTTGAATGTAAAGACTCCAATTAAGTGCAACCCGAGAACTTAGCCAGAGGGTTATGCTCTTATGTAAATATATCTTCTTTGCATGGAGTATTATGCTATCTTCCTGAAATTGTTTCTCCTTTCTTTCTTTTTGTAGTCGATGCGTGACAGTGATCCTTCTTCTAATGCTCCTGTTCCTTCCTCTGCTCGCGGACTCAATCCTCAGATTTCGTCGACTCCTAGTCGATGTAGTCACTGTGCAGAATATTCTTCCAGGATTTTTGATCTTGAGACTCGCCTATCCTTGGCCAAACGCCAAGCACAGATGGCTATTAAAAAGGCTAGCCAGGCCAGCGGCTATATGAAGAAAATCTCTTCTCTTGAAGAAAAGGTCTCCAGCTTGACGGCGAAGGTTGTTCACAACGAAGAGTGCGAATCTTTCATTCTTGGAATTGTCGAGTCTGCTGGCGAGCTGTTGCGATGTGAGTTTTCTTTCGACTTCTTCTTTTGGCTGTTTGTGCACTTCTTTTGTGATATATTTGTCATTGTAGGTACTTGCTTGGATTTTGCTGCTGAAGAACGTCGAGTTGCTGAGCGAAATGCTGCTTTGGAGAAGATGTCGACTGGCTATGAGACTCTGTGGTCTGATCCTCGTCGCCGTAGCGCCATTGTATTGCTTCAAGATCGTGCCCAGCACATTGGCGAGTCAGTTGATGGTTGCCGGCGAGCTCTTACAACTATGCATTCCATTATGCTTCCCCGTAATCCTTTGCCTGCAACTTTCCCCCTTCTTCTTGATGCTTTCCGATCCAGCCATCGTATTCATAGGTTAATAGAACTAAACTTAGTGGCTGGTGCCAATTTTGCTCTCGGGTGGATACGCAAGTGGCACCCCAGATTGAATTATAGCACGATGTCTTTAAGTTTAGCTCCTGGTAGAGCTAGCCTTCGGGTTCATATGGCGAGCACGCTTCAACCTGCTCGAAGACTTGTAGCTAGGCTTCTAGAGGCGGATGCCGCGTTTTTCCGCGAGTATCATTATCTAGATCCTTTAGGTGTAGATGATTCTGACAACCCGATGTTGTAAAGTATGTGTGGAACGCGAGAGATTTTTCGCGACTATATGTCTGAAATTTATTCTCAAGGCGTATTTGTATGGTTCGTGCGTTTGCCGCATATTCTCTTTGAAAGACTCGTAAACTCGAATATGAGGAACGCTTTGTCTTTATTTATACTTATAATGTAAGATACATGGGGTGACCCAAGAGATCCGGCCTGTGACCCGTGTTCTGGATCTAGAGGGCATTGCCCCTGGAATAACTCGTGGCTTTTACGGCCTTTATTGTTCTACTCTATTGTCTTTATGATGCTTATGTCGCCGTAGCTTTCCCTTTCTCTTCTGTGCCTGTGTCTTCTCCTGGTGTTGCTGTTCGTGGCTTCTTTGTTTCGGGCTCCGCGGTGCATCCTTCGAGTAGCTTGACGCCTTCTGTAGTCGCGCTCTTTGCCTTTTCTGCATGGTTGGCTATTACGCCAAAGTTTTGCGCCATCTTGTGGAATTCCCTGTCGCAGAGATCTGAAACTTCAAAGCTTCCTTTTACTGTGATTATTCCTTTTGGTCCTGGCATCTTAAGTACCAAATATGTGTAGTGAGGTACTGCCATGAATCGCGAAAACGCGGGTCGTCCGAGGATCGCGTGATATTGTGATGGCCAGTCCATGACTTCGAAGTCTAGTTTCTCCCTTCTGTAGTTTTGTCGGTTGCCGAAGCAAACATTGAGTGCTATTCGACCCAACGGGTAATTGGCACTTCCTGGTACGATTCCATGAAAGGAACAGTCTGTTGGCTTTAGAAACTCTAGTGATATATGCATCGCTCGGAGTGTTTTTGCGTATATCAAGTTAATTCCACTCCCAGCGTCCATGAATATTCTGTCGACATCATACGCGCCGATTTGAGCTTTGAGTACCAGAGGCGCGTTTCCTGGCCGAGGTACTGTTATGGGGTGGTCCTCTCTGTTGAACTCGATTGGTTGTTCTGACCAATGCAGATATTCTGTTGTAGCTGGAGGCGACATGACTGCTAGATTGACTTGTCGAGTTATACTCTTTTCTTCTTTGTTCGACTTGGGCACAGGTTGTATCATTGCTGTAATGTGTCCTTTTGATGGGACGTACCCTTCGTCGTCGTCGTCGTGTCCCTTGTTTTGCTGGTCTTGTCCTTGAGGAACTCCATTGTTTCCTTGCTGGTTTGTCGCGGGATTGTTGCTTCCTTCGAATCCTTATCGCCTTGCCTCGGTTTGCTTGTTTATTGCTGCTTCTTGTAGCTTTAAGAATGTTGTGCAATCTTTCATCGCGTGCCTTGATACTCGCTTCCCGTCGACGAACGCTGAGTGTATATGACAAGGCCCGTTGAGCATATCCTCTGGTGATGGGTTGTATTCTCTGGATTCTCTTGGTGGGAACTTCTTATATTCCTCTCTTCCGTAGCTGCGATATCCTGAGCTTCTGCGCTCGTTTCCCTGATAACTATTGTCTTTATATCCTGCGGCGACTTGGCTATGAGAGCCGTAGGTGTCGTAGTTTCGGGATCGTCTCCTTTGACTTCCGTATCTGTTTCTTCTATCGTCCTCTGGAGATCGTGTCCGTTTGTTGTTGCACGCATCTTCTCCATCTGCAAATCTGTTTGCTGTGTCCATGAGATCTGACACTGTTTTTGGCTTGATTCTACCCATCTCTTCGACTAGGTCTCTTCGCCTTAACCCAATGATGAACGCGTCTATTGCTCTTTCGTCTGAAACTTCGACTGCTGAATTTTTGATGAGGCTCCATCTTTGGATGTATGCTCGTAGTGTTTCGTCGCGTTGTTGCACGCATGCCTTGACTTCTTCTATTGATGCTGGTCGTTTGTATGTTGACCTGAAGTTGCTTGTAAATTGCTTTGTGAGATCTTCCCAACTTCCAATGGATTCTTTCTCTAGTTTGCTCAACCATGACCTCGCTGCGCCGGTGAGGTGTAATTGCAAACTTTGCATTGCTGTCTCTTTGGTTCCTCCTAGTATTTGAACTGCTTGCAGGTAATCTGCGAGCCATGATTGTGGTTCCTGTGATCCGTCGTACTTTTGCTGGTCGTGAGGTAACTTGAATCCCTTAGGAACTGGCGTGATGCGAACCCTACGAGCAAAGCACGATGCCCCCATCTCCTTTTCGTCATCCTCATAGTCGCGCCTTTCGTTTGGGGATCGCGATTTTCGAGTTCCACCGTGCTGTTTTGGTGATGGCGATCGAGATCGGTGTTTGTTGCTTTTATGCCGAGGACTGTTGTGACGGCGAGGTGATCTTGCTTTGTGCGCTTCCTTGCGATGATGTGCTTCTTCTCCTTTTGCTGATAGCTTGTGGCCCACCATATTGAGTCCGTTTAGCGCTGCTCTATGCATATGTTCTCTAGGATCTCCTGGACTTGGTCGAGTTGTAAGTAGATATGCTTGTGCTGCCACTAGTGCTGCTTCAGGAGTTTTTGGTAGGATGTTTCCCTGCTCGTCGACCGATAGGAAGGACGAGTCGAGGTTTTTGGAAATACTTTGCCTGTCAGAATACTCGAGGTTGTCATACCTTGAGCCATGTCGACGATTTTTCCTTGCGTTGCTGTATGATGCGTCGCTTCGTGCTCTACGGGCAGCTTCGCTGGCTGCAATAGCTGAATCTTTTCTTTTTTGTATCTCTATCTTTTCCTTTGCTAATTGCTTTGCTTGCTGCCTGAGGGCATAATGATACCCAAAAAGCATGTCTTTGCTGGAGCTGGATGGTATTGGTTTGCCGTGTTCTACGGCTTCTCTTATTATTTTCCACTCATCGACTGATAGTCGAATTTTCTCCCTAGCTGCGAGGGTTTCCACTGTTTGCCCTTCTGCTAGGTGATTTGCTCCTTTGTCAATATTTGCTGGGTTTATCACTGGGTTGTTATTTTCATCAAATTCTTCTGAGTTGTCGCCCACAATGGCGAGTACCTGGCACTGCTTGCCGATGTTGCTATTAAAGCTTGAAAAGATCGAGTTGCTGTCTTCAGAAAGCTCTAACCCTGTCTTCCATGTGTCTGCTGAATTGTCTGAGATATTGTCGAGGCAGATCGTGAGATCATTGATTTGGACTTCCACGTCAAAATTTTCCTTTTCTTCGTCGTCTTCTGCGATCTTTTCTTTTTGCACTTCTTCTAGGCTGACCGGCGAATTTACTTCGCTGGGAGAGCCTTCAGAATACTCCATCATCATTGTTGTTTCGGGTTCTTGTGCCGACGGATCTTGATCTTGTTTCGTCGGATCCGAAAGGCGAGAGGAACCCGACGGCCCGATGAAGATGCTCAAACTTCCAATTGTTAATTCTACCTCTTGACTTCCGTCGACTTCTGGACTGCTGTTGGCTAAAAGCGAAAAAGCCGTCGAATTCATGGTTCCAACGCCCACGATCCCCACGGTCGGCGCCAATTGACGAGGGTTAACTCGACAAATGTCCTAGATGAAGGACTTAGGATCGGGGAGATAGGGCGTCGGATGAACTCGAAGGTAAGGTTAGTCGAGATAGGTGTGTATCGAAAGTAAACTTGGGTATTCAACCTGGCTTGCTTTCAATCTGCCCTACACCGTCCCCTCCTGGCCCCTATATATAGGTGGCCAGGTCTCGAGGATCGGGTAGGGTTCGATACAGATTACAAATATCGACATACGGTATTAACTCGTATTCGACTATCATTACAATTGGGCCTAGCTTAACGGGCCTCAGGGGTACTCAACTAACGGGCTCTATCAACTATACCCTTGTCAACCGGTAAAACCTCCAAACTCGAAAACGCGATAAAAGATGCATACGGAATCCGTTTTCAATGAACTTGGACTTGTTGGAAAGCTAGCAACAAGCACAAGAATATCACATGGAGAAACACCAAGAAGCAACAAATTAGGAAGATGCAAAGTATGCAAAGGATTGAGCTCCCTAAGATGATGTGATCAAGTTACCCGACTGAAAGCCCCTCTTGATAGTGCGGCTATCTATCCTATAACCCGATCTCTCAACAAACACCTTGAGACCGGTAAATGAGAAACCTAGCAAGGCCATACATTTTCCTTGCGCATCCCGCTTGATCTTGATGTCGATGCTTCATGCTTCCTTCAAGCCGGAATGCTTCACTTGATCATTGTTGCTTCGTGAAGACTTTCAATATGCTCCCCCATACACCACTATGGGATAGCTTCACTAAGGCATGTCTTAAAAATTCCATTATCACCAAATGGATGACAAGCTTCAAGCATATGATCTTCTCGAGATGCTTATCTTGAAACTTGCACTTCTTAATCTTGATGACGATCATCACTTGATGTCATTCTCTCATGGGCTATATGTAATCTCACTATTGATGCATACCCATGGCAATACCTAACCCACATATACAACACGAACACACATATGTAATGGGTTAGTTCACAAAGCATAATTGACAAAACTTACCATACCACATGATCGATTGATCACATGTGGCACATTCCTTATGCTTCATGTATTGACCAATCTAGAATTCATTCTTTGATTTTTGTCTTGGTCAACAATGTATATTCTCATGCTCCATAACAATATCTTGAGCCACATAAAGAATTCTTCATTTGATCACATGCTCTAGGTCTTAGTCAATCATATCTCAACTCATGAGACCATCATGACCTCGACATAGAGCCATATATTGAATTCTTCTCTTGTAGACAAACTCTCAAGATCTTGAGACTCCTTGGCTTAACACATAAGATAGAGCATGGATTACTTGAGTTCTACACAAGAACTACATCTTTATTTATTCTTCTTGATCATATTGGATTCATCTCTTCTATTCAATGATCTTGATGCCAATACTTAAGATATATCTTTATCTTCATGGCATCCAAGCCTTGAATCCAACACATGGACTTCAAGCAATTCCTTCATAAAAAGCTCAATGAAAACATTAGTCCATAGGGATTGTCATTAATTACCAAAAACACACTTAGGGGCAATTACCCTTACAATCTCCCCCATTTTGGTAATTGATGACAATCTCAACAAGAGGGTTTATATAATGAATGAATGAAACTAATATGCAACTTATCCGAGAATAAATTGCATATAAGAGGTTGTATTTGATATGGTCAAGTAACACGAAGCTACTATCGCATATCAAAATCAATTGTACTCACATAAACTACAACAAATATGGTTGATGTGAGTGCAACCAAAATATATAGAGCAAACTCCCCCACAATATATGCACGTGTGATGAACTTGAATTTCATTGCATACATTGTCAAGATAAACCTTTGATGGAGTTTACACTATATATTCAACCATGCAAAACATCTAACAAAGAAGAGATGCATGAAAGGCAAACACTTAAGCACAACCAAACTTAAGTATAAAAACCATTTCTCTTAAACCCTCTAAACTTCTCCCCCATTGGCAACGATTGCCAAAATGGATGAAGAAATTTAGAAGGCCAATATAGTATGAGTTCCTCCCCAAGATGTGCATTTCTCATAAAAATGAGTGAAATCATATGCACTTATCAAATTAACAATATTTGGAGGAAGTCAAACCATATTGAGGATCAAGGATTGCAAAAAGATGACATAGCGAAAGAAGCTTCAACGAATGAAGCAAGCAATCAAGAGACCCAAAGAACCAATTGGACACAAGAAGATGTGATGATAAGAGCTACTAGGTGCTTTAAATGAAATAAGGAAGCTCCCCAAGCTTCATGCATAAATTTGAATTTTTGTTGCATTTGAATACAATATGCACAAACATGGAATCTTCACTCCCTCTATATCATTTAAAACAAAACATGAGCATGAAAGAATACAAAAGGATCAATACGCTTATCAAAGTGAAATTTAGTCCAAAAAGATTCACGAGATATGAGTGCGAGAAGAAGCAATAAAGAATAAACAAGCACTCATAAATCAAGCTCTTACCAACACCATCAAGAACAAAATGGATAAGAAAGACGGTCGACAAAGAACGAGGATATCAAGGGAAGAAATTAACACTCTTATGCATATACATTTCTAAGTGGACAAAAAATTATGATGACCAATCCACAAAGGAACATGTATACACAAGAGGTTAGTTGAAATTAAGGAAGACATGATATACAAGAGAGAGTCATAGAATATACCAAATAACTTTGATAGAAAGCATATATAGCTCAAGGCTCCATTTTCTATTATGGTATATTAATAAACTCCCCACGCAAAATCATCAAAGCCATCACAACTAGCAATAAGGGATCAAAAGATAGTTGGGATGCTTTGAAAGGCAACAAGCATAATAAAGAAGGGTACAACTTGAAAAATTATCTATATTGCACATGAGAGAGCATTGAGGAATTAATATGCAATAAATTGCTAAAAAGGCATATTCGGGATTGGTGAATCATAAACATGATTTTATATACTCCCCATCATATGCAATCATCTCAACATGCTCACATATACAATAAAGAGATTTCTTTATAAGACCTTTGCAAGAATCACAATATTTGCAAATAAATATTATCATGCCAAGAGCCAACCTACAAGAGTTGGGATGCTAGAAAAGTATGCATGAAAATTATACTTGTTACCGAGATAGCAATGATGTGATGTAGTAGATAGGAGTTCACCGATCATCCTAGCTTGTCTCCAATAATCATATGGTGATAGCACCTTCCTTATAAATGAGACAAGCATCCATTGCATCTCCAATGTACCTAAGACAACATTCAAGTACATCTTGGTCCCCAAACTTATTGGGTCCAAAGTGGTTAGAATAACCATAATATATATGATAGACTCCATATAAATATGCGCATAGAGATGAAATTTGAATTTAATGCACATCTTAGCCATTTAGGATTTGATGGAGTATAACATATATATTGGATCAAAGAAAGCAACTAAGACACAAAATTAAGCATAAAGAGAATATGCATGCACCTAGCTTTCAAGATCCAAAGAAAATACAATTTAGACAAAAACACCAAGAGTACAAGGAGGTATAAAAGGTGTGGTAAAACACATTAGTTGTCCAAATAGTATCAATGGAACAAATCAATAAATGATTTATTCATAAAATTCAACAAATGAACCTAACAACTTATTGAGCATAAAAGAATAAATAAATAAAAGCATGCTCAAAGATTTATCTCATTCTAGCAAATAAATCATAGAAGAAGGAATGAGATAACTAACTCCCGAAAGAGCAAGGTTCCAATAAATAAACCAAACCCTCTACACTTTTCACAATGGCACAAGTACCAAAAAGAAAAGGTTTGTCTTACAACAACACACACTTGATGGGGATAAAGAGATGAGACGAAGTCAAGAAAAAAGATCCTCAAGAAGGCAAATAAGACAACGGGAGTCAAAATAATTTCTTGGAAAGAAATAAGGGCAATAAGAGGCAAATTCCAAGGTGAATATGATCTAGAAGAATTACCACGCAAATACATGAATACCAATTGTCAAAGACAAGAAGTTTATATTGGAAGTATTTTTCGGTGGTGTATTGCAAAGATATTCAAGATCAACTTCACAATAAAAGGCATATGGTTAAATATTCAAATTAAGCAACATGCATGAAAAAGGATTCTTGGTAGCTCCAAAAATAGTCAAACAATCATGCAAAACAATGATTAAAGTAACTAGAAGCAAACGACTTCGTACTTATGATATATATATATATATAAATATATTTGAGTGAAACCGCACCAAGAATTCTTACTCAAACCAAGACCAAAGAAATGAGCTATAAAATCTTTTAAGAGAGGGCAGAGCTTGTTTGAGCAAACATGCCACCTAGCAACAAGATAATTAACAATATCAACACAAAGTGGCAATACCTCAAAAGTTCACATTTCCCAGGCTTGTGATATGCACAAGGCATATTACTCCCCCATAATGTGATATTAAATTCTTTACTACAAGAGGCAAATAAAATCCAACTAGAGATAATTAATGGAGATATTGAATTTGAATTTCTCATGAGCATGGCATACCACATAGAGACTAGGTAATCTTGCAATATCAATACTAAGTGGTATTACTTATGTGCACGCATTTATAGGATTGTGAGGTGCCAATGGCAAATCACTCCCCCAAAATGGGATGTTCCATTAATCACCCGATAAGAGCCAAATAAGATACCAACAAGATGCATTAGAGGCTCAAAGCAAAAACATAAGTATATGATGTGCCAAACAACCAACACCTACTTGAATGCACAAGTTAAGAAGGTATAAGGAACAACATATACAAACACATACTTGGTACGAAACCAAAACATGCAAAGGGGCAAGTAACTTACAATGTAAAGAGGTTAAGTACAAGTTACCACAAAGAGGCACATTGGATATAAGATGATAGTGTCAATGAATTGACTTGATGAAATAAAATTAATGAAGATCCCTTAATTATTCATGAGGTAGCCAAGTCTCCAATGCCCTCCACAAACACCTATTGATCAAGTTTTAGCTTGTTGGTCCCCAACTAAGTTGGGTCCAAAGCGGTTAGTCACAGTAGGCTTGGCAACCCAAATGGTCCTTTTCTTGGCACCACTTTGAGTTCCAACAAACTTGGCAAACACATTACCATCGTTATCTTTCCTAAGAGAATAATCATCATCAACAATGATAGGACTAGATAAGGTACCGCTTAAGCATGAAGAAGCAAAGTGCCCCTTCTCACGGCAAATATAGCAACAAGTGCTTCCATTTCTCTTCTTCGTTGATTTCTTGATTTGGGAAGCTTCATCTTATTTCTTATTGGGAAGTGGCCTATTTTCAACTTGATGTCGTGCTTGAGCTTGACCTTGTGGCCGCTTCCCTTGTTGCTTCTCACTCAAGTGCTTCTTCTTCAATGGGCAAGATCTCACATGATGCCCTTCAATCTTGCACTTGAAGCAAACAATCTTGGCCAAATTCTTAACTTGGCCCTTCTTCTTCTTGTTGCTCTTGGACTTGTTCTTGTTATTGGAGTTGAATCCAAGTCCACTCTTATCATTAAGGGATTTTTGCACACTCAAAATATTATCGAGTGTGGATTTCCCTTAATGACGCTTCTCCAAGTCTTTCTCCAAACTAGTGACTTGGGCCTTGAGCTCTTTGATTTCCTCTACAAGGTTAGTAGTAATACAAGTACTAGAGGAAGTAGAAGCTTCATTGTTAGAGCAACAAGGCATAGCAAGTAATTCATCACAAGATGTAGCAATATTATGCCTAGACAAATTACTAGGACTACCACATGGTAATATAGCATTTTGGTTCAAAGTAGTGCTAATGTCCAAATGAGGCTCACAAGATGTTTTCTTAGAGATACTTGCCTCATGAGCTAACTTTAGCCCATTATAAGAGATTAGGAGATCCCCATGAGAGCCCGAGAGCTTTTCATGGCTTTCCTCCAATTTCTTATAATTGCTTGTTAGCAACTCAAGTTGAGCCCTTAGCTCAATATTCTCCTTCAATATAGATGCTTCACAAGAAGTAGAGTTAGTAGCACAAGCATCATTAATATATTTAGCATTAGCAAGCTCACAAGATTTAATAGATTGAGATAGGGAAGAATTAGTATGCTTCTCTTCGGATAGCTCTTGCTTGAGGAGATTGAATCTATGTTTCCCCTCATTAACAAGGGAGTTCAATTCCTTAATGGTCTCCTTGTGTTCAAACAAGGTTTCCATTAAGTGTTCGACTTTAGCACAAGCATCATTATTACCACGAAGAGAGGCATACACAATTCCCATCTCATGCAAGAAAGCTTCATTATCATCATCATCATCATCACTCTCATCATAAGGAGATGTGTCGAGATTCAAAGTAGGAGTTACCTTTGAACCGCTTGCCATAAGGCACATGTGAACTTGCGTAGATGATGATGGAACATCAATAGAAGCACATTCTTCATTTTCGAGTGTAGGACAAGCTCTTGCGAGATGTCCATACTCGTGGCATTCATAGCATTGCCTTCTCTTGATAGAAACCTTCTTGGTTCTTCTATTGATTTCTTCTTTAATTATGTGACCCAATTTTTCTTTAATTTCCTCTACATGGTTAGTCATACAACAACTAGAGGAAATAGAGTCATTTTGATCATGGTCACAACTAGAGACAAGCATATCATCACAAAATTTAATCAAGCAAATTTTAGGAGATATGCAAGGACCTTTAACGCAAGAATGAGTAAAGAATTTCTTGCAAGAAGTGTTTAGATCCAAACTCTCTACACCAATAGAATTTATAGAAATATAATCATTGGTGCAAAGAACAAGACTACCATCATCACATATGATTTCTTAACTCACCATATCATTACCTTGTGACAAGTCACATGTTGGTGAAGTGGAAGAACTTGAACAATCATCACGACCGGATGTGGAAGCAATTTGGAGCTCTTCATGATCTGAAGGTGAAGAGAGCTCCTTGGGTTCACTTTCAACCTCAAGTGAAATGGACCCACCAAATGACTCTTCTAGCTTGGTCCATATCTCATGAGACGTCTTGCACTTTGAACCCATCAAGCAAACATAAACTATGGAGCTCACAGACAATAAAATTTCATTAGATACTTGAGCTTTGATACGTCTCTAACGTATCTATAATTTTTGATGCTACATGCTTGTTTTTACACTATTTGCTTAGTGTTTCGTTACACTTCATGGCGTTTTTATGCATTTTCCGGAACTAACCTATTAACGAGATGCCACAGTGCCAGTTCCCTATTTTGTGCTGTTTTTGTGTTTCAGAAAAGTTACATGGGAAATATTCTCGGAATTGGACGAAACAAAAGCCAAACATCCAGAAATTCACCGAAGCTTCCAGAGAACCGAAGAGGAGACGGAGTGGGGCCACAAGGCGCCCACACAATAGGGCGGCATGGCCCAGGGCTAGGCTGCGCCCCCTATGTGTGTGGCCACCTCGGTCCACTTCTGACGATGCCCCTTCGCCTATAAAGACCCCCCCCCCCCGACGGGAAAAACCTAAAGACCCGATCACTTTTCTAGAAACACATCGCGATTCGCCGCCGTCATCGACCCGAGATCGGGAGGGTCTAGAAGCTCTTCCCGGCACCCTGCCGGAGAGGGGAATCGCCACCAGAGATCTTCTTCATCGCCATGCTTGCCTCCGGCGTGATGAGTGAGTAGTCTACCTTGGACTATGGGTCCATAGCAGTAGCTAGATGGTTGTCTTCTCCACCATGTGCTTCATGTTTAGATCTCATGAGCTGCCTTACATGATCGAGATCACCGTTATGTAATTCTACATGTTGTGTTTGTTGGGATCCGATGAATATTGGTGTTATGATTGAGTTGATGTGCTGAATATTATCTTATGTTATCTCTATGTTGTTTATGATCTTGCATGCTCTCCGTTGTTAGTAGCTATCTTGGCCGAGTAGATACTAGTGACTCCAAGAGGGGTATTTATGCTCGATAGTTGGGTTCATGCCTCTATTTAATCTGGGGGAGTGACAGAAACCTCTAAGGTTGTAGATGTGCTGTTGCCACTAGGGAGAAAACAACATTCATATGCTCAAGGGCATATGCTTTGTTTACATTACACACTTTGCTTAATGCAGTTATCTGTTGTTCGCAACTTAATACTTGTGGAGTTCTCGGATTGATTCGCCACAAGTGGATTATTAGTCATAGATGCAGTTGGATGGCGGTCTATGTATCTTGTTGTAATGCCCAGAGTAAATCTCATCGTGATCCTCTCGACATATACACATTGTCTTTATTCTATCAATTGTCCAACTGTAATTTGTTTACCCAGCATGTGTTATTTTATCTTATGGAGAGACACTGATGCGGTACGGTGTTGATAGCTTTTCACTGTCCAGTTGGGAACCCCAAGAGGAAGGTATGATGAATATAGCAGCAAGGTTTTCCTTCAGTTAAGAAACCAAGGTATGTCGATCAGGAGAGGAAGGAGCCAATACGACTGAAGGTGATGCTTACTAGTCTAGTGACACTCCAACAAGGGCGCCGTTTACGATCAAATGAGTTAGCGCGTCTTCAACTAGTAGCAACGTGGAACCTGCACACAACACAACCAAATACTGTGTTCCCTACTTACGATGAGGTTGTCAATCTCATCGGTTTGCTGTAAACAAAGGAATGAGCGTATCGAGTGGAAAATAGTAATAGTATGCGAGTAAAGTAAACAGTGCGAGTAAAGTAAATAGGTGATAGCAATATAAAGGAAATAGGACCTGGGTCCACAATTCACTAGTGGTGTCTCTCCATATGATAAAATAATACATGCTGGGTAAACAAATTACAGTTGGGCAATTGATAGAATAAAGACAACGTGCATATGTTGAGAGGATCACTATGAGATTTACTCTGGGCATTACAACAAGATACATAGACCGCCATCCAACTGCATCTATGACTAATAATCCACTTGTGGCGAATCAATCCGAGAACTCCACAAGTATTAAGTTGCGAACAACATATAATTGCATTAAGCAAAGTGTGTAATGTAAACAAAGCATATGCCTTTGAGCATATGAATGTTGTTTTCCCCCTAGTAGCAACAGCACATCTACAACCTTAGAGGTTTCTGTCACTCCCCCAGATTAAATAGAGGCATGAACCCACTATCGAGCATAAATACCCCCTCTTGGAGTCACTAGCAACTACTCGGCCAAGATAGCTACTAACAACGGAGAGCATGCAAGATCATAAACAACATAGAGATAACATAAGATAATATTCAGTACATCAACTCAATCATAACACCAATATTCATCGGATCCCAACAAACACAACATGTAGAATTACATAACGGTGATCTCGATCATGTAAGGCAGCTCACGAGATCTAAACATGAAGCACATGGTGGAGAAGACAACCATCTAGCTACTGCTATGGACCCATAGTCCAAGGTAGACTACTCACTCATCGCGCCGGAGGCAAGCATGGCGATGAAGAAGACCTCCGGTGGCGATTCCCCTCTCCGGCAGGGTGCCGGGAAGAGCTTCTGGACCCTCCCGATCTTCGGATCGATGGCGGCAACGGATCACGATGTGTTCTGGAAAAGTGATCGAGTACTTAGGTTTTTCTCGTCGAGGGGTCTTTATAGGCGAAGGGGCAACGTCAGGAGTGGGCCGAGGCGCCGTCACACATAGGGGGCATGGCCAGGGGCCAGGCCGCGCCGCCCTATTGTGTGGGGCCCTCGTGGCCCCACTCTGTCTCCTCTTCGGTTCTTTGGAAGCTTCAGTGAATTTCTGGACGTTCGGCTTTTGTTTTGTCCAATTCTGAGAATATTTCCTGTGTAACTTTTCTGAAACACAAAAACAGCAGAAAACAGGGAACTGGCACTGTGACGACTTGTTAATAGGTTATTTCCGGAAAATGCATAAAAGTGCCACGAAGTGTAACGAAACACTACGCAAATGGTGTAAGAACAAGCATGGAGCATCAAAAATTATAGATACGTTTGAGACGTATCAGCATCCCCAAGCTTAACTCCTGCTCATCCTCGAGTAGGTAAGTGATAACAAAAGAAATAATTTTTGAGGTGACATGCACCTACACAATCTTGATCATATATGTAAGCGTTGTGCGCTGGGATCAAAAGAACTTAAAACATAGGCATGAAAGATATAATCTTGATAGAAGAAACTTAGCAACCATGTTCTAACATGAAAATGAACATAAACAAAAGATCATGAAAATGAAACAATGAAAGTCAAACGTGTGTTCAAATCATAAGGAAAAACATACAAATGGTTTTCAGCTTGTCCTTCATGGAGAGCAAAACATAAATGCATAGGATACCTTCAAGTTTAAGAGGGCGACTAGATACAAGTAATTTAAGAACAAGTGAAACCAACATCATGAATCAACCAATGAAAACTTTGGGACAATGCACATTATACTCAGAATGACAACTATGCTCTCTTAATGGTGCATAAAGGTAGAAGGTGGTGACTCAACATAAAAGTAAAAGAAAGGCCCTTCGCGGAGGGAAGCAGTGATTGCAAGTTTTATAAACCTTCAAAAATTATGGTACTTACCGGCTTTGAGCTCTCATTGCCCCCATCATAAGCATCTTGAATGGTTAAAGTTAATGCGAGAACACTTATGTTGCATATGCTTGACAAATCATAAGTTGAAAACCTCATGTCCTGTGAATACGAGTACCCAAACCTCATGCTACTTTACTTAGAGTCCCAAGCAAGCTCTTGTCATTGTAAGTATACACGTATCATCGAGAACCGCCAATGGGGTACCTCCGTGCCTGATGACATGGAACAAGCCCACATCAAAATGACAGGACAAGCAGACAATGAACACCTCGATATCTCTTTTATTTACCATTTGTATAGCTTTTTATTTTGAGATGCGTTGTCGAATGTCCACTCTGGGCATGCTACAAATTTCCACCATGAATTATGCATGGCTTAGATTGGCGGCCCGGGCGTTTCTCTAACACATATACAAACTCCATGATCCCGCAAGATTCCCAATTCATTTCACACCGCGAGTATCCATAAACAAAAGATCACGATATCAACTCAAATAAGACGTGCAATGTTAAAAGCTTGCCCCATGACGGCATGGCTGGGCTAATTCCCAACTTACAACTTGCAAGCATAACAACTCAACATAAGAGACCACAATGTCAAATTTTAAAGCGAGAAAAGTAAAGTGTGCCATCAGGTTCGTGAGAGCTTTACTGACCGATTTCGCATAACACCAAAGAGAGTTTAATTTGAAGGATAGATAAAAGCAAGTCAAATGTACTTTGGAATAGCAAATTGCTAATAGGTATGTATGGTGTACACTTTGGCAAAACTTGGTTTTTAGGAGTTGGATGCACGAGTAGAGCTCATACTCAGTACAAAATGAAGGCTAGCAAAAGACTGGGAGCGACCAACTAAGAGAGCAATAACGGCCATAATCATGCAAAGCGACAAAGCGACATTAAAAGAAGCATAAGATGGTATCAAAAGTCAAAAACTAAATGATCATAGAGGCAATGGCGACTTTGTATGAGTCTAACATGTGTGAGCATGCGCCAAGTCAACCCAAATAAAGCATCAAGGAGAAAACCAAAATAATGCTTCCAAACGATAAAAACAACGCATGATTTGTTCAAAGGCTCATTAAGCAATCTCAGTCATTTGAGACAAGTCATGCTACAGTAAAACCACTAAACATACTATCAAAAAGACATCAAGCACGACACGCAAAAGCCTAGGCCGCAGTCTACACAAGCTCCTTCTTGTACCACTTTTTTTGCATAAATCTTTTTCTCTTTTCCAACACCATTCGAACTTTTTATAGACAAATCTTTTGATGAAAATCAACATGGACCAGAGGCAAAAATACACCTTGATAAAAAGATATAAGAAGATCTGAACACAAATCAAGGCGAAAATTGAAAACTAAAAGCAGTAGCAGAAAAAGAAGAACACTCGGTTTTTGATAAGAGTGAAAACTAGAGAGTTCTTGGCAAATGAAAAGCAAGGCAACTTCTCCAAAAGAAATTTGTTGGGGGTCCAACCATTTATTGCAGCAAACAAAACTAAACTAAACTGAAAACTAAAACAACTGACGCTCCAAGAAAAACACATAATGCATAAAGCAATAAAAATATAGTGTCTTGAAAGGTAACCTGATTTTTGCCGATGAAGAAGGGGTGCCTCGGGGGCATCCCCAAGCTTTGACGCTTGTACTTCTTGGATATTTCTTGGGGTGCTGGGAATCCCAAATCTTGAGCTTTTGTCCATTCTTCAACTCATCTCATCATTCTCCAATCCCTACACTTGAAAACTTCCTTCATACAAAACTAAACACAAATCTATTAGCAACATTAGTGTAAGCATAACATTGAATCAACCTCTTTTGCTTCAGGTTTCAACTCAAAACCCACCACATATAAAGCATATACTACTGTAGCAACTTCCCCAAAAGTTCCGTGATCAAAAGAACTAAAAAAGAAAGCGATAAAGCGGCAAACACAAATAGTGACAGAAATCTGTCAAAACAGAACAGCTGGCAAAGATCGAATTTTTAGAGGGTTTTCTGTTGCTCAAATCAAAAAGTGTGAAACTAATGAAAGTTTGGATATAACCTGGGGCATATGCACAAGAAATCGCAGGTCCAAAAGATATACAGAGAATTTTCGCGAATTTTTACGGTGCAACACCAAAAACTGTTTCAGGACAGCAACATCCCCAAATCTTACCTCGCTCAAATTAGAGGCTTCTCTTAGCACAAAAAAGAAATAAAAAGGATAAGGAGAGGTCATTACAGTAGTAATAACTTCCAAGACTCAAATAAAAGAAAAAGAACTGAAAGTAAAACATTGGGTTATCTCCCAAGAGTGCTTTTCTTTAACGCCTTTGAGCTAGGCGCAGAAAGTTGCGAATCAAGTAATATCAAAAGAAGCATTAAGATCCACTATAGGAGTCTTTTCAACAATGAATTTAATTGTGTCCAAATGAGTTTTTGAAGACCCTTTATGATCACGCTTTGGTTCACTCAAATCACTAAAAAGATTTTTGGGACATATCCAATCAAAATTACTTTCAAAAGCTTCATACAATCCCAAGAGTTTTCTAGGTATAGGTATCTCGGTTCCCTCATTGTTTGTACTAACAACCTTTATAGGTGAACCAAGCTTATTAAAGTGCTTAAGAACTTTCCTAGCTTCAATGGCAACATCTCTAAATTCTAAGCGCAAAGTTTCCAAGATAAAAGCTTTTTTTTCAGGATCCTCAATTTCATGAAGCTTAAGGAACATGTGTTGCATAAAAGGATTAAGGCTAGCAAACCTAGCTTCCAACATGTAAATTAAATAAGCAGAAGTAACTTCAATACTAGGAGCAAGCTCAACCAAAGACTTTTCCTCAACTTCTTTATGCATACTAATATGATTAAAGAACTCCTCAATGTTACTTTTTCCAATAATTGAACCACTACCTACTAAGAGGTCCTCCAAAACATACTTAGGGAACAACATAATGAACTAGAAGTAAAGAGATAACAACTATAAAGGATTCTATTTTTTTTGGGTTTTTGATAAAATGATGCAAGTAAAAATAAAGTAAAGCAAAACTTAAAACAAAGTAAAGGATGTGCGTGCGAAAACTCCCCTTGCAGAAGTCTTCTTCTTCCTCCCCGGCAATGGCGCCAGAAAAGACCTTGATGCGGTACGGTGTTGATAGCTTTTCACCGTCCAGTTGGGAACCCCAAGAGGAAGGTATGATGAATATAGCAGCATGGTTTTCCCTCAGTTAAGAAACCAAGGTATGTCGATCAGGAGAGGAAGGAGCCAATACGACTGAAGGTGATGCTTGCTAGTCTAGTGACATTCCAACAAGGGCGCCGTTTATGATCAAACGAGTTAGCGCGTCTTCAACTAGTAGCAATGTGGAACCTGCACACAACACAATCAAATACTTTGTTCCCAACTTACGATGAGGTTGTCAATCTCACCAGTTTGCTGTAAACAAAGGAATGAGCGTATCGAGTGGAAAATAGTAATAGTATGCGAGTAAAGTAAACAGTGCGAGTAAAGTAAACAGGTGATAGCAATATAAAGGAAATAGGACCTGGGTCCACAATTCACTAGTGGTGTCTCTCCATATGATAAAATAATACATGCTGGGTAAACAAATTACAGTTGGGCAATTGATAGAATAAAGACAACGTGCATATGTTGAGAGGATCACTATGAGATTTACTCTGGGCATTACAACAAGATACATAGACCGCCATCCAACTGCATCTATGACTAATAATCCACTTGTGGCGAATCAATCTGAGAACTCCACAAGTATTAAGTTGCGAACAACATATAATTGCATTAAGCAAAGTGTGTAATGTAAACAAAGCATATGCCTTTGAGCATATGAATGTTGTTTTCCCCCTAGTAGCAACAACACATCTACAACCTTAGAGGTTTCTGTCACTCCCCCAGATTAAATAGAGGCATGAACCCACTATCGAGCATAAATACCCCATCTTGGAGTCACTAGCAACTACTCGGCCAAGATAGCTACTAACAACGGAGAGCATACAAGATCATAGACAACATAGAGATAACATAAGATAATATTCAGTACATCAACTCAATCATAACACCAATATTCATCAGATCCCAACAAACACAACATGTAGAATTACATAACGGTGATCTCGATCATGTAAGGCAGCTCACGAGATCTAAACATGAAGCACATGGTGGAGAAGACAACCATCTAGCTACTGCTATGGACCCATAGTCCAAGGTAGACTACTCACTCATCACGCCGGAGGCAAGCATGGCGATGAAGAAGACCTCCGGTGGCGATTCCCCTCTCCGGCAGGGTGCCGGGAAGAGCTTCTGGACCCTCCCGATCTTCGGGTCAACGGCGGCGGCGGATCGCGATGTGTTCTGGAAAAGTGATCGGGTACTTAGGTTTTTCCCGTCGAGGGGTCTTTATAGGCGAAGGGGCAACGTCAGGAGTGGGCCGAGGCGCCATCACACATAGGGGGCGCGACCAGGGGCCAGGCCGCGCCGCCCTGTTGTGTGGGGCCCTCGTGGCCCCACTCCGTCTCCTCTTCGGTTCTCTGGAAGCTTCAGTGAATTTCTGGACGTTCGGCTTTTGTTTTGTCCAATTCCGAGAATATTTCCTGTGTAACTTTTTAAAACACAAAAACAGCAGAAAATAGGAACTAGCACTGTGGCGACTTGTTAATAGGTTAGTTCCGGAAAATGCATAAAAGTGCCAAGAAGTGTAACAAAACACTAAGCAAATGGTGTAAAAACAAGCATGGAGCATAAAAAATTATAGATACGTTTGAGACGTATCAGACACCACTAGTGAACTGTGGACCCCGGTCCTATTTCCATTATATTGCTATCACCTGTTTACTTTACTCGCACTGTTTAGTTTACTCGCAAACTACTATCACTTTTTACTCAATACGCTCATACCCTTTGTTTCAAGCAAACCGGTGAGATTGACAACCTCATCGTAAGTTGGGAACAAAGTATTTGGTTGTGTTGTGTGCAGGTTCCGCGTTGCTACTAGTTGAAGACGCGCTAACAAGAAATCGTTAACGGCGCCCTTGTTGGAGTGTCACGAAGCTAGCAAGCATCACCTTCTTGAGTTTGGTTTTTTCCTACTGGATCGATTAAACCTTGGTTTCTTACTGAGGGAAAAACTTGCTGCTATATTCATCAAACCTTCTCTTGGGGTTTCCCAACTGGCCGATCATTTACTTCATCAACTACACGCCAACAAGTTCTTTGGCACCATTCATCACCGCACCATCTATAGCAATCAAGGCTTTTTCTGGCGCCATTGCCGGGGAAAAAGAAGACTTCTGCATGGGGAGTTTCACACGCACAACCTTTACTTTGTTTTAAGTTTTGCTTTTACTTTATTTTTACTTGCATCGTTTTATCAAAAACAGAAAAAATTAGTTTCCTTTATAGTTGTTTTTACTTGTCTGCTTTTAGCTTTGCTAGAATGGCTACTCATGAGAACACCAAGTTGTGTGATTTTACTAGCACTAATAATAGTGATTTTATCTGCACTCCTATTGCGCCACCTGCTCCTGATGCTGATTTTTATGAGATTAAACCTCCTTTGTTGAACCTTGTTATGAAAGAGCAATTTTCCGGTGCTAATACTGATGATGCTGCAGCTCATCTCAACAATTTTGTTGCGCTATGTGAGATGCAGAAATATAAGGATGTAGAAAGTGATATTATTAAGCTTAAGTTGTTTCCTTTTTCTTTGAGAGGAAAAGCTAAGGATTGGTGGCTGTCTTTGCCTAAAAATAGTATTGATTCATGGGCTAAGTGTAAGGATGCTTTTATTGGTAGATACTATCCTCCTGCTAAGATTATAGCTTTGCGTAGCAATATTATGAAGTTTAGTCAGTTTGATAATGAACATGTTGCTCAAGCTTGGGAAAGAATGAAATCTATGATAAAGAATTGTCCCACTCATGGACTGACTACTTGGATGATTGTCCAAACTTTTTATGCAGGACTGAATTTTTCTTCAAGGAACCTATTGGATTCAGCTGCTGGAGGCACTTTTATGTCCCTTACCTTGGGTGCCGCAATGAAGCTTCTCGGCAATATGATGGTAAATTACTCTGAATGACACACTGAGAGAGCTCCACAAGGTAATAAGGTAAATTCTGTTGAGGAAACCTCTTCCTTGAGTGATAAGATTGATGCTATTATGCTTATGCTTTCTAATAATAGGACTCATGTTGATCCTAATAATGTTCCTTTGGCCTCTTTGGTTGCTCAAGAAGAGTATGTTGATGTAAACTTCATTAGAAATAATAATTTCAACAACAATGCTTATAGGAACAATTTTGCTAGTAACAATTATAGGCAGTTTCCTTCTAATGGTGATAATAGCTATCTTGGTAGACCTAAAATGCAAAGTGAAGAAAGAATTTTTGAACTTGAAAAGGCTACCAAGAATTTTATGCAGGCGCAATATGAGCAGAACAGGGCTTTCACCAAGACTATGGAGGAGCAATCAGCTCTGTTGAGGACTATTAGTCATCAACTTGAAAATTTAAACAAGGCTATTCCTGAGTTGCAAGCTAAGGTTTCCAAAGCTGAAACCGATATTTCGTCTTTGTCTAATGCGCAATCTTCTTTGGTTAACAGAATGTCCACTAAGCCTGATCCTTTTGCCACTGCTAATGCTATCCAAGTTAGAATTGATGAAAATGTTAGGATGCTAGCAGAATTGCATGCCAGGTGGAAAAGAGAAGATGAGATGGCTAGAAAGATGAAGGTATGTACCATTACTACCTCTAATGATATTATTCCTAATGCTAGCAATCTTCTTACTTTGATTGGTGTAGAGAAAACTCCTACTCCTAGTGTTAAAAAGCCTAAAACAGCAAAAACTTTTTCTCAAAAGAGTGCTGAAATTTTTCGGAGTATGGGAGATGATAGCTCTATTTTCTTTAATGATTTTGATGTTGATGGCTGCAATATATCTGAAGTTATTTTGTTCTTGCAAAAGCTTTCTTTGACTCCCAATGCTAGTTCTTTAAATGTTGCTTTTACTAAGCATATTACCAATGCTCTTATGAAAATTAGGGATGAAAAGTTGAAGCAGAAAGCTTCTATTCCCAAGAAGTTAGAAGATGGTTGGGAACTCATCATTGATATGCATGTTAATGGTTTTGATTGCCATGCTTTATGTGATCTAGGTGCTAGTATTTCTATTATGCCTAGAAAGATTTATGACATGCTTGATTTACCACCGCTTGAAAAGTGCTATTATGATGTTCCTATTGCTGATGTTGCTAAGAAGAAACCTTTGGGAAGGATTAATGATGTTCTTATTATGGTTAACAATAACCTTGATTTTCCTTTCATGGATGTTGAATGCAATGCTTCATGTCCTATTATTTTTGGGAAGACCCTTTCTTCGAACTGTAGGTGCCATCATTGATATGAGGGAAGGCACCATCAAATATCAATTCCCACTCAAGAAAGGTATGGAACACTTCCCTAGAAAGAGAAAGAAATTACTTTTTGACTCTATTCTTAGAGCAAATTATGAACTTGATGCTTCATCACTTGATATTACTTGATTTGCACTTTCTGCGGCTAGCTCAAAGGCGTTAAAGAAAAGCACTCTTGGGAGATAACCCTATGTTTTTACTTTCAGTACTTTTTCTTTTATTTGAGTCTTGGAAGTTATTACTACTGTAATAACGTCTCCTTATCCTTTTTATTTCGTTTTTGTGCCAAGAGAAGCCTCTAATTTGAGTGAGGTAAGATTTGGGGATGTTGCTGTCCTGAAACAGTTTTCGGTGCTGCACCGTAAAAATTCGTGAAAATTCTCAAAATATCTTTTGGACCTGCGATTTCTTGTGCATATGCCCCAGGTTATATCCAAACTTTCATTAGTTATACACTTTTTGATTTGAGCAATAGAAAACCCTCTAAAAATTCAATATTTGTCAGCTGTTCTGTTTTGATAGATTTCTGCCATTATTTGTGTTTGCCGCTTTATCGCTTTCTTTTTTGAGTTCTTTTGATCACGGAATTTTTGGAGAAGTTGCTACAGTAGTATATGCTTTATATGTGTTGGTTTTGAGTTGAAACCTGAAGCAAAAAGGGTTGATTCATTGCTATGCTTACACTAATGTTGCTAATAGAATTGTGTTTAGTTTTGTATGAAGGAAGTTTTCAAGTGTAGGGATTGGAGAATGATGAGATAAGTTAAGAATGGACAAAAGCTGAGGGATGCCCATGTCACCCCAAGAAGTATCCAAGAGGTACAAGCGTCAAAGCTTGGGGATGCCCCCGAGGCACCCCTTCTTCATCGGCAAAAATTAGGTCACCTTTCAACACACTATATTTTTATTGCTTCATGCATTATGCGTTTTTCTTGGAGCGTTGCTACTCCAAGTTGATGCGGGAGCAAACTGTCCTTGTGCATGGTGAATGACCAGCCCGTTGGGAACCCCAAGAGGAAGGTATGATGAGTGCAGCAGCAAGTTTTCCCTCCATTAAGAAACCAAGGTTTATCGAACAGGAGAAGGGAGACGATGACGACTGAAGGTGTTGTGGAACCTTCACACACACAAACAAATACTTTGTTCCCAACTTGCGATGAGGTTGTCAATCTCACCGGTTTGCTTGAAACAAAGGTTATGAGTGTATCAAGTGGAAAACAGTAGTAATGTGCGAGTAAAGTAAACAATGCGGGAAAAGTAAACAGGTGATTGCAATATGATTAAAATAGGACCGGGGTCCACAGTTCACTAGTGGTGTCTCTCCAAAGATAAAATAACTTGCTGGGTAAACAAATTACAGTTGGGCAATTGATAGAATAAAGATAACGTGATATGTCAAGAAGATCACTATGAGATTTACTCTGGGCATTACAACAAAATACATAGACCGCCATCCAACTGCATCTATGACTAATAATCCACTCCCGGGGATATCATCCGAACACCCTAGAAGTATTAAGTTGCGAACAACAGATAATTGCATTAAGCAAAGTGTGTAATGTAAACAAAGCATATGCCCTTGAGCATATGAATGTTGTTTTCTCCCTAGTAGCAACAGCACATCTACCACCTTAGAGGTTTCTGTCACTCCCCCAGGTGAAATAGAGACATGAACCCACTATCGAGCATAAATACCCCCTCTTGGAGTCACTAGCAACTACTCGGCCAAGATAGCTACTAACAACGGAGAGCATGCAAGATCATAAACAACATAGAGATAACAAAAGATATAATTCAGTACAACAACTTTATCATAAACACCAATATTCATCGGATCCCAACAAACCAACATCATAGAATTACATAACGGTGATCTCAATCATGTAGGGCAGCTCATGAGATCTAAACATGAAGCACATGGTGGAGAAGACAACCATCTAGCTACTGCTATGGACCCATAGTCCAAGGTAGACTACTCACTCATCGCTCCGGAGGCAAGCATGGCGATGAAGAAGACCTCCGGTGGCGATTCCCCTCTCCGGCAGGGTGCCGGGAAGAGCTTCTGGACCCTCCCGATCTTCGGGTCGACGGTGGCGACGGATCGCGATGTATTCTGGAAAACTGATCGGGCCTTAGGTTTTTCTCGTCGGGGGGTCTTTATAGGCGAAGGGGCGATGTCAGAGGAGGGACCAGGCCCCCTCACACAGGGGTGGCACGGCCAGGGGCCTGGCCGCGCCGCCTATGCGTGTGGGGCCCACGTGGCCCTCCTCCGTCTCTTCTTCGGATGTCTGGAAGCTTCCTCGTGATATAAGTCTTCAGGAACTTGTTTCGTCCAATTCCGAGAATTTTTCCTGTGTATCACTTCTGAAACACAAAAACAGCAGAAAACATGAAACTGGCACTGTGGCACTTCGTTAATAGGTTAGTTTCGGAAAATGTATAAAAGTGCCACTAAGTGTAACGAAACAATAGGCAAATGGTGTAAAAACAAGCATGGAGCATCAAAAATTATAGATACGTTTGAGACGTATCAAGCATCCCCAAGCTTAACTCCTGCTCGTCCTCGAGTAGGTAAGTGATAACAAAAGAATAATTTTTGAGGTGACATGCACTTACACAATCTTGATCATATATGCAAGCATTGGTGAGCTGGGATCAATAGAACTTAAAACATGGGCATGAAGATATAATCATGACAATAAGGACTTAGCAACCATGTTGTAAATATGTAAATGAACACAAACAAAAGATCATGATAATGAAACAATGAAAGTCAAACATGTGTTCAAATCATAAGGAAAAACATACAAATGGTTTTCAGCTTGTCCTTCAAAGAGAGCAAAACATAAATGCATAGGACACCTCAAAGTTTAAAAGGGCGACTAGATACAAATAATTTAAGAACAAGTGAAACCAACAATATGAATCAATCAATGAACTTTGGGACAATGCATATCACACTAAGAATGACAACTATGCTCTCTTAATGGTGCATAAATAAAGAAGGTGGTGACTCAACATAAAAGTAAAAGAAAGGCCCTTCGCAGAGGGAAGCAGTGATTTAAACATGTGCTAGAGCTTTTCATTTGTAAAACAGAGAGATAAAACTTGATTTTGAGAGGTGGTTGTCTTTGTCAACGACTGGCAATGGGGTTCTTACTATCTTCCATACAAAAATGAAGCAAGTTTTTGAGAGAGAGATTGGCACTCTTGTGCTCTTTTTATAAAACTTGGCACTCCTCCCCACCTTTTCCTTTCACATACCATGGCTAACCGATTCCATCGGGTGCCCACCAACATTCACATTCTTTAGAGGAGTGCCTTTTTTCTTTCTTTTTTTTCCTTTTCTTTTTCTTTTTGGAATAAGCAATATGGAAGATAGCAAATCCGACCACTACGTCCCCATGAGCTGAAAACAGTGTCACAAAACGAGAAGTGTTTTGAAGGTTTTTGAAAGGTAGCACACGAAAATTTTACTTTGGAATGGCTTACAAATACCATGCATAGGAATTTATAGTGGACACAATGGCAAACTTGGCTTTTAGGAGTTGGATGCACGAGTAGAGCTCATACTCAGTACAAGGCGAGGGCTAGCAAAAGACTGGGAGCGACCAACTAAGAGAGCAGTAATGGCCATAATCATGCAAAGCGACAAAGTGACATTAAAAGAAGCATAAGATGGCATCAAAAGTCAAAAACTAAATGATCATGAAGGCTAATGGCGACTTTGTAAGAGTCTAACATGTGTGAGCATGCGCCAAGTCAACCCAAATAAAGCATCAAGGAGAAACCAAAATAATGCTTCCATACAATAAAAACAACGCATGATTTTTTCAAAGGCTCATTAAGCAATCTCAGTTATTTGAGACAAGTCATGCTACAGCAAAACCACTAAGCATACTATCAAAAAGACATCAAGCATGACATGAAAAAGCCTAAGCCGCAGTCTACACAAGCTCCTTCTTGTACCACTATTTTGCACAAAGCTTTTTCTCTTTTCCAACACCATTTGAAATTTTTATAAACACCTCTTTTGATGAAAACCAATAAAGATCAGAGGCAAAAATACACCTTGATGAAAAGATATGACAAGATCTGAACGCAAATCAAGGCGAAAACGAAAACCAAAAGCAGTAGCGGAAAAAGTAGAACGCTCGATAAACGATAAGAGTGAAAACTAGAGCGTTCTTTGCAAATGAAAACGAGTACATCTCCTCCAAAGGAAATTTGTTGGGGTCCAACCATTTATTGCAGCAAACAAACAAACTAAACCAACTAAGAAAACTAAAACAACTGACGCTCCAAGAAAAACACATAGTGCATGAAGCAATAAAAATATAGTGTTTTGAAAGGTGACCTGATTTTTGCCGATGAAGAAGGGGTGCCTCGGGGGCATCCCCAAGCTTTGACGCTTGTACTTCTTGGATATTTCTTGGGGCGATGCATGGGCATCCCCAAGCTTGAGCTTTTGTCCATTCTTCAACTCATCTCATCATTCTCCAATCCCTACACTTGAAAACTTCCTTCATACAAAACTAAACACAATTCTATTATCAACATTAGTGTAAGCATAAAATATATTCAACCTCTTTTAGCTTCAGGTTTCAACCCAAAACCACCACATATAAAGTATATACTACTGTAGCAACTTCCACAAGAGTTCCATGATAAAAAAGAACTCAAAAGAAAGCGATAAAGTGGCAAAAACAAATATTGGCAGAAATCTGTCAAAACTGGACAGCTGACAAAGGACGATTTTTTGAGGGATTTTCCGTTGCTCAAATCAAAAAGTGTTCAACTAAGAAAAGTTTGGATATAACCTGGGGCATATGCACAAGAAATCGCAGGTCCAAAAGATATACAGAGAATTTTCACGAATTTTTACGGTGCAGCACCGAAAACAGTTTCAGGACAGCAATATCCCCAAATCTTTACCTCACTCAAATTAGAGGCTTCTCTTGGCACAAAAACGAAATAAACAAGATAAGGAGCGGTCATTACAGTAGTAATGACTTCCAAGACTCAAATAAAATAAAAAGTACTAAAAAGTAAACAATGGGTTATCTCCCAAGAGTGCTTTCTTTAACGCCTTTGAGCTAGGCGCAGAAAAGTGCGAATCAAGTAATATCAATAGATGAAGTGCTAGTTACCTCAGTAGGCTCTTTGAAGGTTCCCGAAGATGATTCAACCTGCAAGTCACCCTTAGTGGAACTAAGAGTCTTACCAATCTTAAGAACATGTTGAGATTTAAGCGCAGAAACCTTGGGAACATACATAAATTTTTGCTCTTTTCCAACAAACACTTTCTCCTTCTTAAATTTAAGAGAAGAGAAGATTAAACTAAGAGTTTCCATAGACTCCTCTAGTTTACCAATCCTTAAGTTTTTATTGTCATGAGTAGTGCTAGCCTCTAAAATGGTAATTCTCTTACCAATATTTTCTATTAATTCACTAACGCGGCTAGCATTTTCTAGGATACTTGGCAAACTTTTTTCTAAGGAGCTGAGCTTTTCTACCACCTCTTCCAAGGTGGTCTCAGTCTTAGCAACATGAATAGGTGGTACTCCCACTAAACTTTCAATTATAGTGCATGCTTCTCCCGCGGGAGTACCCAGAAAATTACCTCCTGTAAGAGTATCAAGAACATACCTATTCCAGCTAGATATACCAACATAAAAATTTCTAAGGAGGATCGTGGTGGAGTGCTTTTTGGTACACCTATGATGAGCATTGTTAATACGGTACCAAGCATCTTTTAAACTTTCTCCCCCTTGTTGCTTGAAACTACGAACTTCTACTTCAGGATTACTCATTGTAACAAAACTAAAAGCAGATAAGTAAAAACAACTACCAAGGATTCTAATTTTTTTTGGGTTTTTGATATAAAAAGCAATGCAGGTAAAATAAAATAAAGTAAAGCAAAACAAATAACAAAGTAAAGAATGTGTGTGCGAAGAACTCCCCTCGCAGAAGTCTTCTCTCTTCCCCGGCAACGGCGCCAGAAAAATAGCTGCTACTCCAAGTTGATGCGGGAGCAAACTGTCCTTGTGCGTGGTGAATGACCAGCCCGTTGGGAACCCCAAGAGGAAGGTATGATGAGTGTAGCAGCAAGTTTTCCCTCAATTAAGAAACCAAGGTTTATCGAACAGGAGAAGGGAGACGATGACGACTGAAGGTGTTGTGGAACCTGCACACACACAAACAAATACTTTGTTCCCAACTTGCGATGAGGTTGTCAATCTCACCGGTTTGCTTGAAACAAAGGTTATGAGTGTATCGAGTGGAAAACAGTAGTAATGTGCGAGTAAAGTAAACAGTGCGGGAAAAGTAAACAGGTGATTGCAATATGATTAAAATAGGACCGGGGTCCACAGTTCACTAGTGGTGTCTCTCCAAAGATAAAATAACATGCTGGGTAAACAAATTACAGTTGGGCAATTGATAGAATAAAGATAACGTGATATGTCAAGAAGATCACTATGAGATTTACTCTGGGCATTACAACAAAATACATAGACCGTCATCCAACTGCATCTATGACTAATAATCCACTCCCGGGGATATCATCCGAACACCCTAGAAGTATTAAGTTGCGAACAACAGATAATTGCATTAAGCAAAGTGTGTAATGTAAACAAAGCATATGCCCTTGAGCATATGAATGTTGTTTTCTCCCTAGTAGCAACAGCACATCTACCACCTTAGAGGTTTCTGTCACCCCCCCAGGTGAAATAGAGACATGAACCCACTATCGAGCATAAATACCCCCTCTTGGAGTCACTAGCAACTACTCGGCCAAGATAGCTACTAACAACGGAGAGCATGCAAGATCATAAACAACATAGAGATAACAAAAGATATAATTCAGTACAACAACTTTATCATAAACACCAATATTCATCGGATCCCAACAAACCAACATCATAGAATTACATAACGGTGATCTCAATCATGTAGGGCAGCTCATGAGATCTAAACATGAAGCACATGGTGGAGAAGACAACCATCTAGCTACTGCTATGGACCCATAGTCCAAGGTAGACTACTCACTCATCGCTCCGGAGGCAAGCATGGCGATGAAGAAGACCTCCGGTGGCGATTCCCCTCTCCGGCAGGGTGCCGGGAAGAGCTTCTGGACCCTCCCGATCTTCGGGTCGACGGCGGCGGCGGATCGCGATGTATTCTGGAAAACTGATCGGGCCTTAGGTTTTTCTCGTCGGGGGGTCTTTATGGGCGAAGGGGCGATGTCAAAGGAGGGACCAGGCCCCCTCACACAGGGGTGGCGCGGCCAGGGGCCTGGCCGCGCCGCCTGTGCGTGTGGGGCCCACGTGGCCCTCCTCCGTCTCTTCTTCGGATGTCTGGAAGCTTCCCCGTGATATAAGTCTCCAGGAACTTGTTTCGTCCAATTCCGAGAATATTTCCTGTGTATCACTTCTGAAACACAAAAACAGCAGAAAACAGGAAACTGGCACTGTGGCACTTCGTTAATAGGTTAGTTCCGGAAAATGTATAAAAGTGCCACTAAGTGTAACGAAACAATAGGCAAATGGTGTAAAAACAAGCATGGAGCATCAAAAATTATAGATACGTTTGAGACGTATCAAGCGTCAGTTGTTTTTAGTTTTTAGTTTTCAGTTTAGTTTAGTTTTATTTGCTGCAATAAATGGTTGGACCCCAACAAATTCCTTTTGGAGAAGTTGCCTTGCTTTTCGTTTGCCAAGAACACTTAGTTTTTCACTCTTATCGTTTCAACGAGTGTTCTCTTTTTCTAGAACTGCGTTTAGCTTTCATTTTTCGCCTTGATTTTTGTTCAGATCTTGTTATATCTTTTTATCAAGGTGTATTTTGACCTCTGGTCCATGTTGGTTTTCATCAAAAGAGTTATTTCAAAAAAGTTTGAATGGTGTTGGAAAAGAGAAAAAGCTTTATGCAAAAAAGTGGTACAAAAAGGAGCTTGTATAGACTGCGACCTAGGCTTTTGCATGTCGTGCTTGATGTCTTTTTGATAGTATGCTTAGTGGTTTTGCTGTAGTATGACTTGTCTCAAATGACTGAGATTGCTTAATGAGTCTTTGAAAAAATCATGCGTTGTTTTAATTATTTGGAAGCATTATTTTGGTTTTCTCCTTTGATGCTTTATTTGGGTTGACTTGGCGCATGCTCACACAAGTTAGACTCATACAAAGTCGCCATAGCCTCTATGATCATTTAGTTTTTGACTTTTGATTCCATCTTATGCTTCTTTTAATGTTGCTTTGCCGCTTTGCATGATTATGGCCGTTATTGCTCTCTTAGTTGGTCGCTCCTAGTCTTTTGCTAGCCCTCATTTTGTACTAAGTATAAGCTCTACTCATGCATCCAACTCATAAAAACCAAGTTTTCCATTGTGTCCACTATAAATTCCTATGCATGGTATTTGTAAGCCATTCCAAGTAAATTTTTATGTGCTACCTTTCAAAACTTTCAACTACTTCTCTTTTTGTGCCACTGTTTTTAGCTTATGGGGACGTAGTGGTCGGAATTGCTATCTTTCATATTAAATTAAGTACCCCTCGACTAGGCAGCTTCATCTGCTCGTCATTAATTTTGCATGAGAGCTGGTCAGACCATTGCAATCTAATTCTAAAAAAAGGCACTCCTCCATGGTATGTGAATGTTGGTGGGCACCCGATGGAATCGGTTAGCCATGGTTTGAGAAAGGAAAAAAGGTGGGGAGGAGTGCCAAAGCTTTATAAAAGAGCACCAATGTGCCAAATTTTCAAAGAACTCGGAACCGCTCTCACTTGTTTATTATGGAAGATAGTAAGACCCCATTGCCAGTCGTTGACATGAAACAACCACCTCTCAAAACCCAATTTTTTATCTCTCTGTTTTACAAATGAAAAGCTCTAGCACATGTTTAATCACTGCTTCCCTCCGCGAAGGGCCTTTCTTTTACTTTTTATGTTGAGTCACCACCTTCTACCTTTATGCACCGTCTAAGAGAGCATAGTTGTCATTCTGAGTATAATGTGCATTGTCCCAAAGTTTTCATTGATTGATTCATGATGTTGGTTTCACTTGTTCTTAAATTACTTGTATCTAGTCGCCCTCTTAAACTTGAAGGTGTCCTATGCATTTATGTTTTGCTCTCTCATGAAGGACAAGCTAAAAACCATTTGTATGTTTTTCCATATGATTTGAACACACGTTTGACTTTCATTGTTTTATTTTCATGATCTTTTGTTTGTGTTCTTTTTCATGTTATAACATGGTTGCTAAGTTTCTTCTATCAAGATTTTATCTTTCATGCCCATGTTTTAAGTTCTTTTGATCCCAGCGCACAACGCTTACATAGATGATCAAGATTGTGTAGGTGCATGTCACCTCAAAAATTATTTCTTTTGTTATCACTTACCTACTCGAGGACGAGCAGGAGTTAAGCTTGGGGATGCTGATATGTCTCTAACGTATCTATAATTTTTGATGCTCCATGCTTGTTTTTACACCATTTGCTTAGTGTTTCGTTACACTTCGTGGCGTTTTTATGCATTTTCTGGAACTAACCTATTAACGAGATGCCACAGTGCTAGTTCCCTATTTTCTGCTATTTTGTATTTCAGAAAAGTTACACAGGAAATATTCTCGGAATTGGACGAAACAAAAGCCAAACATCCAGAAATTCATCGAAGCTTCTAGAGAACCGAAGAGGAGATGGAGTGGGGCCACGAGGGGCCCACACAATAGGGCGGCGCGGCCCAGGACTAGGCCGCGCCCCCTATGTGTGTGGCCACCTCGGTCCACTTCTGACGATGCCCCTTCGCCTATAAAGACCCCCCGACGGGAAAAACCTAAAGACCCGATCACTTTTGCAGAAACACATCGCGATCCGCCGCCGTCGTCGACCCGAGATCGGGAGGGTCCAGAAGCTCTTCCCGGCACCCTGTCGGAGAGGGGAATCGCCACCGGAGGTCTTCTTCATCGCCATGCTTGCCTCTGAGGCGATGAGTGAGTAGTCTACCTTGGACTATGGGTCCATAGCAGTAGCTAGATGGTTGTCTTCTCCACCATGTGCTTCATGTTTAGATCTCGTGAGCTGCCTTATATGATCGAGATCACCGTTATGTAATTCTACATGTTGTGTTTGTTGGGATCCGATGAATATTGGTGTTATGATTGAGTTGATGTGCTGAATATTATCTTATGTTATCTCTATGTTGTTTATGATCTTGCATGCTCTCCGTTTTTAGTAGCTATCTTGGCCGAGTAGATACTAGTGACTCCAAGAGGGGGTATTTATGCTCGATAGTTGGGTTCATGCCTCTATTTAATCTGGGGGAGTGACAGAAACCTCTAAGGTTGTAGATGTGCTGTTGCCACTAGGGAGAAAACAACATTCATATGCTCAAGGGCATATGCTTTGTTTACATTACACACTTTGCTTAATGCAGTTATCTGTTGTTCGCAACTTAATACTTATGGAGTTCTTGGATTGATTTGCCACAAGTGGATTATTAGTCATAGATGCAGTTGGATGGCGGTCTATGTATCTTGTTGTAATGCCCAGAGTAAATCTCATAGTGATCCTCTTGACATATGCACGTGGTCTTTATTCTATCAATTGCCCAACTGTAATTTGTTTACCCAGCATGTGTTATTTTATCTTATGGAGAGACACCACTAGTGAACTGTGGACCCCGGTCCTATTTCCATTATATTGCTATCACCTATTTACTTTACTCGCAAACTACTATCACTTTCCACTCGATACGCTCATACCCTTTGTTTCAAGCAAACCGGTGAGATTGACAACCTCATCGTAAGTTGGGAACAAAGTATTTGGTTGTGTTGTGTGCAGGTTCCGTGTTGCTACTAGTTGAAGATGCGCTAACAAGAAATCGTTAACGGCGCCCTTGTTGGAGTGTCACGAAGCTAGCAAGCATCACCTTCTTGAGTTTGGCTTTTTCCTACTAGATCGATTAAACCTTGGTTTCTTACCGAGGGAAAAACTTGCTGCTATATTCATCAAACCTTCTCTTGGGGTTTCCCAACTGGCCGATCATTTACTTCATCAACTACACGCTAACAAGTTCTTTGGCACCATTCATCACCGCGCCATCCATAGCAATCAAGCTTCAAGATGTAAATTTTTCTCATCCTCTAAAGATAGATTTTGAGGATCCATCGGAGGAGAAAAATCTACATCTAGAAATTGCTCTATATTTGGACACAAAGTCCGGAGATTACAAAGCATGCGATTTCTCTATAAGATATAATTTGTGCTATCAAAAATAATTGTGTCATTGTGCACTAGATAACTAGCCGACATCTTTACTCTCAAGGCGATGAAGCCTAAACAAGGAGAGACCTTGCTGTGATACCAATTGAAAGGACGAGATGTCACCTAGAGGGGGGGTGAATAGGCGTTTTAAAAACAATTACGGAATTGGCTTGAAGGAATGCGGAATTAAACTAACGTTTATTTTCTTCAAGTACAAAACCTAAAAATGCTAGGCTCAACTAGGTGCACCAACAACAACTAGAGATAAGCAAGATAGCATAAGATATAATTCACGAGTGATAAATAAGATATAAGTACTTCAAGCACAAAGGCTATCACAAGGAAATAAACTCGGGTATAGAGATAACCGAGGCACACAGAGACAAAGATGTATCCCGATGTTCACTTACATAAAGTAAGCTAATCACCGTTGGAGAGATGCGGGTAACCACGAAGGCCCCCGAACACCACGAAGGCTCACCTTCTTCTCCGAGTGCCCCACGAAGCTAGGGACCCCTTCTTATGGTTAGCTTTTCCTCCACTCCAGAGATGGCAAGCTCCACAACCACTTCACAACTCCCACGAAGGGGAAGCCCGGACCTCTTCACAATCTTCCACGAAGAGGTCACCGAGGCACCAACCGCCAAGCCAACTAGGATGTCACCCTCCAAGAGTAACAAGCTCACGGTCTCTCACTCGGACAAATCGTAATGGAGAGCTCAACACTATGCAAGGATGCAAAGCAAGAACACAAGGGGAAGTGCTCAAATCCTTCTCTATCAAATCCCACCAAGGCAACAAATGCTATGGAGGAGTTAGAGAGGAAGAACAAGGATGAAGGTCAACCAATGACTCCAGGATCTTGATTCAAAGGATTCCCCTCACTTAGAGGAGGAATGATTTGGTGGAGATTGTAGATCAAGATCTCCTCTCTCAAATCCCTCAAAAAGATGCAAGAATCATTGGAGGGAAGAGGGAGGAAGAAAGCTCAAGAGGGTCAACAATGGAGGTGTATTTCGTGCTCAAGAACCCCAAAACATTTGGGGAAGAAGACCCCTTTTATAGCCCTCAAAGAAAAATAGCCGTTTGGGGAGAAACTGGAATTCCCGGTTGAATTCTCGGTTGGACCGGAAATTCTTGATTGAATTCCTGGTTTAAACCGAGCCTAGAAGAAATCAGTCCAGAAGGTTTTCGGTTGATTTTCGATTGAATTTCCGGTTGAATTTTCGGTTGAATTTCTAGTTCAAACCGAGCTCAAAACCGACAGAAAAATAACCTCACGAAAAATGCGATAACTTTCATATCCGAACTCCGATTTTAGCAAACTTGGGCTTTTTAAAAAGCTAACAAAAATATCTATCCAATGAAGATCATAAAACCCAAGAAGTATTAAGAGATAAAATACCAAATAATAAGAGGTGAAAACCTCTTTTAAGAAAGAATCAGTAAAACCTCCAAACTCGAAAACGCGATAAAAGATGCATACGGAATCCGTTTTCAATGAACTTGGACTTGTTGGAAAGCTAGCAACAAGAACAAGAACATAACATAGAGAAACACCAAGAAGCAACAAATTAGGAAGATGCAAAGTATGCAAAGGATTGAGCTCCCTAAGACGATGTGATCAAGTTACCCGACCAAAAGCCCCTCTTGATAGTGCGGCTATCTATCCTATAACCCGGTCTCTCAACAAACACCTTGGGACCGGTAAAAGAGAAACCTAGCAAGGCCATACCTTTTCCTTGCGCATCCTGCTTGATCTTGATGTCGATGCTTCATGCTTCCTTCAAGCCGGAATGCTTCACTTGATCATTGTTGCTTCGTGAAGACTTCCAATATGCTCCCCCATACACCACTATGGGATAGCTTCACTAAGGCATGTCTTCAAAATTCCATTATCACCAAATGGATGACAAGCTTCAAGCATATGATCTTCTCGAGATGCTTATCTTAAAACTTGCACTTCTCAACCTTGATGACGATCATCACTTGATGTCATTCTCTCATGGGTTATATGTAATCTCACTATTGATGCATACCCATGGCAATACCTAACCCACATAGACAACATGAACACACATATGTAATGGGTTAGTTCACAAAGCATAATTGACAAAACTTACCATACCACAAGATCGATTGATCACATGTGGCACATTCCTTATGCTTCATGTATTGACCAATCTAGAATTCATTCTTTGATTTTTGTCTTGGTCAACAATGTATATTCTCATGCTCCATAACAATATATTGAGCCACATAAAGAATTCTTCATTTGATCACATGCTCTAGGTCTTAGTCAATCATATCTCAACTCATGAGACCATCATGACCTCGACATAGAGCCATATATTGAATTCTTCTCTTGTAGACAAACTCTCAAGATCTTGAGACTCCTTGACTTAACACATAAGATAGAGCATGGATTACTTGAGTTCTACACAAGAACTACATCTTTATTTATTCTTCTTGATCATATTGGATTCATCTCTTCTATTCAATGATCTTGATGCCAATACTTAAGATATATCTTTATCTTCATGGCATCCAAGCCTTGAATCTAACACATGGACTTCAAGCAATTCCTTCATAAAAAGCTCAATGAAAACATTAGTCCATAGGGATTGTCATTAATTACCAAAAACACACTTAGGGGCAATTACCCTTACAACTGTCTACTGGTTTTTCATGGTCACATGTCTCTTACAAGTTACAGTGTGTTCAATAATACTCTGACAATGCATGCATTATATATATAATGGATATTGAAAAATATTAATCACCAAATATCATATGTATTTTCTTGGAATTATCCAAATCTCTCGTACACAAAACTTAACTTGCTAGGCTCATGAAGATGCCTTTGGTATACACAACTTGTCATGTAAAATTTTCAAAAAAAGCATACTAACAAAATGAAAATTTAGTTACAATTGATTTCACTACAACTAGGGGAGCTTCCATCCGAGAGACTAATGATATGGCTAAACTCTCCATCATCGTTCAATTTGGTTTGCTCTAATGTGATACAATATTTGTGGTGCAGACTTCCTCCTACAAAATAACGAAGCCTTGTTGGAGATAATAATAGTATAATGATGATGAGAGACTCGGGAGTTGGCATGTTTAAGTATTTTTTTCTAGATTTACACTAACTTGGGCCTAAAGACCAAAAATATGTTGCTATCAATATAGAATTAGCCCCACTGCCCCGGCCTATGGGCCAACCCTGGGAATAAACTTTATGGCATCCTAATGATGAAAGAAAAAATAATGGTTATCATATTGGATAATATCGTGTTGGATCACCTTTAGTGGTTTTGTGAAATCCGAGCTCGTGAACTAGGATTGTGCTAATCAGCTAACCATGAAAGAGAAGCAAAGCAATCCATAGTACACGTTAAAGTAGACTAGGAGCAAAGTATTTTCTTCATCATCATTTGAAAGTATAATTTTTAGTTTGCATAAACACCCTTTTGGGTAGATCATAAACATAACTAGAAGAATACCCCGCGCGTTGTAGCGGGAATTTCTATTAAAACTTTACTATGTATAAGACGCATGAAATATGAAATTGTATATTATAATCTGAAGATTCAATTGGTCATAATATTCAAGGGCTAAATTCAATTGAAGGGAAATTATTATGTATTTGCCAACAAAAAATGGTGATGTGGTTAATTGTATAGCTTAAAAGAATTGATGAGGTGGATATGTTGCGTGCAAACATATCCTATAATTAATTAACTAATGTTAGTGGAATGACATGAACAATTGATTGACTAATATAGTGGGTGATGTAGACGAAAATACACAGGAGAACCTGCGGACGCCCCTCCCCCAAATCCCACCCTCCACTAACTATCCAGAGCCGTTCGTTATTAGTACTCAAGATGCAGTTAATGCATTGAATTAGAGGTAGAAAGTTGTATTGCAGCCGTATTATATTGTTTTCTAAATACATGGGGCCCACAGTGTGACATCAGAGAGAGAAGGATGGTCCGCATTTACTCACTCCATGTGCGGCTGGTCACTACTCTTCTTTCCCTTCCCCCAGTTCATCTTTTTTCCGACAAAGTTTCCAGTTCATATGTTCATCCCCCAGTGCTTCATTAATCTCCACCCCTCCATGGTGTCCCAAGTTCTTGCTCCGCTGCCAGGAAGTGAAGGGGCACGCCGTTGTCTTCTTCCCCTATGGCAGCAGCAACGTCGCCCAGTCCACCGACGATGTTATGGCCAGACCCGGAGTTCTTGGAAGGAATCGATGCCAACTAATTGTTTTTGTTCTTTATTCTCTGTCATGTCTACAGATCTAGCTTAGTTTATTGTGGAAGGAATTGGTTTGAAATGTTTTAATGTGTTGAGATTGCACACCCAGAACTTTATTTTCATTCCTTTGTCTCCGATCTGTTTCTTTGTTCTTTCCAATGGATTTTGAATTCTGTTATATCCCTTTTTTGTTGCTGTCGCGTTAAGAGATCTTGGATCCATAAAAAGATCTGTTCTGATTCTTTCATGATACGAAGATTTTATTCACGCACAATATGACATCAATTTTTTTGTTCATAATATGGTTCTTTCTTCTTGGCAACTAAGAAAATACTATGAAATAAGTCATGCGGACATATGAGATTTTCATTACAACGTGTGACTGTAGTCACACGATGATACTTGATGTAATTTTATGACTTGGTGAAAAGGGATCCGGTTGTCAAATGAGAATTTCTGTCAATATAAAAAATTGATTTCTGAATGTTATAAGAAATCTGTTATGTCAAAACAAATTTCTGGATCATGTGAAACAATCTGTTGGGGCATGAAATATAAAATTTATGTACAAATTTCTACAACAATTTCCGATTATAATTGATTTACTTCAAGATGCATTTGTTCATGTCATATTAATTGCCCAAGCTATGAAATCTGCACCGAGTTGTACGAGCGACGCCACCCACGGCTCATTAAATGTGTATTTCAGCTGCTGTGTCACGTATTTGCATTCTCTATTAATTTCAATAAATACATCGCTTCCTTGTCCACCTATCAAAGTGAGAGTAACGAACGGTGAGATTCCAGGCGGGGGCGTGGCTGAGAGCCAAAAGTCCGCGTTAGTGATGTAGATAGCTTGCATGTTGAGATAGATAACTTAAATGACCTGGGTTTTACTTTATAAGAAGTATAAATTAGTGTTCTTTATAGGTATTTTACCAACGTACCCTGAACTTTGGGACGTACATAATCCAATGCTGGTGAACTTTTGGGTTAATAACTATTTTTCTCTTCTTGTTTTTCGACCCTGGAAGGACTTCTTGCCAACTGTCAACAAAAGGACGGCTAGAGTGGCTGTATCTACTTATGCAATACAGATATACAATTATAGTGAAAAAATACAAGTGTATACAAGGTTGACGACTACTCAAGCACTTCTAAAGTTGTGAACGTGAGTAGCAGTAGAACTACAAGCAATTATCAAAACAAATGAGGGCCGATTGGCAATAAACCATCTTCCTGTGAAGTTCTCCGGCAAAATAAGCAATCGCCAGAGACTACTCCCGTCCCGCACCAACGTCAGCGAGGACGACTCAGAACCTTCCAGAATATTCCAAGCCCGATGGATCTCTGGGAGAGGGCCCGGTCCTTCGCCGGCGAGGCGGCCAAGCGGTCGCAGGAGCTGTCGCTGGAGGCGGCCAAGCGGTCGTCGGTGCTGGTGTCGGAGACGGCGAAGAAGTCCAAGGAGATCTTCTCGGAGACCGCCACCAAGTCCCGCGAGATCGCCGCGGAGGCCACCAAGCAGGCCGACCTCCTCGCCGGCCAGATCATGCACCTCGCCTCCGACATCCCCGTCCCCTCCATCCCGCCCATCCCCGCGATCCCGCCCATCCCCTCCGCGGCCGAGTCCGCGCCCGACGCCGCGGAGCTCGAGCGGTACGGCATCACCGAGGACCTCCGAGATTTCGTCAACGGCATGACTATCAGCACCTTCCGCGACTTCCCCTTGCAAGGTGCGGCTTACTCATGGTTGGGTTTTAGGGGATTCGAGGCGCTGGATTGACTCTGATCGGCTTTTGGTTGCGCAGATGAGCCGGAGATGTCGGATGTGCCCACGGTGTCGAATGTGCGTCAGGATCTGAATGAATGGCAGGCTAGGCACGCCACTCTCGTCCTCTCCGCCGTCAAGGTTTTGTTTCCATTATCCATTTCAGCCAGTGGGTGTTTGATCTTTGATGCATGTATTTCCATGGGGGATTGGGGTTCTGTGGCTCGATCGATAGAGTGACGATGAATATTCTTAGTTTCAAGCAATCCAGAGTATTAGCGTGATCATTATTCTGGAGAAAATATTGGTTTACGATTGGTGTGACAGTTATAGCTAACTGAATAATTAGTACTGCATTGCCGACTAAGCAACACCTGGGAATGTCAAATGTGATATTTATATTTCATACTTTACACAAATCAGAATGTCTCTAGATATGTTTGAAAGGTACTTCCTCTGTTCCCTTTTATAAGACGTTTCAGCTGGCTTAATTGGCTTGCCAAAATATCTTAGAAAAGGTAACTGGGGGAGTATTTTGCTTTGGTATTAGGACAAATTGCTGGATGTATTAACAACACACAGTTTTCAAATTAAAGGTTGTAAAATTGGCACATATTGATTGTCTGTAACATCTATAAATGAGTTTGTATACAAAATAAAGGATGAAATATGGGGACATTCGTGACTTGAAAACTATCTGAACTGCATTGTTTGAGTTATTGACACAACATAAGAACGCATAGGTTCTTGTCTACCGATGGCTGCTTTTATACACCGGTGTCAGACTTAAATTAGAGTCCCGACATTGACATTGCAGTTTGTGGCAACCAAAAGTATACGGGAATTGGAGCATCAAGGGAGGCTTAGTTCTGTAGTAATGTGCGATAAAAGTATGTTGGTTCAAACTGTGTTAGTGCCCATATTATCGTGTGTTGATTGTTATCAGTGTATCATTTTTCATGTGAGGTGCTTTTACATATAATCACTATTATTAACTCTGCTGCCTGCTTGAGATGAATGCTGAATTGAACACTGATCTACATACATAATATTATAATCAGTGGGCTGATTTTGTTTGTCAAATCAGACTACCCTATCAGAAGTCTAAAATGGTCTGTCAATCACCTTCTCCCCTTTAGGATTATAGTTTCATGAGATCTGTACCTTTGATCTCTAATTGGTTGCTACAAGTAAAATGTTCAGTTCGCTGAGTCTCCATTGGGCTGGTAATTTGTTATCCTGTTAACCTGCATAATAGTTTTTTGTGTTATATTGGTTATTAGTAGCTCATTCCTATCCATTAAGAAAGTTCATCAATCTATCAGGTTATTTTACAAGTGCCTTATTTTGTATTATGTTAATTCTGAGTAGTGCTATTTTATATGCAGGAAATTTCGAAGTTCAGATATGAGCTATGCCCACGATACATGAAAGAGCGTAAATTCTGGCGAATTTATTTCTTGCTAGTAAACAACTATGTAACACCGTAAGTCTTCTACTCTTCCTGCTTAATGTTGGATTGTTGGCTCATGCTATGTAATCTTAATACATATTGTGGTCATTGGTCAACACATGTCAAAATTTCTGGATCACAAGTTTGTCTAACAGAATAGTTGCCACATTGCCACCTATTACCTGACTTGTAATTTTTCTTACAGAAGAGCATTTTTTATTAAAATACGACACAAATATAATAGATACTTTAGACTGATTATTTCTTCAAAGTACACAAAATATATATTCATCGGAATGGGGTTTTTAAGTTTTCTGTGTCCAATCCAACCCATAGGATCTTGCATATTGGGATTCAAACAATCTTTTCATTTCTAAAACCTGGATGTCTTGTCATTTATCCTCAGTGTCACACTTATTGAAGGAATTTATAAATTATTCTGATTGCTCTAGTCATGATCCTTTAGTTTGTGAAATCCCACCGGATCAGTAACCCAATAGAATACTTTGTATGTTGATTAATGAAGAATGATGTTCTGGATCACATACTTCACTTGCATCATGCCTGTATATATGTATTCATGGTTTATAACAGGAACAAGGATGGATCGTATAGCCTAGTGTAACTCATAATTTGAAATCGTGAGCAAACAGGCTCAATGTTTTTCTTTTTCTTTTTTGCTGCTAGGCTCACTGTTTTTTGGTTGAGCTAAATGGTTTGCTTTTGAAGTACTGTGATGCTACAAATGCTCTATTAGTTTGATCTTGATTTTCTTGCACACAAATGCTGATCATTGATATTTATTGACTTAAATGTAACCCAAATAGTTATGAGACCAAATATTTTGAGGAGCTGAAAGTGAAAGCCAAGGAGGAAAAAATGGTTTCCGAGAAGGAGATATCACAGACCTCACAAGCTACAACTTCAGAACAGAAATACACGAAAGTCCCAAGCAAGACATCTACCTCATCAAATCGTGAGCAGGATCTGGATGTATTTCTTCTCGGAGATTTGGGCAGTGATGATGAGGGTCCTGGTATGATATTCATTTTTCTGCACCTGATCCGTCTTATTGTAATTACTAAATGCACCTTGTGTATGACTATTTTTTGGCTATTATTTACAGATGATGGCGATGATGATGATGGGCTAGATGATGACTTTGATAAGATAGATAGTGCAACAGTAAGTACAGCTTCCTTTTTTAGAACAAATACCGTCACTGGGCACAATTTACAAGATGTATTTATTTTTAGTGTTAACAAGATGTAGTTTTGATGTGCGATTACACCATTGGACAAGTCATGGCACATTTGGAATTCCTTGTTCCATTTCCACTAATATGAAGTATGGTAATCATATTGTAATCTGTACAAATTTCTTGTTGTGTTGCTGTGTACACGAAAAACATAGGCATGAACCACATATCTTTTGACTTTTTGTAGTGGGTGGCTTGAATCTATTTGCCCTAATACTACAGCTGGAACCCTAGTGCTCCACCACTAGAACTACATAGGATAGGTGTATCTTGTCTTTGCAGCTGTATGGTTCATGCTAACACCTCAGCTCTTGCTTTTGCAGGGCTTAGAGAGTGATGACGATGATGAGAAGAAGACAGCAAGTGCAAAGGAGTAGATCATATGCGATAATGCTTTCCCTAGTCTACACAGATGGCGTTGATGATGATGAAGGGGCCAGTGCACAAGCTCGAATTCCAGCCGCTGCCGTACATTAGAATGTTTACATCTTGCTGTCTCCTGATAAGCAATGCTATTCTTGTTGTGATTGAAGTCTACAAAACAGTTACTCCTCTGGCATTCTTTTTTGTTTGTTTCTGGGGTGTTTCTATTGTGCCTACGCAGTTATTCTTCAGAGTCCGGTGAACTTAATTGAGCCTGGATTGACTTCTTAAGTTCTCATGTGAAATAAAAGTCCATTTCTATTTACCATGACTCCACGAGGGCGACAGTGTCAAACCATGTGGTTACACATCTCTGTAACGGATCCTATACTATTTGTTTGAATTACTGATGTAGTGCTGTGGCGTGTTCTCGTGTTGTGACATACTGACATGTGGAGTAGCACAGATAGATAGAAAAAGATATATTTCTAAACGGAGGAAGTGATACATTACCCTGTTCAGCAAATGCAACGTCAAGTTCAGAAGAATAAAAGCTCATGTAAGAGTCAAGCTAAATAGACAGTTTTGCACATTACTACAGACACTTTTGTTCTCAGAAGAACCGGCAAGCAATTTGGACTTTTATACGGAGGGTCGGCCAAAACGAGCCAACCCTATTAGTTCCCAGAAATTATGTCAGCCATATGTCTTGATAGCCATACAGCACCCATCAGCTAAGGATGGACGTGGCATACATAGCCAACAGACCCTTTTTGAGTTGAAACGTGCGCATGCCGCTGCTATTTGTAGCCTCCTTCCGCCCTCGCTTCTCCTTGCCTCCCCGAGGTGGGATTATTCCAGCGCTCTCGGCGCCGCGCGAGTTTCCGGCGCGGGTGATGATGGGCCGAATTTTCTCCAAAGGCTGACAAGTCCATACATAGACTGTTCTTTGTTACACAGTCCGGCCCACAGACCGTTTCATTGCACCGAAGAAGGTACCACGCGCTCACTAATTCAGTCTATTTCCACTAAAAAAAAATCCAGTCCCTTTCCCTGAAAAACCATACTACCTTTGTTCCAATAAAATAAACCTATATTTTTTTAATGAACAATGTAAAGTTTGAGCAAGTTTTTAAAATAAATTAGCAATATGTGCATTACAAAATTCATATATCTATATAATGTTGATAGTTTCTTTTAGAAGTCCAATTAAACATAATTTTGCTTGATTTTTTAAAAGATTTATTCATTCGAACGGAGGAGTACCAATTTAGTTCTCTCAACTAATTTAGCTTTTCTTTCAACTAATACTGCACTTCTGTCTCAATTTTTTTTTTTTTTTTTGAAACGAGGGCAAAAGCTTTGCCCTTGTACTAGTGTCGTATTTCTCACTATAGGTTTACATCGGAGTGACGGCAGCTGGGCAGTAAACTACGCCCACATGCAACTTAATAACTTGATCTTGAGCTTTCGGCGACTGAATCCTTGGCGGTCTAGTGATATCACCTGAGAAAAATGTGACCTCCAAAGAGATCAGCACCTTTGACAATGCAATGCACTTGTTTTTTCGCCCGATTCCCGACGGTCGTGCTCGTTCCTGGCCGATCCACATGGAGAAAGACGCGGTGCTGGTGTGCACAGTTCTGGGCTTCCTCGGCTCGGTCGCCGTCACCATGGGATTCGTCGCCAACTTCTACAGCTCCAAGGCATGGATGTCGATTCCAAACAAAAACCATTTTTCATCAACTGTTTTCGATCCGCGCTAACCAAATTTGTCATGGTGATGGTAATCTCCAGTCCGTGGCGTACGACGGGACCAACTGCGTGTACAAAAGCCCGCCGGCGATAGGGTGCGGCATCCTTGGGGTGTTCCTGGTGGTCATAAACCAGGTCATCGTCGCAACCTACACGAGCGGTGCCTGGTGCCTGTGCCTGTGCCGCTGCTGCTGCCCCTGCTGGACCAAGCGGCGGCGGGCGGCGCCGCCGTCCAAGAGGCGCAGGCTCGGCATCATTCTGTCCCTGTTTTCCTGGTCCGTCCCTCGCTAACGATTCATTCCTGATCTCTGAGTCTCTATCTAATCTAAGGAAGTACGCACTCTTGCTGTGTGTCCAGGGCTCTCACGATTGTGGCGGTGGTCATCTTCATCCTCGGCGTGTCGGAGAGCTCGCGAGAAGAGCCACCGGTTTCTAAAACCCCCACTTCATACGAGTGCAGGGATCCGGAGAAGATCGGGAATTTCCCGACGGCGTCCCTCTCCTCTCTGATCGCCGTCCTGCTCGGGATCGCCTCGTACATTTTGCTCGAGACGGCTGAGCCGGAGACGCCGCCCCACGGGTTGTTTGGGCTGGAGATCGCCGGTGCCAGGGATGGGCAAAGCCAGCTCCAAACTGGACCGTCAACTGGTGCAGATCAGGAAGCGGAGCACATCTCTCTTGCCACCGCGGTTTGAAGACGGCCAACAATGTGTGACATGAGTTCATTGACGTAGACGTATTTTATCACGACTTGCTGTGTTATCTCCATGTTGATCTTGTCGAAAACTTGAAAGATTTTCATTCTTTGCTAATAATTGTATTTTTGCTGCTATTATTTTCTACTAACGTACAATTAGTCGTTAGAATTATGTGTTGGACACCCCTTTCAGTGTTCCAGATAGCGGCGAAAAGAAATAAGAGCAATTTTCTACCATTTGCCGCCAATAGGGGCGAAGCCACGAAAATTCTCCATTGATGTCACTCTTCTATATTCATCGGTGTCATTGCACATAGTTAGGATTATTTTCCTATTTTTTAAGAGAATTAGCAAAATATTATTGGTGTCATTTGACACAATTGATTATATGCTAGCACCGCACCTGGCCGCCAACAATGAGCTTGTCGGATATCTCTCCCTCTATCTACCGCTCTAGCGGCAGGAGGCATGGGGATCTACGATGCCTCCACATTGGTTTGTACTACACCCGTTCCATATTAGCATTTAGTGATAACTTATATGGAACGAAGGAAGCATATAAGTTAGGATTAGAGCTTCGTAGAGTCACAACTTTAATGACTGTGGCAGCCTTGCTCTGGCAAATAAGCACGCGTCGACTCTCCCCATCTCGGAGGTGCTCCCAGTTATTTGCATTGATTTTATAAATTTCTTCCCTCTATAAGAATTCAGTATCTCTACTTATTGATCATCTGTGCGGCCAAAAATAATTGGGACCACTTGGGAGTATACAATTTATCTCTTTGGTGTATCTGTATTTGTGATATTAATGTGTTCCATTTATAGCACACCAAATACAGTATATCTCCAGCTGTATGCAACTTATTAACTTTGTTCCTATTATGTAAATTAATGTACATTTGTTCATATCTTCAAGGTCAGTAGGTGCACATCTCTATAAATGGGTACTTTCCCTTCTAGCACGCAACAGTTCATTGTGCAACACATCTCCCAACGGCTGTAAAAAGAGATGAGGACTACCCAAATTCTATTCCTCTCCCTTGCCATCCTGATGGTATCCTCAGGTATCCAGAGTTCCAGACACACATATGTTGTTCTATATGTTTTTTTTCAATGATCTTTCCTGATTTTTATTTCGATCTATGTTAGATGTGGCAATCGCTGTGCACTGCGGTCCTAAGGTCTACGACGGCCAGTGTGATGAAATCACTTGTCGTGACTGGTGCAAGATAGTAGGCGGCTACAGTAGCAGATGTGTTCCCAAGGGATGCGAATGCACAGCATGCTGGTCAACACCGCCGAGTTCAACACTCAACTCATCTCCGAGTTCAGCACCCAACTCGCCACCGAGCTAGGCCAAGAATGGCACATGCATGGATTTAAAATCTTATTTCGTGGTTCATTGTTTTGAAAGAAAATGTCATGTTTAGTCAAGTAATAACAATGATGACATGCCTCAAGTACACAAGTGTGCTATGTAATGGTATCAAAATCATTTTCATTTAATATACTCCTTAATACTTTTGGTACTATAAATGATACAAATCACACAAGAAAACATGTTGACTTCAAGACAATCTTGCAGACAATCTAAAAAAAGATAGAAAGATGGCAATGCATTTTTAGTGACCTCACCTCCGTCGTCGATATATACGCCTTTCCGATTTACTGTCTTCTATTTCAATAATTTGTAGAAGGGTCAAAGAAAGTTCTCTCGCTTGAATGACTAATTAAGACAAAGGTTGGTGGTGGAGGTAGGGGCTCGGCTACACCCCACCTAACACTAGGAAACATGTCAGTAAGTTATAATGGGAGAGAACAAATATGCTTCATGACCGGATAAAATAAGTTGGAAGCGAAAAAAATATGTGCTAATCAAATAATTTAATCATTTCTATTGCTTCTAGGTAGACATACTTTTTGAACTTCGCTGCGATGAACATAAAGTGTTTGACCAGATACTTTGCATAAAAAACAGGCCCATCTGCCAAGCTAGGCCCCAGACGAATGGCCCAAGGACCAGTCAGCCACTGACTTCATAAAAATAGGGCCATCAGCCAAGCTAGGCCCTAACCAACAGGCCAAAGGCCTAGATAGCCACTGATACCTCCAACCATGTCCCTCCTCGCTCAACTCACAACACACGAGCAACTCTGCTACCAAGCACGCCATCACGTGCTTCCTTGTCGCCGCCTTTGCTAACTCTCTCTTCGGCAGACGCCATCGGCCCGCGCTCCGCCCTTGTCAATGTGTCGGCCGCCTGTCGCATCATCTTTTGTGCAATGTATTTACTAATGTTCATGTTCCTTGTTCCGTCAGCGATTTTCCCACGAACAACCCTCCTAGACCGTGGCCGCAAATGATTTTTTTTATCGGTGAGCGATCTTTCACACCGCACACGGATTACGCCTTGCATCTGTGATGGGCCTTAAAAGGCCCAATCTATAGCAGCATCACTACTATTTATCTCTTATTCACAGTGAATCATACTAATTTATTGCAATTAATATTGTCCTTATTTTTTATATTATTTTTTTGCAGTCAATGTGTCCTTATATATCTTTGCAAGGCACAAGTCTGCTCAAAAGGATCAGCATCATTTCGTTTTCATTAGCACATTCAACAAAGGACACACAACAAACACCACCTGTAGCAATCCCACCGCATCTTTGTAAGAAGAAATGAAGAGCACCCAGATTCTGTTCCTAGCTTGTGCCCTCCTAATGCTGTCTCCAGGTATCTACTCAGTCAATAGCGTGCGCTTCGTTGTTTAGCTATCCATACCCTTGTACAGTGCCTGTGAATTTGTGACGTATATATGTATTTGCGTAACTGGTCTAACATACCGTGTTTTTTGTATCAATATATAGCTATGGCAACTGTATGCACCACAATCGTCAGAGAGGGTGGTCCATGTAATAAGATAGGTTGCCTATCTTACTGCAAGCAGTTCATCCCTCCACCCGGTGACCTATCTGCAACGTGCGAACCCGAAAATGAGAGCTGCATGTGCCGTTTCTGTCGAAAATGACACATACATGGATGTATCAGCTTTTGGATAGTTGCTGAACTAATGAATAATAATGATTCGTGTGGTGTGGCCTAGTATGGAATAAAAATCTTTCATACTCCGGTACAAAGTACCAGCACTATGAAAATATGCCAACAATGTTTGCATGCTTGATGATTATCATGAAAAAAAAATTCCGTGTGTTGAAGAAGACCCGGCGTCGATGAGCGCAAAGGTCGAGTCCTCGCTCCACGCATCCTCCCTACCCCCGCCGCCGTTGTAGCCGGGTTGCCCCTATGCTTTTGGATTGGGAGTTGGGAGGGCGAGCGTTGGGAGGCCGTCGGATAGCGTCACTGCGACCATGACACGGTCAACGACAGGGAGCGGCGAGCAGAAGGACAAGATCAAGGGCAAAACAGAGGCATTGTTGTTGTCTGTCATGGTGAATTGCAGAATATTTTTCTGGACCGGCACCATTTCCATAAGTGCGATGTACCGATCGAGTTCCGATCCATGGTCGCAGATGGGGCTCGACATATGAATCGAGCCGATCTCGACGGTAAATGCATTTGCCTCGTGCCTTAAGTTTTTTCTTTGACAATCATACCATATACCCCCTCCGCCTCAAAATATAATGTGCCTAAGATTTAACCAAAATCAACATCTTCTAAATTTGATCAAGTTTATATAAAATAATATGAATATCTACAATATCAAATGGACATTTTGAGAAACTATACTTTATAGTAAATATATTGATATTGATTTGGTGTTGTGAATGTTTATTTTTTAAGTATAAATTTAATCAAACTTAAAATATATTAAATTTTAACTAAAAGTTTAGGCGTCTTACATTTTAGAACGGAGGAAGTAAATTTATAGAACCAAATAGTACATCGTAGATATATATACATGATGAGCAATCTCCAGCGGTTATAGAATCGACATCTGAACCGAGCCGAGCTGGCACACCATGCAGTTATTCATCATCTGATGATCAAGGATCAGGCAAACGGTTCTTGTTAAATCATGTGAGAGCATGTGCTTAGAGCAACATGACATCCCTTGACCGCGTCACTGCGCGAAGGATAAACGACTTCTCACGCGCTACAGGTAGGCATGCAATGCAATGGACCGGGTTCCCGATTGACACACCGTCACCATGACCTGTCACGGTGTCACCTGCATCTGTATGCCTTGCCTTCGTCTTCGTGTGCACGTGAAACCAGCCTAGCCCTCGCGCGGGTCGCGGGGGGCGACCATCATGCCGCTCTGATCAGCGGACGATTTTGTTCCTGCCAAATCCGTAAACGAACATGCTTTGCCACATGAAGTGAGTCAATCATTCTCCCGTTTGAGTTTACTTCATTTTCCTGTTTCCATTTCGAGATGATTTTCGTTGGTGGGGGCTCTGGATCGAGGCGACAGCCTTGCTCGGTGAGGCGCCACCGGCTCAACGGCGAGATGCCGGTGGACGACGGTCGTGGCACGGGGCTGCTTTGGCGGCTAGCGGTGCCAGATCTAAAGACCGCCACCTCCCCACTTCATCATGTCTCACCTCATCGGATCTGGAACTCGCTAGCTTTGTGTCGTCTGTCTCCAAGCTGGATGTGGTGGCGGTAGCTACGAATGGAGTCCGGGAGAAATCCCCTTTGCCGGTATCGGCTTCAATAACGGCGACGCTCGTGTGGTGCCGTTTCCCCCCTTGGAGGCGACGTCGAGGTACTTCCTTCTCACCATCCCTCCTGCTCTCCCGGGTAAAACCCTAACTTTGTTGGGCGGCGGCAGGGCCATGGGCCTCATGACCTCCTTGGAGGCGCTGTTGTTGGGACCATTTCGGGTGCATGGATGCTGCTGCCGCTGCGAGGGTGAACCCATGGCGGGCGGCAAGGCCTCACAAGGTGAGCTCGTGCGGCTAGTGTTTTGGCTCTATTCTGGCCCTAGTTGAAGCTTGGTTCCCGCTATGTGCTCTGCTCAAGGGGAGTGTATCCATTGTCAACAGTTCAGCGTCCTTTCAAGCTAGGGCGAGGTGGCAGGGCCCCTCTTCCATCATGGAAGAGTACAACCGGGTGACAACTTGCTCCTGGTGCAAACAGCTCCTTGTTACTTTGCGGTTGACGCTTCTTCCTCACTCTACCTTCGACGCTCCCTGGTGCTTTGTTTGCGCTTGAGGATATCGAGGATCTCAACTGGATTTCTTGTTTATTTTATGTTTACTGTTGTTTTAGATGTTGTAAGTTGTTTTTAGTATTATTGTATCAGATCTAACTATTTATGGCTTTGTTAATTCAAAGTCAGGGCCTTATATTTTTTTAAAAAGATGATTTTCGTTCACTCCTTCCTCTCTATTCTCTATCCATGGCTGATGTCCCGAGTCCCGAGGCGCGTGACGCCTGGCGATCCCTCGCTATCCTCCACCAGCACGTGAACACGAAGCCACTGCTGCTGCTGCTGCTCATGTCCAACGGCAGCCAGCCAGCCACCGCTCGGCGCCCCACCCGACTCGGGCGCGTTAACTTCCCGGCGCATCGCGCCCGTCCGTCCGCCTTGATTTCCGCTCCCCGCGATCACGGCCGTCCACGGCGCCACCTACCGCCGGTTACCCGGACACGCCCGCGGACTGCCAGACGCGCACCAGACCACCGACGCGAGGGCCCGCCCCCAGAATAACTTCACGTCCCCACGCGAATCGCTCCTCCTCACGCCCGCATTCTCCCACTCCCTCCCCCGCTTCCGGTCGAGGAGATCCCTGTCCACCACCGGCCGGCACACCGCAACCGCTACCAGCCGCCGCCAGCCTATTTCCGGCGCCAACGGAGGCGGTGCCATTTCACATTGGTTGGCTGGCGCCTCGCCGGCCGGGAGTTTCCTGTTACGGGCTCGGCCATTCAAGGAAGGTCATAGATAAGGCGCGTGACGTACGCGCTCGGGCGAAATTGGCAATCACTCGCCGGGTTGGCGCCGTCGGAACGCGTCGTCTCCCATTCCCACCCCGTTTCCTGCCGATTTCGCGCGGCCATTTCGACGCGGCGAGCGGCGCTTATATACAGCGCGCTTCCCCCTCGCTGGCGTCCCTCGCCGTCGCCGTCCTGCCGCGCTGAGTGGACAAGCCGAGGCGATTCTTCCTCTGCGGCGGACCTCGGCGTGGCTGCGTCCGCATGCTCCTCGCATAGGCTCGTGCGGTGCCTGCATTATCCGGTAAGCGTTGTTCCGATGGGCCTCAAGGCGGCGGCGGCGGTGGGCCTCAAGCCGGACAGGCTCAGGCTCCCGTCGGTGGCCGCGGTGGCGCGCTCGCGCGTGATGAGGCTGTGGCTGCTGCGCGCCACCACCACGGTGCTGCTCTGGACCTGCGTCGTCCAGCTCACCGCCGTCGGGGAGACCTGGGGCCCGCGCGTCCTCAGGGGATGGCCGTCCTGCCGGATGGCGCCGGAGGCGCGCCGGCAGCTCGCGGTGCCGGGGACCGTCGTCGACAAGGAGGCCGCGCTGCTGCCGCACAAGAGTGAGTGCTGCTGCTACTCTGTTTCATTCACCATTGTCGTTCCTCGGGTTCCAATTTCTATATGCTTTACGATTATTGGTCGTTGGATCATCCAATCCCCTTTTCTTGGCTTCGAATTCGACATTGTTCGACACAATTTTCAGCCGTACGACTCGTTTGATTCCTAGTAACGGTAAATTGTCAATCATTGCCCATGGAGGGGAGAAGAACGTGTACCGATATTTGGTTGCTCAAACGCGGTATTTATGGGCTCCCTTTACCTTTTTGGTACTGCCATTTCTGTTGTGGAACTCACATGGGTCACCGCTCTTGGTCATACTATCAGTTACTGTTAGAGGTTAGTTTATCTCTTTTGCACAAAATGGCAGGTAGCGCAATAATGGCAAAATTTGGGGACTTTCTGTTTATGTTACTGAAATGATTTATTTCAATTTGAGGTTGATATGATCAATTTTACATTTACTTTGAGTACACATCTTTTACATTCAGTACTAGGAACTGAATGCACATTATGATGCATTTAGGCGCGTGGTGTTTCGTAGAAAACTAATGTAATTCACAAATTTGATTGATTCACATTGTGCTTGCATGCATGTTAAGTGTTATTGCTTTTACTAATCTTGTATTGTCTCCATTTTCTGCTAGGAATTTATAGAAACAATGGTTATTTGATGGTTTCGTGCAATGGTGGGCTTAACCAAATGCGAGCAGCTGTAAGCAGCTTGAAAAATCTCCATTTCTTCAATAACTAATTTCCCATGGAAGCATAACATCTAACACCCCACATTATTTACCTGTTTAATCAGATATGTGACATGGTTGCTATTGCAAGATATTTGAATGTGACTCTAATAGTCCCCGAGCTGGATAAGACATCATTTTGGAACGATCCAAGGTGCACTTGCTATTTTGATATAGCTTTAACTTTCCCATTTGCTTTCTAGCATAGTTAGTGAGTTTTTTGCTTGACTGTATACTTATGGGATTATACGCTTTTGCCTATAGTGAGTTTCAGGATATATTCGACGTTGAACATTTTATAACTTCTCTGAGAGGTGAGGTTCGTATACTTAGAGAATTGCCACCAAGAATGAAGCGAAGAGTCGAACTGGGAATGTTTCACTCAATGCCACCTATTAGTTGGTCAGATATCTCCTATTACCATAATCAGGTCAGTATTTGTATAATTGGATGCCTGTTTTGTTACTTGTCATTACAGTGTCAACCATCCCTCCCAAAATATAATGCATGTAAGTTTTGTCTTAAAATCAAACTTGTAAATATGATCAAGTATTTAGAAAAAAACAAGATCTATAATACAGAACAAAAATCAATAGATTTGTCACCAAGTATGTTTCATAATGTACTCATCTGTTATTACATGTTTCTTTTTTTGCATAAACTTTGTCAAACTTAAAGATGTTGGACTTAGAACAAAACTTATATGCCTTATATTTGGGAAGGGAGTTACATGGAATTACTAAATGCTAAATTCACTTTGTACAGATACTTCATTTGGTACGGAAGCACAAGGTTATCCATCTTAATAGAACTGATGCTAGGCTTGCAAATAATGGTCTGCCCCTGGATATCCAGAAGTTACGTTGCCGAGTTAATTATGGTTCACTGAAATTTACATCCCAAATTGAAGAGCTGGGAAGGAGAGTGATTAGAATTCTCCGGAAAAATGGTCCGTTCTTGGTTCTTCATTTACGATATGAAATGGATATGCTGGCCTTTTCTGGTTGTACTGAAGGTTGCACACGTGAAGAGGCAGATGAGCTCACGAGAATGAGGTAAAATTTGCTGGCTCTGGCACCTCAGATTTGCATACCATTTTGTACTATTATTGGGTGATTTTATATAAACATAATCGCATATTAACAGCTGAGTTACATGTTAATCTTAGATATGCGTATCCATGGTGGAAAGAGAAAGTCATTGACTCTTATGTGAAAAGAAAAGATGGTCTTTGTCCTTTAACGCCGGAGGAGATTGCGCTTGTCCTCAGAGCATTGGATATAGACAAAAATATGCAAATATATATTGCAGCTGGAGAAATATATGGTGGAAAACGCAGAATGACTTCTCTTACTTCAGCGTATCCTAATGTGGTATGGGCCAAGTGATGCATGTGCATCCACGATTACATTATTGTTTTATTAGAAGTTTATAACTATCATTGCTCTGGCATATCTCTGTTCCCTGTTTAGCTAATCGTGAATTGCTATTCATGAATAGGTGAGAAAGGAGATGCTATTGGAACCATCTGATCTCAGGTTCTTTCAGAACCATTCATCACAGATGGCAGCGCTTGATTACATGGTGTCACTGGAAAGTGACATATTTGTTCCAACATATGATGGTAACATGGCTAAAGTTGTCGAAGGACATCGCAGGTATGTATTCCACTAATCTACTTGGTCATGGCTCTGTTTTGTGAATAGTTATCTGACCAGAGCAGCTTCATACCCCTACCATCCTACATTAACTGAATGTGTAGCCTATTTTCCATAGAGGCATTTACGCATCATTTTGTACTTTCCCCTACAGGTTCATGGGCTTCAAGAAAACAATCTTGCTGGACCGAAAACTTATTGTTGATCTAGTTGATCGCTACAAGAGCGGTTCTTTGCCGTGGGATGAGTTCTCTAAACTAATCAAGTCTGTGCATGCAAACCGGATGGGATCATCTTCGAGAAGGACGGTGATTCCAGACAAGCCCAAGGAAGAGGACTACTTCTATGCTAACCCTCAAGAGTGTTTGCGAGATCCCGATCTTTTACGGACATGGTGATATTTTTCTTGCCAGTACAGGGTACACCTGCTCGTGCCATTCTTCCGTAACATGGCAATGCTGATGATAGGAACTAGGATCCTACCAGGTCTAGGGCGTAGGTTATAGGGGTGGAAGGAAGGTTGGCGAGGAGCTGTGCGCGGACGGCGGCGCGTCGGCGCCGTGATCGTGCGGAGGAGGAGGACGTTGGAGCTGGAGGAGAGAGGCGGCTAGGGCTGGGAGTTCCGACTCCTGAAGGAGTCGGCAATAATAATGATTTATTGCTTCATTCTCAAAGTCTGCGTACAACTCCTTATATAATAGAAAACTGGGCTAATCCCCTAATTAGGCCCACTAATGGGCTTCTTCCGGCCGTACGTTATGCCGGTCATAACATCTCTCCCCGCCTTCTCAAACAGCTCGTCCTCGAGCTGAACATCGGGGAACTCCTGGCTGAAATCGTCGAGCTTCTCCCAAGTCGCTTCCTCCTCTGGCAGGCCGTCCCACTGCACCAAAACATGCCACACGCTGCGACGCTGCTGTGCCCGCAGCACCTTCGCCACCCTCGCGGGAGCTGGCAGCAATCGGCCATCCGAAGTAGGAGGAAGGGCCGGCGTCGCTGCAGGAGGGTCCCCGCGGTAGGCCTTCAGTAAGCCAACATGGAAGACGTCGTGGAGGCGGGAACCAGCCGGCAGCTCCAGGCGATACGCGAGTGTGCCGACACGCTCCAGCACACGAAAAGGACCGGCGTAGCGTGGTCCCAATTTGCGCTTGGAGCGCGGATCCAGAGACTGCGTGGTCCTATGAAGGAGGCGCAGCCATACCCAATCGCCCACCGCGAACTCCGCCTCGCGATGATGAGCATCATAGTATTTCCTGGCCAGCTGCTGTGCTTGGAGAAGACGCTGGCGCGCCTCAGCCAGGATGTCGTCGCGGGCGCGGAGTAAGTCGCCCGCCGTCTCGGAGCGAGCCGTCCCAGGCTCGTAAGGGAGCATCGCCGGCGGTGGGCGCCCGTAGACCACCTCGAAAGGCGTGGTGCGCAGGGCGGAGTGATAGGAGGTGTTGTAGCAGTACTCCGCCCACGCCAACCAGTCCACCCAAGCTCGTGGACGATCACCAGTAACACAACGCAGGTACATGGCGATCACCTTGTTGACCACCTCGGATTGGCCGTCCGTCTGAGGGTGGAACGCCGTGCTCATACGGAGCTTCACGCCCGCCAGCCGAAAGAGATCCCGCCATACGTGCCCCGTGAACACGGGATCACGATCGCTGACGATGGACGAAGGAAAACCGTGGAGGCGGACGATGCCATCGAAGAAGGCTCGTGCCACAGAAGCGGCCGTATATGGATGACCCAGGGCGATGAAGTGAGCGTACTTGGAGAAGCGGTCAACCACCGTGAGAATGACGGACTTGCCGCCCACCGTGGGGAGGCCCTCGATGAAGTCCATGGAAATGTCCGCCCACACCTGGGAGGGCACGTCCAGTGGCTGCAGTAGACCCGCGGGCCTTAGTGTCTCCGTCTTGTTCCGCTGGCACGTCACGCACGACCGCACCCAGTCGCGGACCATCGCGCCATCACCGGGGATGTAGAAATCAGCACGAAGACGATGGAGAGTCTTCTGCACGCCCTCGTGCGCGGCAGAGTGTGCCAAGGTCAACACCTGGTGGCGCAGGTCGCCATGGTCGGGCACGAAGATGCGGCGGCCATGGAGGAGTAGCCCACCGTCCAGGCGCCAGGGCGCCGCCAGCTCGCCGACGTCAAGGCGCTGGCACAGGCCCTGGGCGTCTGCGGCAGTCGAAGTCGCCCGGCGTATGTCGTCGATGAAAGCGAAGGACGGCCCGGAGCGGATGCACATGACAGCGCCAGCCGTGGCGACGTCGTTCGCGACTTCCTCAGTGTCGCGGCGGGACAAGGCATCGGCGACCGTGTTGACACGGCCGGGACGGTACTCGACGGTGAGGTCGAAGCCGAAGAGCTTGCTGATCCACTGGTGCTGCGGAACGGTGGAGAGGCGCTGATCCAGCAAGAACTTGAGGCTGTAGTGGTCCGTGCGCACACGGAACGACCGGCCCCAAAGATAAGGCCGCCAGTGGCGCACCGCCTGAACCAGCCCAATAAGCTCGCGCTCGTAGGCCGCGAGCTTGTGATGGCGAGCGGCGAAGGGGCGGCTGAAGAAGGCGAGCGGTCGTTCGCCCTGGTGGAGGACGGCGCCGAAGCCGATGCCAGAGGCGTCGCAGTCCACCACGAACGGCATGTCGAAGTCCGGCATCTGGAGGACGGGTCCTGTCATGAGCGCCCGCTGGAGAGCCTCGAACGCCGTAGTCGCCTCCTCGTCCCAAGAGAAGGCATCGCGGCGAAGGAGACGCGTCAGTGGTGCGGCGATGAGGCCGAAGTCCCGGATGTACTTCCGGTAGTAGCCGGCGAGGCCCAAGAAGCCGCGGAGGGCCCGCGGTGACTGCGGGATCGGCCATGCGGCGACCTTGTCCGCGTCCATCGCGACCCCGTCTGCCGAGATGACGTGCCCTAGGTACGCGACGGAGGTCGTGCCGAACGAGCACTTCGAGCGCTTGAGGTGAAGATGATGCGCTCGAAGCTCGTTGAAGATGATAGCCACATGCTGCAGGTGCTCCGCCCAAGATGCACTGTAGATAAGAATGTCATCAAAGAAAACAAGTACAAAGCGGCGCAAGTACGGGCTGAGCACGTCGTTCATCAGGGCCTGGAAGGTTGCCGGCGCGTTGGAGAGGCCGAAAGGCATCACCAAGAACTCGAAGTGGCCGTGGTGCGTGCGGAAGGCGGTCTTCTCGACGTCGTCCGGGTGCATCCGCACTTGGTGATAGCCGGAGCAGAGGTCGAGCTTGGTGAAGAAGCGCGCCCCGTGCAACTCGTCCAAAAGCTCGTCCACCACCGGAATGGGGAACTTGTCCTTGTAGGTGACGGTGTTGAGGGCGCGATAGTCGATGCAGAACCGCCAAGTGCCATCGGGCTTGCGCACCGGTGCGGAGAATGGCGACGTCGAAATCCGGATGATGCCCTGTGCGAGCATCTCCGCCACTTGGCGCTCGAGCTCGTCTTTCTGAAGCTGGGGGTAGCGGTACGGCCGTACGGCGACCGGCGCTGTGTCCGGCGGCAAGTGAATGCGGTGGTCGCAGCGTCGGCCCGGCGGAAGGCCCTGCGGCGCCTCGAAGATGTCACGGTGCTGCTCCAGGAGGTCGGCCAGCAGGGGGTGCGCCTCGTCGAGGGCTGCGGCCATCATCTTGAGCTGCGGGGTCACGGGTCCCGACCCGCCGACGCCCGTCCACTGGACGCGACGGCCCCCCTCGCGCCAGAAGATGAGGGTGAGGGCGTCGAAGTCCCAGAGGATGGGCCCAAGCGTGGAGAGGAAGTCGACGCCGAGGATGAAGTCGTAGCAGCCCAGATTAATGCCGACGCAGTCGAGGGCGAAGGACTCGTTGCCGATGAGGGCGGGAACCTGTCGCGCCACGCCTTCGCAAGCCAGGCGATCCCCGTTGGCGACTGTGACGCTGAATTTGTCGGCCCCGGTCGGCTGGAGTGCAAGGCGCCGCATAGTATCCCCGGACATGAAATTGTGCGTCGAGCCCGTGTCAACGAGGGCGGTTAGCGTCTCCCCCTTAATGGTCACCGGAAGCAGCATGGTCTTGGCCGTCTTGATCCCGGCCATGGCGTGAAGGGAGACGACGAAAGACTTGGCGTCGACCGGCCCGTACGTCGTAACGCCTGCCTCGGAGAGCGTCGCGGCCTCAAGCTCCGCGGTGACGGCCTCTACGGCGTCGTCGTCGACGGTGTCCAGGTAGAAGAGGCGGGCGCACGTGTGGCCCGGCGCGTACTGCTCGTCGCAGTTAAAACACAGCCCCTTGCGGCGGCGTTCGAGCTGCTCGGCCGCGGTGAGGCGCTTGAACGGGCGCGTGGGCGTCGGTGCAGCCCCTGGAGTGGTCGGTGCGGTGACTCGAGGCGTTGTCGGGGTCGTGGCCGGCCGGGGGGGAGGGCGCACGCCCCGGTTCGGCAGCAGCTGCTGCATGGCGTTAGCCCGCTGCTCGTATGCCCGCGCGTAGTACATGGCAGATTGCAGGTCCTGAGGTGCCCGCAGTTCCACGTCGACGCGGATGTGGTCAGGCAGGCCTCCGATGAAGAGATCAGCGCGCTGGCGGCCCGAGACGTCAGGCGCATGGCACGCCAATGCCTGGAAACGGTCAGCGAAGTCCTGCACCGTGCTGGTGAAGGTGAGGCGGCCGAGCTCGGCCAATCGGCTGCCGCGGACCGGCGGCCCGAAACGTTGGAGGCACAAATCGCGGAAGCGCTCCCAAGACGGCATCCCACCCTCGTCCTGCTTGAGGGCGTAGTACCATGTCTGTGCGGCGTCGCGGAGGTGGTAGGAGGCCAGCCACGTGCGGTCGGACGCAGGCGTCCGCTGTCCTCGGAAAAATTGCTCGCATTGGTTGAGCCAGTTGAGGGGGTCGCCGGTGCCGTCGTACGTGAAGAACTCGATCTTGGCGAAGCGTGGCGGCTGCTGGCCGTGGGAGGCGGCCGCGAAGGCGCCCTCGTGGCGACCCGGCGCGGCGGGGATGGAAGGCTGGGTGAGAGACGAGTACGCCTCGGCGTATCCCGGAAGGCCCCAGCGAGCAGCGGCCCCGGATGCCGCGGGTGGCGGCGCGGTGGTCCACGACAGCAGCGGAGATGGCGCCATGGATGGCGCGGATGGCTGGCCGGGTTCGAACGTGGGCGCCGTGGCCCACGATGGCAGCGGAGATGGCGACGGCGGAAACTTGAGCTCGGTAATCGGAACCCCCTGCCTCGGCGGAGCTGAAACCGGCGGTGGCTCCGTGCGCGGTGGCTCCGTCCGCTGGAGGAGCACTGCGATGGCGTGCTTGATGTCGGAGACCGACTCGGCCAGGTCGCGGAGGCCCGTAGAGAGCTCCTGGTTCGAGAGGACGGGGGCAGGCTCCCGCGCCGGCGCGGCCTGGGCCGCAGACGCAGACGGCTGCTGCATGGAGGTGGGTGCGCCCGACGACGCGATCGCGGCGGAGGCGGTGGGCAGTCCCGAAGACATCGCAACCGAGGAATCTGATACCAAATTGATAGGAACTAGGATCCTACCAGGTCTAGGGCGTAGGTTATAGGGGTGGAAGGAAGGTTGGCGAGGAGCTGTGCGCGGACGGCGGCGCGTCGGCGCCGTGATCGCGCGGAGGAGGAGGACGTTGGAGCTGGAGGAGAGAGGCGGCTAGGGCTGGGAGTTCCGACTCCTGAAGGAGTCGGCAATAATAATGATTTATTGCTTCATTCTCAAAGTCTGCGTACAACTCCTTATATAATAGAAAACTGGGCTAATCCCCTAATTAGGCCCACTAATGGGCTTCTTCCCGTTATGCCGGTCATAACAGCTGAATTGGGATTATTACGCATTGTTTTTCCCAGCTGAGTCAAGTGGCAAGGCACATCCTGAGGAGTTCAGCTTGTGCTGCACAGATGGGTGAAGGCATGTAGGTGGAAGCAGGAAGGACAAAGCTTATAGAATGGAGGTGTGGTTCTTAGGAAGGGATGATATTCTTGTATAGATAGATGGTGAAAGACATTCATCATTCCCACAGAAATGTTGTTACGTTTTCGCTTTGTCTAGACCCGATTCCTTCGGATTGGCAGAGACTTTTAGTCAGGTTCTCTGCTCATCCGGTGGAATTGTGCCTGGTCCAATGTATCCAAACAAGCATGAAGGAAATTATTATACAGAAAAGATATGGCGTTTACATATGCATGTTTCTGCCTGAAGCATACAATTATCGTTTCTTCCAAAATGTTGGTACTTTTAAACTGTTTCAGCATCTCGAACAGATGCTGCTGCTACTGCAATATATAAAACTTGACTAAAATGAAAAGAAGTTGCCTAATCTTATGAACTTAAACGACTTAAATGCATTTAACTTGGGAATACGGACATCTAGTTTTCAGTGATGATGAGATAGGATACGTCTTGTTTTCAGAGCTGATCGAACTGATGATTAAGATTAGGGCTGCAAAAAAAGCTCGAGACTCGCGAGCGGCTCGAGATCGATTCGTATTTTGGCTCGACTCGAGATCCCGCTCAAAAATAAATGAGCCGAGTATGAGCATCTTTTGTAGCTCGACCGAAAAATGAGCTGATCTTGAGCGACCACTAGCTCGCTCAATTTTAGCTCGTTAGCTCGAAATAATATAATTATGTATAATAATTTTAGAAATAAATAAGACAATTTGTTACCTTGTATGGTGCTAACGTGATTTCTCTTTCCTTCGTTGTGTAACAAAATATGGAAGGTTAATTAGGAGAGGAAATTAGGGCATTAATTGTACCTGGCATGTCTCTATGAATAAGCTACAGTACATCTGGTCAAAGTTTGACGACAGACCATCTTCCCTACCCTCAAAGATGTCCTTTTGTGTCTAACAGATAAAAAATTATTTAAAATATAGAAATTTGTTTAGCTCGAAACTAGCTCGAGATCGACTCGAGATCATTACAAGCCGAGTATGAGCCGATTTTACAGCTCGACCTTTTACTCGACTCAGTCATTGCTCGCCCAAATTTTAATATGAGCTGAGCTGAGCCTAGTATAAGTCGTTCGAACTCGATTTGTTTGCAGCCCTAATTAAGATAGGATTAACGTTGATGCAAGAGCAATCCTAGGAACTCAGTACGAATATACTGTCCTACTACTAGTCTACTACTACGCCATTATGTGCACCGTCAAAATGTCAAACCATGGAGACTGCCGTGATGTTCTACTAGTTTTTCTGTAAGAACTGCACCCGATCCGTTGGTACAGTATCCGTTGACGTACACCCGATCCTAAGTGCGATCGAGTTTATATACTCCATCGTAGCTAGCGTGCGATCGAATTCGTGCGTCCACCTTGTTTTCAGTGGCGATCAGGGTGGAGAATTAACCTTGACGCAAGAGCAATCAACCTTGCTGGCGTGTTTATCGTTGGTACTACTACTACTCTGTTTATTACACCGGAGACTCGCCGGCATGGGATCACTGAATTCTCCCGGATGCCTGATCCAGTTTGGGGATGCTCCTCTGGTTTGGACGGGGATACACTGTTGCTATCTGGCCGAGGCATTGGTATCAGCGTAGAGCCGCGAGCTGCCATGTGCTGCGCACATGACAGCTAGAGATTTTTTTTGGTTTTTGAGCGGGTGAGAGCTAGGGATGTAATTTTGGTTTATTCAGTCATATGGGGTTCGGCCCTACACCGATCATAGGAGACAAACGTACGGCCTTTAGAAGTTTACTAGTAAATCTGTCCGTGCGTTGCAATGGGCAGAACATTTATATGAGGCACAAGGCTTTCTAAAGTTTTTCTTTACCCAATGTGTAAACATAATTCACAAGCATAGAAACAAATAGCCATATAATATCTCAATAATAACATGAATATAATTTCTTTAGTTGAAATGTAATTTAATAAAAACTACAATTAACTTACATGCAAAGAACACAATCATCCTTTTCTGTTCAATGCCTCGCAGCATCGAACCTTTGAATAGAACCATTCTTCAAAAGTTCTCTAAATACTACTCTCCAACCCATTGTGGGTTGTAGGATTTATTTTGCAAACAAATACCACTTTCTAAACAGCGCTTTGTGTGCATCCCAAAAAAGAAATATGATCTGAACAAACAGAACGAAAATTTAAGCACTCTTGCAATATATTACAAACTAAAAAAGTGAAACCTTTATATTCTCCTATTTTATTTCTTTTCTCCTTCTTATATACTACTGCCCGTGCTATTGCTCGTGCAATCGACAAAAACATATCTTAAACAACAACCGAAAAACATAAGAAGGCATGTCTTATGGTGCACACTGTAGCAATGAACTAATGAGGTAAACTCTTGCATGCGTCAAAAAAGATAAATATCTTAACAGAAACAGTAATAAGCCGACAGGTAATATGGTGCAAAATGTACCAATAGCTTAATTTAAGATTCCAAGAGGGATTACCTGTAGATGATACTATTTTATCCAACAGCTCAGAATTCTTTTGGACTTTGACAGAGACGCCCACTTCTTCAGATTTCCAAATAGAATTTATAAAACTTTGTTCTTTGGACTGCCGTACCTAAGAGGCTCAAACAGATTCTTAGCTTCTGCCTCCAATCTCTGAACGGACTTCTTGAGGCAAACATTCTCGCAGTTTACTTCATAAACTCATAGCTCTGGTGTTGGTGTTCTACAGACTCATGTTGGGTATCTCTTTTTGTTTGATGAGGTATTTCTCCCCACTTTTCGCTCGATTCAGTTGACATTACGTGCGAGGTAGAGGCTAGACCTTCCATTGCCTTTTTTACCTTCTCAACTTCATCTTTTCTAGTAGCATCTAACTCCTTTGGCTAGCTCGTTCTGACACTCAGTGATGCCGTGATTTCTGAACTCGCTAGTTCTGAAGTAAAATTGAAGATTGAAGAAGCCCTTGTCTGCTTTCCACACCACGGTGAGGCAGGCAACCAATGCAACCCTGCTCCCGGCCACGTATCCTCTCCACTCGAAACTTCAAATCGGTAAAGACGCAGGTTAGAGCGTGACAAGCAGCAAGGCAAGCTGGACATCAGGAAGCCGGCGATGACAATAACATGCTCCGGGATCACAACATGGTGGAGCTAGCACGCCAAGCGTTAGATGGCGACGCCGGCGGCCAGACGCACGCGGCCAACGTGCTCCTCATTAATCGTCTCTCCACCATCACCATGGCCGCTCCATCCCTCAAGGTTCATTCCTTAGGCGTTTGGCTCATCACCGCATAGTCCAATCCAAGCCCATCCATGATCCCACGGTGAGTTAACCTAGAAGCTAGCACGATTGCACTTCTGCACATCAACATTGGTTAGTCGCTGCCTGCTCTGCTATTGACATATTGCATCGATCTCTCTCCGATGTCGGCTTCAGCGCTCGTGTAGGCCTTCCACCGCACCAACACTACGCATACTCCTCCTACCGCGCGGTGTCGCCTCCCGTTCTATGACGGCCGCGCCCACTCCAAGGTGTATCCGCCGATTACGCCATACTCCAAAACGGTTATGTCAGCCTCCACGAACGCCTCCTCCAAGACGGACCGTGCCACGGAAGATTCGACGGCAAACGTTATGCGATGGTCGGGCTCCAGGTACATCTATGCGTTTGGCCTATCCTAGTGAGTCGGGCTTGGTGTGCACCCACATAAGTCGAGTTCCATCTTCCTGAGTCCTGACCGAGAGGAACGCGTCGAGCACGAGCCGAGCTGAGGTAGCGTGCAGCCATAAGCCCATCTCGAGCATGGTGTCGTGCGGCTGGCCAACATGCCGGGCCAACCAGGGCAGAGTCGGCCATTGTAGAAGTTAGATCAAACTTAGTATCTGATCTCCACAGAACGAACCAATCGGCAAAAAGAACACCGGATCTCAATAGCACGCCACAAAATCAGGAACTCCTTCTCCTCTCAGATCTTTTCAGCTGCCGGCGTGGAAGTTGACACTGGCGGCCTAAGAAGCTGGGCTGGTAGAGCAGGCCAGCGGGGACAACACAACCGGCATCGAGTCCAGGCAAACAATTTTTATGGTCTCCCGGTGCGGTTTAACTTAGCACCCAAGAAGTTCCAATCCGACGCCAATTAGATATTTCCTACTACTCTTATACGTTGCTTGCAAATCAAATTGATCAGGACACTGTTTTGTGCTGACATCGTCGATTGGCGCAGACGGACGTGGACTTTGCCATGGGCTTGATGGGCTGAAAAAAGTTTTTTACTTAAGCGGTGGTAGGACCTATAATTTTAATAAGATGGGAGGGCAAAACAGTCCAAAAAATATGGTTGACGACGGAAACCTTACTGCTTTTATTATTAGGTATAGACATAGTCCAATCCAAGCCCATCCATGATCCCATGGTGAGTTAACCTAGAAGCTAGCACGATTGCACTTCTGCACATCAACATTGGTTAGTCGCTGCCTGCTCTGCTATTGACATATTGCATCGATCTCTCTCCGACGTCGGCTTCAGCGCTCGTGTAGGCCTTCCACCGCACCAACACTACGCGTACTCCTCCTACCGCGCGGTGTCGCCTCCCGTTCTATGACGGCCGCGCCCACTCCAAGGTGTATCCGCCGATTATGCCATACTCCAAAACGGTTATGTCAACCTCCACGAACGCCTCCTCCAAGACGGACCGTGCCGCGGAAGATTCGACGGCAAACGTTATGCGATGGTCGGGCTCCAGGTACATCTATGCGTTTGGCCTATCCTAGTGAGTCGGGCTTGGTGTGCACCCACATAAGTCGAGTTCCATCTTCCTGAGTCCTGACCGAGAGGAACGCGTCGAGCACGAGCCGAGCCGAGGTAGTGTGCAGCCATAAGCCCATCTCGAGCATGGTGTCGTGCGGCCGGCCAACATGCCGGGCCAACCAGGGCAGAGTCGGCCATTGTAGAAGTTAGATCAAACTTAGTATCTGATCTCCACAGAACGAACCAATCGGCAAAAAGAACACCGGATCTCAATAGCACGCCACAAAATCAGGAACTCCTTCTCCTCTCAGATCTTTTCAGCTGCCGGCGTGGAGGTTGACACTGGCGGCCTAAGAAGCTGGGCTGGTAGAGCAGGCCAGCGGGGACAACATAACCGGCATCGTGTCCAGGCAAACGATTTTTATGGTCTCCCGGTGCGGTTTAACTTAGCACCCAAGAAGTTCCAATCCGACGCCAATTAGATATTTCCTACTACTCTTATACGTTGCTTGCAAATCAAATTGATCAGGACACTGTTTTGTGCTGACATCGTCGATTGGCGCAGACGGATGTGGACTTTGCCATGGGCTTGATGGGCTGAAAAAACGTTTTTTACTTAAGCGGTGATAGGACCTGTAATTTTAATAAGATGAGAGGGCAAAATAGTCCAAAAAATATGGTTGACGACGGAAACCTTACTGCTTTTATTATTAGGTATAGATTACCTGAAATTCGTTTTTTAAAAATATGCTCAAAGTTTTCCAGTTTACTCGCTGCATATAGTTTGAATAACTGTAATTTTCTGGATTTGTTTCAAAAACGTTCTAATTGATGGCATGCGGCGAGCCTTCCATGTTTACTACAACACTTTCCAATTTAAAACCAAGCCACATGAGCTCGCGGGCGACCGAAGCGCGGTGGGACTCAAGACTCACGATATCATGACCATCGATGAAGTGTGGGGGCGGCGGATGAGCGAGGAGCCGTTGTGTGTAAAAGGGGAGATCCTATTCAACGCATTTTAGCGCGTCATGCACAAGCAACACCTGAAGGAGCTCGACATGCGCTGACCCTACCACGCCTCACCATTGATATTGGAAGAAAATCAATGTTGTCATCGTCGCTTCTCCTACTTGTTGACCCGCCGTCGCAGGTGGCCTAACCGCCGTCTCCCACCACCCGCGTCCACAAATTGCTATCATATTGCCTCGCCCCCTTCCCAAGCCACCACTTATGCTGGCCTGCCACCCCTGCCCTCACTCTAAACATTTTTTTTTGGATTCACCTATCTCAAAACATTCTCCTTCTCCAGCACTAGCTAAGCCTCCCTGCACCTCAGCCTTAACCCTTAGCTGCTAGAGAAGAAGAAGCTCAACACTGCCTCGCCTCCAACCTGCGACACCTTGTCAGCGATGTTGTCCCGTCTTCAACTTGCCACATCGCCGACGCCACTACCAGCCGCCTTGTCCTTGTCTTTGTCTTTGTCTTTGTCGTGCCGTTTACGGCTACCGTGCGTGTCGTGGTGGTAAGTGACGCATTGGGCGTTATATAGGAAATGCCCATCAACGGCGGCCTTTTGCATGAAGGAATAATGAAGTTTGGGCCTCAATATGGGCCGTGTAGTTGGGTCGAATAACAGCCAGCCATTAGGTTGGGTAGAAATTGCTCAGAAAAAGGCTGGGTAACCCTAAAAAAAGAGGCTGGGTCAAGAGTCAAGACCTCAAAGGAAAAAAAAACTGGGTGGAAGCTTGGCGGCGGCGGTCGTCGGCGTCGTAGACCATCGACCGGTCGGCCACTTGCGGCGAGATGATCCTGCACAGTGTGCAGAAATTCCTGGAAACCGCTCTCGGTGTTCCACTTATTCGCACGATATCCCTGTGCAAACTGCTTTTGCTCTTCGATCCTCTCCCCTTCTCGCGCACGGTAGCCGTGGCGTGGCGCGGCGATGCCGCTGGTTGGCAGCGGCAGTGGCCGCGGATTGAAGCTTTGCGAGGCCAAAGTCGCGAATCCTAAATCTTTTGGATTGAAGATTGTGTAGTCGATACTGCAAGATCCTGTGAGCCTCTCGTCCTGATAACCTGCAGGCAGTCATGGTAACCCCCAATCCCTCTCTTTTCCTCTTGCTCTTCTCTCATGAATGCGTATTGTGAGTTTCTAAGTATCTGAAGTAGGCATGAGACATGACATGATTAGTTGCCAGCCTACGCTTGTGATTGTTAGCATGGCTCTTGGACTAGACAATTCACTGTTATGTGGTGTGGGGGTAACTCAAAGCAATGACAGAACAAGATACATCTATCATCTTTCAGTTACTCCTGCAAGTCAGCTCCAGTGTCATATATTTCTAACTAATACTACTACGGTAAATCCACAAGTAATCATCTTTCAACTATTATCATTACACGGCAAATCAAATCCAGTGCTTTATATTTCTAGTCAGTCCTATTACTACTTGATGCTGCTAAGCACATCATTACATGCAACTTATGAATTAAGAGTACCCCTCATATATGTACTAGTACTGGTAGGTACATCATATGGCATAGTGATAGTGGTCTTCATGTTTTTATGGCATAGGACGATTTTCTGACGAAACAAAGGGCTTAGGGGGCATCTCCGAAATCTGCAACCATAGTGCCTGTTTTTCGGGTTCCACTGAATACGCCATAGTGCCACAATAACCACTTGATAGCTGTTTCACCTTTTTTTCTCTTCATTTGTCATTTCTGAAGTAGGGGTATTTGATGATTTGCCACGTTTTACTTTTGACCATGATATTTGCCACACTTTAGATGGCCTTTGACCATTTGACACGTTGTAGACTGATTGTTTGCTGATATGCCATTTCTCCCTTTTTACCTATTTATTGATATTTTTAACTCCAAAAAACACTGTTAACAGACTAGATTACCCGTATGGAAAACTTGTAGTTATTACAGTCTAGACCCAATCCTGTACGTGGCTTGACCCAACTGGACCGGACCAGATCGATCAGCACCAGGCCACTACTTCCTCTGTGTTCTTGTTCCTGCGTCCAGGAGGGCAGAGGGGAGAAACAGAGGGCAGCGCTGCCAGCGACAGGCGGCGACTCCGATTCCCGCGGGAGCGAGCCGTGGCACCACAGGCCACCGTCGGAGGACAGGCAGAGGAGGAGCGGAGCTGCTGCCGGTGACCACGGAGCGGCACCCATTCGTCCCATTTGTGAGAAGTGAGAGACCAGACAAGGGGCTGATGCGTCGCCGGGCACATTGATGCGCGTTTTTTTAGAGCATGAACGGAGAGGGTCTTTGGGAAGTGGCCGAACCAGTCACTCAGCTGCTATGTGTGCGTGCCATGCTGCCAATTTTCTTGATAATCTCACTGGAGTCAGCCTCTCCATATTTATCTGTGGCAAAAGTTTCGTGAGTGTCCATCCCAGTGTGGCTGAACTGGTCAAGTTAGGTTGTAATCACAATTTTTGATGTGTAGAAATACGGAAATACAGACTGAGCAACATATATTCAAAATTTTGACAGCATATTTCTTTGTATGACTGCATTTTGCCAACATGTGTACACTTACTACAAGAAATTGACATAATCTATCACACAAAATCATCACCTAATCTGACCAAAATGTAGTTAAGTTCAAATAACACCGCAAATGATCATAGAGATATCAAGTCTCCTACAAATTTGAATATGAAGGTTAGAAATTTTGGTTTTCTTACATGACTCGATTGTGCATATGACAACAACAAGAACTATCTCCTTGTAATAGGCATAGGACTGTCATGAAGGCTAGGAGGTGTAATTGTTGATCTTCTAGGTGTCCCAACAATAGTTGGAGATACCTATTGAACAATCACATCCCAGAAAGTCGATCCTCACCTTTATGAACATTTTGTGCCTTTTTTCTTTTTATTTCAATGCAGAAGATGTTAGAAATGAGATGCTAATATAGATACCATATTAATCCAACAATATAAATGTTACCTTTCTCTAGCTTCATTTTCTGGACAATTTGTTTTTCCATGCCCCACATTGTTTGCATCTATTTGTTGTGCCAAATCTCTTTTTTCTCTTTGCAACCATCCTCTTTCTCCTTTTCTTTGCCATCCACCTTTTTCTTCCCTTTACTCCGGCCACCACCATCTTCAAGTTCTCAATTTCCGGCACCATCTTAAAATCTAGGGTAACCTGAAGCTGTTGAGACTAGTCTGTGATGGGTTCAACCTCTCCAGCATAGGCAGCCCGGAGCATAACACGGAGTAGTACTCATGCACAAATGGATGAAAGTTTATATTTGTGGTCCCTATAAGGAATTCAAGTGGCATCATGGCAAGGCTTCCCGGTGTGCTGCCATTTTAAACAAGTGCACTCATGGCTATCTATCTTCGTATGAATGTATTCATATTTTATTGTCGTGTTGAAGTTGCATCTCATCCACTTCAAGTTATGATAAGTACTGAAGTAGGTACCTACCGCAGGTTCAACTTCAAATACCTTGGCCATATGGTAGTTGAATGTTTCTACACAATAAGCCTTTGATGTTGGCCACATGTGACCAAAAATGTCACCATGATTTTTTTAATAGTTTGCCGTTAGATGCCTAAAGCATTCCCTTTGCTCCGCTTGAGGAAAACTTTTTTTACCGCATTCTCTAACCCTTTGCATGCATCAGTACATATAGCTTTTTTTACCCTATGCAATGGTTGCATAAACCAAGTCCATTTATTGTCGGTCTCTGAACCAAAGAATCTAAATGCTAAGGGAAACATCCAATTATGTGAACCTAGTGTTGTACATGCTGCTAAGTGACCATTCCACTTTACATTCATAAAGATGGAGTCAATACTAACATATCATCTACAACCGTTCAAAAAGCCATCAATGCAAGGCTTCAGTGTCATTAAAAATCTGCAGAAATACACTTTACCTCCTTCACTCTTTACATCAACCTTTGCAATGCTACCCATATATCTCATCTCGATCTTATCTTTGAAATTCAATAGATTTTGAAAGCTATGTCCCCAGGTACCATACAATTTATCCATGGTCCTTTCTTTTGCTTTCTGAATAGTGTGATAGTAACATTGTACTAAGCCTTTAACATTTTTTGCAGCTCACCAACACCAATGTTTGGTTCTGTCCAAATTATGCCAATTGCCTTATCTATTATCCATGCTTGGTCTGCCATGCTTGAGATCACTTAAGCGGTTGATGAACAATTATGAGGCTTTACTATTTAGTTAACCTGCATGAACACATAATATACATCATTAGTTCAGGTAGCTTTACAAAAATAGTTACAACATACAAAATCAAATATTGATGTTAGATAAGTTAATACCCTAACTGTTTTTCCATCTTCTATTGTTCTAGTCATTATTTTCCATGTACATATTTTCCCTTACAGTGTCCTATATATATCTACTAGTGTCATTATTCTGTATTTGAGTGTCAAACTTGCCTCTAATAGCAAATGTTTACAAGAGCATCTTGAACTCTTCCATTGACGGAAACAAGGAAAGTTCCTCTATCATAGGATTTTATTTGTCATACCTAAAGTGAATCTCTTCGGGAGAGCTGCATCAACAAGTAAATCCTCTTCAATATCAGCCATACAAGCATCGATATTTGCAATGGATGCATCGATAGCTGCTCCATTTTTAGCTCGTCGATGCCAAATTTATCATCAATTCCAAGCATTGAGCACAAGTTCTGTTCTGCTATAGGAACATGAATTCATTTTCATAAGGGTATTTGATGATTTGTCACGTATCACTTTTGGTATGACAAAGAACATCCTATGATAGAGGAAGGGTTCCTTGTTTCCATCAATGGAAGAGTACATGATGCTCTTGAGAAAATTTGCTATAGAGGCAACTTTGACATTCAAATACAGAATAATGACACTATTAGATAAATAAATTGTTGTAAAGGAGAAATATGTCATTGGGAAATAACCGCTAGGACAACAGAATGTGGAAAAACATTCAGGGTATTAACTTATCTAACATCAATCTTTGATTTTTTATGTTGCAACTATTTTTATAAAGCTACGTGTAACTTATAATGTGTATTATGTGTTTATGCAAGTTACAAAATAGGAAAGCCTCATAATTGTTTATCAACCGCTGAAGTGATTTCAAGCATAGCTTACTAAGCATGGGTTACAGAGAAGGCAATTGGCATACTTCGGACAGAACCAAACATTGGTGCCGGTGAGCTGCAAGAAAAGTTTAAAGCCGTGTATGATGTTACTACTGAGTAGCACATGTTTGAAGGGCCAAAGAAAGGGCCATGGATATATTATATAGTACCTAGGGACATAGCTTTCAAAATCTATTGAATTTCAAAGCTGAGATAAGAAGAGATCTATGGGTAGCATTGTAGAGGTTGGTGTGAAGAGTGAAGGAGGTAAAGTGTATTTCGGCAGATGTTTTATGGCATTCAAGCCATGCATTGATGGATTTTTGAAGGGTTGTAGGCAATGTGTTAGTATCGACTCCACCTTTATGAATGGAAATTAGATTGATCATTTAGCAACATGTACATCACTGGATGGACATAATTGGTATTTCATTTAGCATTTGGATTATTTGGTTCTGAGACTGGACTTAGTTTATGCAATAATTGCATAGGGCAATAGGACATCTTCAAAATCTAGCTATATGTACTAATGCATGCAAGTGGTTAGAGAATGCAGTAATAAAAAAGATTTTTTCTCAAGCTAAGCAAAGGGAATACTTTAGGCATCTAATGACAAACTTATTTAATAAAATCATGGAGACGTTTTTGGTCGCATGTGGCCAGCAACAAAGGCTTATCGTGTAGAAACATTTAACTACCATAAGGTATTTGAAGCTGAACCTGAGGTAGATACCTACTTGAATACTTGTCATAACTTGAAGTGGATGAGATGAGATGCGACTTCAATACGACAATAAAATGTGATTACATTTGCAATAATCTAGCCGAGAGCTTCAATAGCTAGATCAGAGGAATGAAGGACCTTCCCCGGATGAGCTAGCATTGACACATACCCATCAATGTTGTTGTATATATGCTGCTAAGTCTGTATTTCAACACATAGAAAAGTCGTTATTACAATCTGACTTGACCAGTTCAGCCACATATGGATGGATTGGGTCAAGCATAACACACTCACACAACTTTTGGCACTTCAGGGAGATTATCAAGAAAATTGGCAGCATGGCACGCTCACATAGTAGCTGAGTGACTGGTTCGGCCACTTCCCCAAGAGCCTGTCCGTACATGCTCTGAAAAAACCTGCATCGAAGTGCATCAATGTGGCCGGCGACACATCTGCTCCTTTTCTGGTCTCTCACTTCTCACAAATGGGGCGAATGGGCACCGCTCAGTGGTCGCCGGTGGCAGCTCTGCCCCTCCCTTGCCTCCGACGGCAGCCTGTGGCGCCACGCCTCGCTCACGCGGGAACTGGAGTCGCCGCCTGTCGCCGACAGCACTGTCCTACTCTGTTTCTCCCCTCTGGCCCTCCTAGACACACAAACAGGAAAACACAGAGGAACTAACACAGAGGAACTGGTGGCCTGATGCTGATTGATCTGGTTTAATTGGGTCAAGCCTCGTACAAGGGGGTAAAAAACTAGTACAAATTTGCCATAGGGGTAACCTAGTCTGTTAACAATGTTTTTTGGAGTAAAAAATATCAATAATAAATAAGTAAAAGGGAGAATTGGCAAATCATCAAACAATCAGTCTGAAACGTGGCCAATGGTGGCAAATTATCAAGGTCCATAGTAAAACGTGGCAAATCATTAAATACCCCTCTGAAATAAGCAACAATTCCTCCTCTACAATTACTTTATTATAGATTCACTCTGGGAGGTATGTGCCGTTCTGGCTCTCAATACTTGGGTCTGAGTTCTTCCTTCCACTCACTATTTCTTGTACTAGCATGCCAAAACTGTACACCTCTGACTTGTAGGATACCACCCGAAGTCTCTAGAATAGAATTTCTAGTGCGATGTAGCCCCTAGTGCCTCTTGCTGTGGTTAAGGTAATGATGCTTTGGCCCCTTGCGCACATCTTTGCTAGCCCAAAGTCTGAGATCTTTGGATTAAAGTTGTAGTCCAGCAAGATGTGGTGAGGTTTGATGTCAAAGTGGAGGATGCGTTGGTTGCTGCCTTAATGGAGGTACTTCATTCCTCGGGCGATTCGTAACTTGCATATTATCAGGTACTAGCAGACCTTGAAAAATATTGGAGTCGTGGGAGAATATGTATTTCTCCAGGGATTCATTAGGCATGAATTCATAAATACAAACTCGTCTTGTTCCTTCCGAGCAAAATCTCAGGAGGCACACAATATTTGCATTGTGAATTAGTCTGATGGTTGCAACTTCATTGATGAATGCTTCTTCCTCTCCTGTAGAGTTTGTTGTGCTTGTGATGTTTGTTGTCGGTTGAATCACTGAGTTTGCTTGGCTAGTTATCCCAAATTCTGTGAAAATCACAAGCTCACTAGTGTCACATTGCGAAGCTGCCTTGGGGGAGCTTATTTTCACCGCGAAAAAATGTTGAAGGGTCTCGAAAAATGAAATATAAAGTTTATTTATTCTTTTTCAGATTTTTAAGGAATGAACATGATGATTTTAGTCAAACTGCATGTATAACGTCAGTGCCCTTCGACATTGCAGGTGCGGCTACCCCCCTAGGTAGCAAATTGCATCTCTTCAATCTTTTTTTTTTTTGAAACGGGGGGCAATAAGCATTGCCCCAATCAATTCATTAAGAAGAAGGTGTCCGGTTTTTTAGGTGGAAACCGAGCGAAAACCGATACAAACGGGCCAGAAGACCCCCCACAACACACAACCCATGCCCAAGGCCACACAAGACCCCCAAGGCGCACCCGACCAACCTGGCTACCAGCTCACGCCGGCCTATGCCAAACAGTCGACCCATCGTGAAGAAGACTGGCAGCTCCGATACTGAAGACGAGCTCCGGGAAGAAGATGTGCAGGACCAGCGTCGACGAAAGTCCTCACGCCGAGACCGCCCATCGCTTGTCATCATCGCCACACGCCCCCCAGGCTGCAGCTCCGACTTCAAATGAAGGGAAGTCAAGGAGTCTTCAATCTTTTATGCGCACCTAGCAGTTTTCCTTTCGTTGTTTGTGTACTTAGCAATCTCAGATCATTGTCAGTGCCTCTTTATCTGTTCTAATAATGTTGTTACGTTCCAGTCAATAACAAATAGGTTTTAAGAAGTTATCACATGGTAAATTTAGAACCAAACTATGGTCATTCTTTTTTCATATATAAGCTTAAACTGTGTTTTAAGTCCAGAAAAACTGAGCCTATGAGTCCGCACAACCTTCATAGTAGTACATCTTAGGGTTAAAATTAGGACTATATTTCCTATATATCTTTAATTACCACCACCAGTTTTGTGGATGGAGTGATAGATGTGTATATAACAAACTCAAAAATTCAAGACACAACAAAAGCTCACAATGGTATCACACGATGGTGCAAGCATTCGGATTCTCGTCACTGAACTCATCCGTCAATGGGTCCGGCACCGGATGGTAGGAGTGCACATAGTCGACGTAGTACCGGACGGGATGCCAGAACTCATACTTCTGGTGCTCGTCGGCAGTGCCATCACCGGCTTTCGTCTCATCAACCTTCTTCTCATCCTGATCTGGCTTCTTTTCTTCCTCCTGTTTCTCCTCTTTCCCTTCAACGATAACTGCTGCCCTCCTCATCTCCCTCTGGACGATATCGACGAGCACAGCCGGGTCCATGACGCCTTTCACTGTAACCTGGTCGTTGAAGAGATCCGTCACGACCGACTCAACGCCGTTTATCTTGCTTATACGCTTCTCTAGAAGCTGCGCGCATGCGTCGCAGTGCATTTGCACCTTCAGGATGACCGTGATTGCTTTCGGTGGCTGCAATTTTTTTGATTTGATCATGTACACATATTTTGTACTGGATCATCCGACATGGAATTTTATCTCATCGCACAGCAAAGATTACCTCTTCTTTATTCTCCTCCTCCGTAGGTGGTGGCGGATTCTCCTCTTTTTTCTCCTCTGGAGGTGGCGGCGGAAGTGGAGAGATCAGTTCAACCCTTCTCTTTGTCTTCTTCTGAACTCTCTCACAGACCTTGGCAGGATCCACAGTCCTACTCTTCACCACCACTGTCTTGGATCGGCTGTCGGCCGTCACGTTCTCGACACCTGTTTGCGAATTACCATGTCAGGATGTTTGCGTATCTGAAGTCTGAACATTGGATTACACACGAACTGCTATTAAATGTTGCAAACCTTCAAATTTTAGGAGGGACTTCTCGACCTTCTTCGCACAACCTTGGCAGTGCATCTCTACTTTGAGCACGATATTTTGAGGTTCCTCTGGCGGCTTCTCCTCTTTCTTCTCTGGCTCCTTTTGCTGCTTTGGAACCAATCAACAATCACATATCAGTGGTGTTATTCAGCAATAATAAAAAGTTAGAACAGTTGCAAGTTTTTTTTGTAGATCTTATCATTGCTCAAATCTGATTGGTTTACATCAACCAATACTTACTTCTCCCATTCCTTGGTTGATGACTCTGTTTTGGACCTTGCAGGAAAGAGGGAAAGGCTGCGTCTATTTTGTGCTTTGATGTCTCTTCTACCTCTACTCCTTCATTTTCGTACTCCTGGCTTCACAACGAGACAGCCATTTGGGTTTATATAGCCAGCCAAAGCAGATTCTGCCACCGCCCCATCCTCAAGTCGTCTGTAGCTGTGGACAAGAATTTTTTCATGTCAGCTTTCGGAATTTACTTCTGAGCAGAACATTTCTTTCTTTTCCAAAAGCATAGTGATGGCAATAGATTCTGCCATTCTTGTGGCGCACAGTAATGTTTCAGAAAATACGGCATTTGTTCATTACACTTTGCTTCTGTTCATTTTCTATAGATGTATTTCCAGATTCCCTACAAAAAGTAAGGATTCTAGATCGGGGGGTCACTGTTACATAGCCGATCATAGTCCAAACTGCTGAACATTACCAAAGAAAGAAGTTCTTCCCGGTTATTTAATGGTAAGAGAATATTGACGCCTCTCACGAGTCACGAACTAAGAGGAACCCAGAGAAGCATCAGCTCTTACGCAAACTGTGGCTCCAATATGGCAATTTTAGTCTAAAACTTTTCATGGTTTTAAAACAAGTTATGCGTGGTTCAATCACATGTTTACTTTTATTTTGAATGCAACATGAAATTTTTTTCTACCATGAAACATTTTTTGATACCATGATTTTTTTTTTCAAATACATGAACATATTTTTTTGAATCAATAAACCTATTTCTGAAATCAATAAGAAAATCATTTAACCTGGTGAGAGTTTGTTCGAATTTGTTAACTTATTTTGAGTTTCACGAACATTTCTTTTAAGCTATGTGAAAACCTTTTTTAAATCCTTTAACCAGTTTTTAAAAACACTGAACAAATTTTTAAACCTAGTTGACATTTGTCAAGCAACATAAAATAATTTTTAATATGAAATAAACATACAAAAGGGAAAAAGAAAAAAGGAAATAAAAATAAGAAGTAATAAAAGGGAAAAGATAAACTAACAGCTGAAAAAGAAGAAAGAAAATCAACCGAGAAATAATTACTGGTGAGGGAGCTTGGCCAGACCCAAATGGCCACTGCAAATGGAGGTCTATAAGAATTTTGGGAGCACCCGGTCTATAGGGTGCAGTTCTATTTGATTCTAAACGCGTCGTGGAGCGACCTGACGCATCCTGGGCCGTAGCCCATTATAGTCATTGCAATGGTCATCTCTTCATCATCTATTTCTCCACGGCACTGATACTTCTTCCCCATGGTCGCCAACACTAGAAGCTTGTCCCCTGCCCCGTCTTGCTCGAGCCACTGCCACTATCGGTCCACCACCCCTTCCGCCCTCCTTCTAAACCTCCCTTTCTCCAACTCTGGTGAGGTTCCCGCACCACCACCCCCAACCCTAAGTTGTCCGAGCCTTAGCGCATCATACCCTACCCTACCCTAAATCCTAAGTTTTTGGCCTCACTTCCGCCACCGACGCTACGGCTAACCATGGCGTCCCACTCTCCGGAGAGGTCTAGGCTTCACCTCGTCGGCCGACGTTGCGACCAGCCTACGAGATGGGCACGGTCTTTTTCTTCCTCCCCGGTAGTCGTGAACTGAGCTTACGACGCTCTCGCTCTACGCGTTGCGCATTAACCAACGTGTGAAGCATCAAATAGGATTTGCCGACTCATATGTCGTCTAGGTTTAAGTTTATCCGTGGGCCAGGCATATCTCACAATGCCAGCAGCCCATCGCAAAGTGAAGCTCGGCCCAGGAGGAAGAAGCCTGGCTAGCCACGCCGGCGCCGGCGCCGGCGGGGCCTCCATCCCCACCGCGGCAGAGCACCAACCATTCTCGTCGTCTCCCACTCGGCCACATCCCCCGTCCCCCAAACTCCACAAAAATCTCCACACTCCGTCCCAAACCCCGCTCCGCCTCCTCTCGCAGGCAGCAGCCGCACACGTCCACGCCGTGCTGCCGCTGCCGCTGCGCCACGCCGCCAAGCTCTCCGCCGCCCGCCGCCCGCCGCATCCCCCCGCAGAAATCTCCAATCCGACCCCATGGCCTCCGCCGTATCGCTCCTCCTCCTCTCCTCCCCGCGCCCGCTCCACCGCGCCGCCGCCCCATTCCTCCTCACCTCCCCCGCCCCCCGCGCGCGTCTCCCCCTCCTCGGCCCCGCCGCCGCCTCCACCACCGCCCTTCGCCCGTCCCGCCCCCGCCCGCGCCTCCTCGCCCCTCCCCCGCGCGCCAACAACGACAACAGCGACGCCGTTGGCGCGGCCGACCGCCTCGTCGCCGCCGTCGCCTACCTCTACCCGTTCCTCGACGGCGCGCACCACGGCCGCTTCATCGTGGCGCAGTACCCCTTCTTCAACTCCCTGCTCAGCCCGCTGGCCCCCGCGGCGCGCCTCTTCCACTCCTCCCCGCTCACGCCCTTCCTCCTCTTCATCACCCTCTACTTCGCCGTCGTCCGCAACCAGCAGGCCTTCTCCCGCTTCGTGCGCTTCAACGCCATGCAGGCCGTCGCGCTGGACGTCCTGCTCATCGTCCCGGACCTCCTCGCGCAGTCCTTCGCGCCCTCGGGGGCCGGGATCGGGCTCGACATCTTCCGCAGCGCCGAGAACACCGTCTTCCTCTTCCTGCTCGTCTGCCTCGTCTACGGCTCCGGCGCCTGCCTGCTCGGGATCGTGCCGAGGCTGCCCATCGTCGCGGATGCGGCAGAGCGCCAGGTGATGTAATAACCTTGCTCCACTCTTAGTAGTGTCTCTTACCCACGAAGAAGGGAAATGTAATGTGATATAGTACGCGAACATCTCCATGGTTCGCTGATGTTTCTGAATCGTAATTCACAAGTTTAGTATAGTAAAGTGGCTGGTTACGGTTTTGGTTAATGATTCAATTTCTGGAATCATGGAAGTTTGATACAATTGCATTGCAATTTGGAGAGTCAAGTGTAGCTTTATTGATTGACCAAATGAGTTTGAATTGGCAGAATTGACATTCTAGATTTCGATAGAATGGCATTACAATTCACTCCGGTGAATGATCAAATGAGTTGAATTAATACAATTGTCGTTCTAGCATTAGATACACACAAGCTGGATCCCAGGACATTTTCTACAGAAAGAATGAATTGAATGAGGGAGAAATACAAACACATTGTACAATCTGAACTGCATTTACAAAATCAGCAATAAAAAAATCAGGGAGAATCCTGGTGCCCTTCCAAAAGCCGCTTCCTTGGTGTACAAATGAAGCTTAGGTTTGTAAAAATAGAATTGCGTCAGCTGTGGTTTGCTGCTGCAAAGCCCTTGTCTGAACTTTGCGATGAATGAGTTATCTAATTTAGGACAGGTATGTAGCTTCAGTCGCACCGAAGCCTCTTGGCTATGTGGATAGGTTCTTTGCCTTTGTTAGCCTATGCAATGAGATGAGAAGAGTCCAAGACTGTAAATGATTATTTTCTTATGTCTGAGAATTATGAACAAGTTACAACATGATCTAGAGACTTTCTAAAGCTTAAGTTATCCAGATTTATCGATAAATCTAGGTACATCTATACATTGTTATACCTTTGAATTGTCATGTGTATGAGCATTGGCCCCTGCCGGTCTGTCCATATTGATATCTACAGATATGTTAGCTTGAGATAGATCTACTCCTGACTTCTGTAGTGCTTCTTTCAGTTTATATAACAACCTGCCACAAATTGATGCAGTGTTCATTTAGTCGTACTACACACATTTCTAGTTATACACCTGTAAGCAAAAATAGTTTAGGGGCACACCCTTGGGATTACGCATTAGAAAGATTCTGACCGTCATCGTGATGACCAAATGAGTATGAATTGATATAATTGACATTCTAGCTTTCGATAGAGTGGCATTACAATTCACTCCAGTGAATGATCAAACAAGTTGAATTGATACAATTCTAGATCTAGCTTTAGATACAAGTTGGATCCAAGGATCTCTTCTACACAAAGAATGAGTTGAATGAGGGAGAAATACAAACACATTATAGAATTTGAACTGCATTTACAAAATCAGCAATAGAAAAATCAGGGAGAATTATGATGCCCTCCCAAAACCTTCATTGGAAGGTTGATACAATGGCATTACAATGAATGATCAAATGAGTTGAATTGACATTCTATCTTTCAATACAAGCTGAATCCCAGGACATTTTCTACAGAAAGAATGAGTTGAATGAGGGAGAAATACAAACACATTATACAATTTGAACTGCATTTACAAAATCAGCAATAAAAAATCAGGGAGAATTATGATTGCCCTCCCAAAAGCTGCTTCCTTGGTATACAAATGAAGCTTAGGTTAGTAAAAATATAACTGCAATATAAATAAAAGAATTGCGTCAGTTGTGGTTTGCTGCTGCAAAGTCCTTGTCCGAACTTCGTGATGAATGAGTTCTCTAATTTGAGACAGATATCTAGCTTCAGTCGCACCGAAGCCTCTTGGCTATGTGGATAGATTCTTTTCCTTCGTTAGCCTATGCAGTGAGGAGAAGAGTCAAAGACTGTGTAAATGATTGTTTTCTTATGTCTGAGAATTATGAAGTCATGACATGATTTAGAAACGTTCTAAAGCTTAACTTTTCCAGATTTATCCATAGATCTAGGTACATCTGTATATCGTTATACCTTTACATTGTCTTGTGTAGGAGCATTGGCCTGTGCCCGTCTGTCCATATTGATCTCTACAGATATATTAGCTTGAGATGGATCTACTCCTGACTTCTGTAGCGCTTCTTTCAGTTTATATAACAACCTGTCACAAATCGAAGCATTATTCGTTTAGTCATACTACACACATTTCTAGTTATACACCTGTAAGCAAAAATAGTTTAGGGGCATACCCTTGGGAGTAGGCATTAGAAATATTTTGACTGTCATCGTGATGACTTCGTGTCTCTTGTTTGCTTAGCATTCTGTTGCTTGCGTCACAGTTCTGGTTCATGGTTGACATACTAAGCCACGGTGGCTGATTGCTAGGTGTGCTACTCTCTGCATTTAAAGACACCAGGCATAAATCTATCTCTCACCATCTACATAGAACCTTAACTACTGAAAGGTAATAGAACAGTACAAAATGGAAACATAAAGCATATAACTAGTTTGCCAAAAAAAAAAAACATACCTGCTATATAATGGGAGGAACTGGTGGTTGTGCTAGTTTCCCTTGCACTTTGTGTGCTGAAGAGAGAAGCAGGTTTAACTGTAACGCCCTTGGAACTGAACTGTTCTTTGTCCATGTTTTCTCCAGTACCTTGGACTTGACTGATGTTCTGTTGAATGATGAAAAAAGAACAAATTAAGGTACTTTCATTGATACATGATGGGTTCGCTTTAAGAAAGAATTTATCACGAGTAACATGTAATTGCGTGTTGGATCTCATTACTTATTTAAGGTATTACCTGTGCATTCATCCATCGTGATCTGTAGTACACTTTGTCCTGCCATGAAAGAAAGAAAGCAAGAAAGGTTAGAATTGAGTGATTTTTTTAATGTTTCTGTTATAAGCTGTGCCATGGTTACTGTACAATTCTGTTATAGACAAGGTAGAATGGCCATACCCATGGCATTGATTTAGCATCCACGTGATTCTTCTCTGGAACAGCTGACTCGTATTTTTGGCATTTTTCTTGCAAGTGCCGTATGTATTCGATAACCTGCAATTAAATGTTCCGCGAGGTGAGAATTTGCAAGTACAACCTGACGACTGATGTGCCAAATGTACGAGATGTTGCGTGTACCTCTAGAAGGAAAGAAGCTTTATCCCTCTTCTGATTGCAGTTCGGCAGGAGTTCCCGAAGTACGTCAAGCCTGAAAGAGAGCAACGATTGATTCTTCTTAGAACGTTATGATCACATCCTAAGAACTGAGAGGTCCTTTCTGGATTTGCGTAAAGCTCACTATTTTTCATCGCTAATATGCTACTGGACACAAAGGAATTTTGATCTCAGTTAGCTTGCCTGTCATTTATCTTGGTCCTCCGCCGCTGCTCGGTAGCGGAATGCTTAGATCTGGGACTGTTGGGCTCCTGATCGGCACTGCTGCCGCTGCTTCTCCCCTCTGCTCTCGACCCTGAACATTCATAACGACAATCAGTGTCTGAACACGTGAAACATAGCGTGTGTGGTAATTTGCTGCGTGGTGCAGACTCATGCATGTGCACCGGTTGTGTTACCTCTAGATCTCTTATCAATGCCGGAATCTTGCCACATTGTAGACGGAGCACCACGAACCATAGCTCCGGATCCTGCTGCGTGTGCAATCTCCATTCTGGAGACGGAAGCAGATTCTTCCCTCAGCCGAGCGTCAGGGACTTGCCTGATGCTGAACGTCCCAACACCACCGGGCAGCACATGCTCCTCCAAATCTGCAGCCGTACTGGCAGCTGCATCTCCGGCAACGTCTATGCCGTCGCCGTTGCGCTGCATGGCTGGCTCGAGAGACTTGAGGGGCAGGGCTGCAACGAAATGTCATGTTCTCCTGGGTTAGCAATCTGACGGAGATAGGCTCAGGTGATCTGGAGGTCCTAGCGTCTGAATTGCTATTTTGGACGCCATGATCGGCACTTGGATTTGAAAGTGAATATGCAGGAGAGGATAAAAGCAGAAACGAAAAGGTAGTGAACACCAGGCTCAACGGAGATGTACAGGGTAGACATGGAAAGAAGGACACGAGCTGGAACATCAAGCAGCTTAGCTTTACACCAGGGCGGCCGGCCGACACTTGCAGGTTGGAGAAGGCGAAAGAGAGGCGACGGTACCTTGTTGGTTGGATTGCAGCCTGCGCTGGAACGGCGACGAGCCTCCGGCGCGGAGCGAGAGGAAATCGTGCGCCGGCTCCTCTCCTGCCGAATTACGCATCATGCAGGGGCACGAAGAGAGATAACACCACGATCAGCATCAACGGAAGAGAGAAACGGGAGAGGAGAGGCACGAAGGTAGAGAAGACGGTGGAGTTTCTTGCAGATAGATATATTTACCTTGGAAGAGCTCCATTTCTTGCCGGGGACAGGGCGGTCAGGAGATCTGTCGGAGGTAGCTGCCTGCCAAAGTCCTGCCGTGGCAGAGGAATGACGGTGCCTGGATCTTGGCGCTGGCCAGTACTCTCTGCAGCAGTACTGGTGGAATGTTCAGCGGGTTCGGATGTGGCAGAGCTTCCTTATTATACTCGGCTTGGGGAGCAGAGAGTGAGAGAGGGGAGTCGGGGAAAAGAGGCGATGGACAATGGAGGTTTAACAAAATGGAGGTAAGCCTGTCTGGTAGTGTTTTTATATATATCTTGAGAAGTTTATTGTACGGGCAGCCTACATCATGGTCACTCGTCGCTAATCGCTGACGTCGCTAACCACCGATGATGCCGTGCGCGCGCTGGAGGAGGAAAAGAAACGAAAGGAGCTGGCTGCCTCACGTGCTCCGCCGGCGAGCCCACGAGACGAGCGGAGGTGGTGGGCCTCCCGTCCGTTGCGCGCACATGCGACACCCGTCAAGCCAGCAGCCGGCGCGTGCGATGCATCTCATGTGCCGATCTCGCTCGACAGCGAAGACGCCGACACCGACGCCGGCGCGGCACGCACGATCCACGCCGCGCCATGATGATGCGCGCCGCGGCCTTTACAACCTCACCATCGATCGGCATGCGCAAGCGCGCCACCGCGCGGGCGCGGGCGCGCACAAGCCGTCAAAACGGCCGGCCGGCCGGCCGGCCCGGGAGATCGAGATGGATCATGGGCGCAGAGTTGCTGGAGGCATCGATCATCGATCTGGCCTGGCCCCTGTGCTATCCTTGTCACCCGTGCCAAGCGCCTACCTGCACGTGCCAACACTGGGTCCATATCGTGCCGCGGTGCGTGAACCTGCTGGCTCCAATCCTGATCCTGCCTGCGACCATCGTGCATGTCTCGTGCCCCAGCCCTCAGGCACGGCACCGCAGCCGCACCATGTTGACGCGCGCGTGAACGAGATCGAAATCACGGGCGTCCCGCGAGCATCAGATCACCGGCATGTTTAACATATCCTGGCGATCGAAGTGATGGAGCAACGACGACGACGACCTTTGTAGCTAGCTAGCTAGCTCAGAATCAATCTGGGGGTACGTTCATGAACCCCAGCATATATAGTTCTACCCACAATTAGGTAGCTACTAGGAGATATTGTTAGGAGCTAGCTAAGCTCAGACCTCCGACCTTTGTAGCTAGCTAAGTGATAGATCAACGACGACGACGACCTTTGTAGCTAGCTAGCTAGCTCACAATCAAGCTGGGTACGGTCATGAACCCCAGCATGCATAGTTCTAGCCACAGTTAGTTAGCTAGGAGATAAAATTGGGAGCTAGCTAAGCTCGAAGCATCGGCCAAGAAAGTCGCCCCGAACAAGACGACAAGCGAGGTGCGTGCATGTGCCCCGCATAACCCACGAAGCTTCCCCTCCGTTTCCTCTCACGAGATATGTAATCAAGTAATCTGATCACATCATTGACAGGTGTGCAGAGCGGGAGCGATCGACCGACGTGCCCGGCAGGCGGGCAGGAGCAGAACATTCCCTCTGCAAACTCTCTGCAGGGCCGATCTGATCCAGGAATCCGTTTAGGGATCAGTAAACTACTCGATCCCGTCCGATTGGCAGCTACCTAGTTAATTAGCTACTGAATTGTTAAGGATATCCTCGATCAGATCTGAGCCTAGTTTAGCTTTGGGGCATCACGTGGCCAACGCACCCATCCATGATCCATCCATAGCCACCGTCAGGTTCATTAGTTACTTGAAGATCGATCCAGTGATGAGTGCTGGTGGTGCTGGTAGTCTATTTGCTTGCTTTGTTGTTACTTAGCACAAGTATGTAGGAAAGAAAGGTCCCTTCTGCAACACGGATGAGAGTTTTCTTCCGATTAATTCCTGCAGGAATTGAAGTTCTTGCTGTGAAATTCCTGCCAAAATCGTGCGTGCCGAACCAGCCAGCTCGGCCGGCCGGGCCCTGAGCATGTATTTTTGGATGCTTTTGATTTCGGTCTGGTTATATATGGAAGAACACGGATATGTTTTTTAGGAGAGGGAAGCATGTGAGCTTGGGGCTTTGGGAGTGAGCTGTCGTTTTCATGGGGTGGTGCCGGCACGTGAGACCAGGGGAGCCATGGCTGGACCTATGATTCGCAACTTTAGATCGTGATCGATCGCCACCGAAAAGAAAGTTCACCACAAATGGCCAGGTTACAGCGCCCTCTCATGACTCATCTATACGGTAGCTCGAGAGAGAAAAGTATTCGAGAAATTATGCTTATACTAGCTTGAAGAACTAGGAGAACTTGATCTTGTGAGCACTGCAGAGGTGTTTGGCAGCTGCCGCCATCCCCCTCGGACCGCTGCTAGCTCCGTCGCCGACGGCCGGCTCGTCGTAGCCGTCTCCGTTGTTAGAGCCCGAGCAGAAACGCGCAAGCCACGCCGCCAACGCGGCTGGCCAGGAGAAGCTCTGCGATTCGTACTCCATATGATCACCTCCACTCCACCGTTCCAGACCTCGAGTATTAAGAGCTGGACACGCTTAGTTTGCTCTGTTCAAGACCTGGAAACGAAGCTTGATTTGGTTGACTGCTGTGCTTCTCTTACACTTGTTACTTATAGAGCGATGTGTGTGCTGGGTTACTTGGGGATGAAGTAGCAACGTGCGAGAATTTTGATTTTGTTTCTTTACTTTCGGAGACTATGTACTCTCCGGTCAAAGCGAAGGTGATGTATGACAACTCACAAGGAATATCAGTCGTGTGTGACACTTGAGAGTGAAGGATGGAAAGAAATGGTAGGTTTTGCTGCCAAAAGTCGTGGGTGACACTTGAGAGTGAAGGATGGAAAGAAATGGTAGGTTTTGCTGCCAAAAGTCGTGTGTGACACTTGAGAGTGAAGGATGGAAAGAAATGGTAGGTTTTGTTGCCAAGTCCAACCCTGCGTAGGAGAACATTACGCGTGCAGATTGACTCTTCCGAGAGTTGTGTCATCTCTACAAATGATTGTCCAAAAATAAAATGCATCGTCTCCTCTGCTTGGTACCTCGTGAATAGACCTTTGCATGCGCATCTTCTAGGTACTAAACTCAACTGATAAAAGCAAGCTATGGGCTGTGGCACGCAGCATGCGTGTGAGTGTTTTGCACTAGAAATGGACTGAAAAATAGCCTGGCATTTTGCTTATATTTCTTGAAGAACAAGAAACAAGAAGGTGTTTTGAGAACAGTACAAAGTTTAAAGTTCCTTGGTGGATGGAGAAACGTGAACTCAAGAAAAATAGCTGACCAAAGGAAGTGATTATGAGCTACCTAGAGATAAATCACCCAAAGTCAAGGGGCTCCCGATCCTTCGCATAGTGCAAATAGGACCATATACAAATCTAATTGGTAGCTTTGAGGCTTGACCCTTGAGAGCGACCTGCAAAATATGGAAAACACTTGCACCATCAAAATAATATCATTGCAGCAGTTCTAAATAGTGCACAACTCGAAGAACAAAATCCCATGCGGATCTGAGTGTTAGTTTTTCTGTTAACTGGATCAACAAATTCCTCGCCTAGGGTGCAACCCTATGAGGCTATATGGGTGAAGTGAAATACAGTTGAGGTTTGTACAATACCATCGTAGAACAACTAAAGGATAAAATTGACCGTAGACTCGTAACATACTACATGGAAATCATGGCTAAGGTATTCGATGCCCTAATGAACATAGAGAACTACTCAAAACAGCGGTGAAATACAACACCATCTCAATGTATAACTTTACCAACAAAGAAGAAACATCGTATCAATTAACTAGCATGCAAGCAACACCAATAAGATATTAAGGGTTCCAACCTACACAAATTGTGAGTGGTGGGGGGGGGGGGGGGGGGGGGGGGGGGACGGGGATAAAGTCGATCACGGCGATAGATTTGGTGATGTTGGTGGAGATGGCAATGGAGATGCGCCTCCTAGTGTCCAAGAGGTGATGGCAGATGAGGAGACGTGGCCGGGGGTGAAGCCCAACCATGCTATAAGGTATTATCTTTTTCTCTTTTGTTCTCTTTTTCATAATGTCACCTACTCTCGCGAGAAAATTCATGTAAGGTATGTATAAGGGGCTTTAGGGCAAAGCAAAAGTGGTGGCAAGATAATCAACAATGTCGGACAAATGAGGCCCATCATGACGCGGATACCCCCTGGGTGCATCATGCGTCATCCTTGTCCGCATCTGGGGTGCCATAGTGTTAGGTCTCTTCCTCTTTGAAAATGGGAACACCAGGTTATTCCCAAAAAAAATTGAGTCCTGAAGGTTTACGAAATGTGAATTATAAAAGAGGGGGTTCATGCCTCCGGTGTTAAATAATAAACTATAAGATTTTGTATAATACCATAAATCAATAATATCATTAAAAGAAAGGTACTAATCAAGAAAATAACATGGGAATAACAAAATATACTTTTCAAAATTCAAAGATGCATTTTGGACGCATGATGCTATTCTTTACTAGTGAAGATTGGAAATAACATCATATAGCTTTGGTATAATCTTAGGCTGTTAGATATAAATTAAACATAAAATCCCTATTTTACCATTTTTGCTCCTTATAGGAAGAGGAATAATAAATTCAATAAATATTTTTTCAAGACAACAAATGTAATACCTTAGGTTAGTAAAAGTATGATACTCCCTCCGTTCCTATATATAGGAACGGAGGGAGTATCTAACACTTTAATTTTTTTAAAAAAGTTTTACCACATTGCTCGTAACATAGATTTTATGGTTTTTGGTAAAGTAAAGAATGAAATAAAATTTATTCCAATAATTAGTAATATAATATTTTTTAGGTTGATCCCATGCATATTTCATGTTTAAGCAAGTTACATTGGGTGTATTTCAACACATTCTTATGTTTTGCATATTTTTTTGTTCTTGAAATTACTAGAAACTAAAAAGAGGAAATAATTACTATTTCTATAGAATGCAATGAAAAGATTGTGCTAAATTTTTTGGACACCCTTGATTTGTCATGGAATCTTACACTTATTATCGATCTTTTTTTTAAATGGCAATAGCAAGCATGAAATATAGTCAATTACATATTTATACTGATCTTTTTTACCTAGGTATAGTTCAGCTAGTCGCCAATGTAAGTTTTTAGTGATATATTATTTGAAATTATATAGATAAATACTCTCTCCGTTTCAAAATATAAGATGTTTTAAGTTTGTGAAATAAATGTATTTAGACATCTTTTAGTGTGTATATTCGAGTGAATCTACGCACTAAAAGATGTCTAAATACATTTACTTCACAAAGCTAAAACATCTTATATTTAAAAACGGAGGAAGTACTTTTTTGTGTGTGTCTCATTTTTCTAGGGGAAAAATGTGTCTCATTTTTCTTTGGGAAAATATGTCATAGTTATATTAAGGTACACATTTTCCGTGCATTTCACATATTTATCATTGTAAATAAATTGCAAGAGTTGTTACTAGTTCAAGACTACGAAGTTTAGATGTAATCTAGCCACTCCCCTGATATCACGTGCCGGCACCACCCCATGAGGGCGACAGCTCACTCCCGAAGTCTCAAACTCACATGCTTCCCTCCTCTGAGAAACAGATCCATGTTCCGTATATAATCAGAACAAAAACAAAAGCAACGAAAATACATTCTCAGCGCCTTCATTTGCCATCCGAAAAAAGTACGCCACGCCACATATGCTCACGTTACATTTCTCCTGTCAGGTCTTGTTTACTTCTTCGGTATTTTTATATTAAAATATATGAGAATGTGTGGGGAACTGGGGATTTGATGTTTATTTAATACTTTTAAATCCTCTTAAATACTCTTTTCTAAAATACTCTACTATGATAGCGAGTTTATAATTTAGCCAAAAATATACTAGTATGGAGAGGATTTCTAGGGATATTTCAGAATTATCCCTTCAAAACCCAACCTATTAAACATCTAGATTTCAAGATATGATAATCCCCTTCAATCTCCTCAAATACCGTAGAAGTAAATAAAGCTTCACATATACAGTCACTCAAGAGAATTAATTGAGGAATCGTACACATTATACTAGCTTGAAGAACTAGGAGAACTTGATCTTGTGAGCACTGTGAAAGTGTTTGGCAGCTGTGGCCATCTGCGGATGCCCCGTCGGCCCGTTGCTAGCTCCGTCGCTGACGACCGGTTCGTGGTCGACCTCGCCGTTGGTAGAGCCTGAGCAGGGGTTATGTGTGACAAACATGCGAGATTTTCGATTAGTTTGGAGACTAGACTAGTCTCCAGTCAAGGTAGTTAAAGCAAAGGTTATGTGTGACGGCTGACAGTGAACAGGGGAATATTGTAGCGCAGCTTCCTAACTATGCTGAGCTACCACTTAAGAGACTTGGGAGTGAATGAATGTGTATCGGACTGTTAGCACCTCCCAAAATTCAATTACATGTATATATCTTCCTTTTTTATAAATGCAACCTCACCAAGTGAACCTACCGGTCGTGCTCGCACCCTTGTCGTGGATGCTCGGCGGCGAGCCAGGTTGCTCCTCCATAGTGTTATATGTTGATCAAAATTTTATAAAGTAAAGGCCAATTTCTGACAAGCGGAGCGAGACCCGTTGGAGGAGGCTTGGGCCGAGTGGAGCGGAGTCTGAAGTTGGCCCACTCCGTGCCCAACAGGGATGCCTCTAGGTATGGATCGTTGCTACCGCCTATATATACTCCTTGTAAGCCACCGGCCAGGGTTAATCGCATCATAAAATAACCCACGATGTTTGTAAATAATCTCGATATAGTGAAGTTTTGCTGGCTGGCGCCTGTGGTTTTTACCTCTCTTTGTTGGAGAGAGTTTTCCACGTTAAAATCTTGTGTTCCCTGCTGTGATTTCTTTTGTGTTTTTCGTTATTGCCTATCGCTTTTATAACACATGGCGCCAAGGTACTGCCGTCTAGGCGGAGGGCCTCCAGCTCTTGCTCGCCGCGGCTCTTGCTAGACGTCGTAGCTTGAGGTAGAAACAATTGCCACTCTGGCGGGGCCGACCTCACCGGTGTGCAATCCATGTAGGATCCGGTTCGGGGAGACCAACACCACCTATTTTTCGATGAAGGGAATATATTAATATCAAGAGATATCAATTACATCCAGTCTCTGCAACTATGCAATACCCTAATAGCAGTAAGGATGCTTCCAGCCAAAAAATGAAAAAAGAAACTAAGAAAAGAAAAGACCCGCTACGGTATTCCACCTGTAGTGGCGGCCACTAATTGGAGTTGATGTTAGGATCTAAGGCGGAGAGAGGAGGGATGGGCGGGGGGTGGAGGGGGGACACATACCACCTTAACTGGTCACATCCATTGGCGGATCCATGTTTATTTTTAATAGGAAAATACACATTGATATAAGGGATTTGCTAAAAACTATGGGGTTAGCAAAAACATGTGATAATCTTGATTCCGACCCAACTAGTCACATCAACTACATTGCTCGGTGATGGCTAGCCTCCCCGGCCCACGGGCAACGACATCGAATGGCATATGCCCACAACCGGGGACACCATGCACGACAAGTGCTCTCAGAACAACCAGAAATGATCACAGTTAAACCCGTAGGTAGTTAACAATATACTCATTTACCTATTTATACGGATTTTTTACCTTGTCCTTACACAACTATTTATTAAGGGATTTCTATTTTCGTGCCCTCGGGTCCTTAGTTGTACTCAGTTTTCCCCAGCTCCTTAGTTTTTCCTCAGTTTTGTCCAAGCCCTTGGCTGAAACCGTCACCAGTGCTGGAACGGCCGGTTGCCCGACGGTTGAACACCTTTGACCGTTAACTGCTGACTAGTGGGGCCACGTAGAGCCCGCAAAGACACGTCAGAGCATCCATCTTTGTTTGATCGTAAGCATCGCCGTATCCCTGACCAAAACGCGGACAAGTGGGGCTTCGGTATATCGAATGACAAGTGGGGCCATGACGCTGATACAAGGTGCAATACACGGGTAGGATTAGATTTTTAAACGGAGCTCTACAGCGATGGCACGGAGGAGGTGGCCTGCGGGGTGCCGAGATGAGATCGACGTCCACAAAGAACTGCATGAGGCGAGACCAGACGCATTAGATAGATATGAACTACACGCGTTTAACCATGCAAAGAAGAGAAGAAATGGTCGAGGACATCGACGACGACCTCAACACTTTGACTGACGGTGTCGGACACGAACGCGAGCAATGTAGAGAAAACTAGTGTCTCTCCTTTCTGGCGTGTATAGATAGGTGCTAGGGGAGTGTGGTGGCGAAGGGAAAGACCTCGCGGTGGTCTGTGGCGTCCAGCATAGCGGGGCGGCGTGGCCGTGCCCACAGCGGCGTGCATGTTCGGCATTGGCATCAGCATGTATGTTCGTCATTGGCCTCGGCGGTATCTCTGGTGTGTCAGTGATCGAATGAGGGGACGGGATTGAGGGTGCATCCCGACGGTGACCTAGCAGTGGCGGCGAGCATGCATAGCCGTTCTGACCATGCCGATATCGGCATCGGCATCGTTTGGAGGCTGTGGTGCTCGAATCATAGTGGAAATTGCGATTCCCTATTATTTTTACATGCATAATATATAGAAAATAGCTAGATCTATAAATAGATGCATATGAAACTACATATATATTCTTGGTCATAATCCCCTTAGATGCATGGCTTCACGTCGTCGTCGCTTTCATCGTTAGTATCTTCGTCGTCCATGTAGTAGTACTTCCTGCACGTTGTTCCATCGAACACCTTCACTGTGAGCACATAATCGCCTTCATATTTGAAGTGTAGGAAGCAGCCGAAATCCACACCGTGCGCGATGGCGAAATTCTCCCAGCCCTTGTCGAGGTACATCCGGCCTTGTCCGTCAAATAGGACCTCCACGGTCCAGAGACGAGGACCGCAGTCAGCTGCTCGCAGATACACCTTTGCGGGCTCCTGGCCATCAAGATAGTTCGCAAACTTTTGTGGGAGTGCCTGCAAAGAGATCGAGCGCCGATCGTTTGAAATTAAAGGTTTTTTAGAACATGCACATAATTAATCACATGCATCATATATGTGGGAACACGTACGTACCTTCTTGGTCAAAGGGTCTTCATAGATGGTGATGAAGAACTCCTCTATGATCAATGTCAGTGTTGACGGTGGTGGTGGCAATGATGATGATCCACCACCCAGGCCGCCCCTTCCCCTTCCCCTTCCCCTTCCCCTTCCCCTTCCCCTTCCCCTTCCCCTTCCGGTCGGCGTCCGAGACGTGGAAGCCATGGCAATGGATCAAGTGTATGTGAACGAAGAAGAGAGAGGCAAAAACGAAGAAGAGAGAGGCAGAACCTATTGACATGAGGGATGGCCGTTGTGGGGGTTTATAAGGGAGAGATGACCGTTGTGGGGTTTACACCATAAATTAAGGTAGAGATGACCGTTGTGGGGTTTACACAATAAATTAAGGAGGAGATGACCGTTGTGGGGGTGGTTTATATCTCAACAAAAAAGTAATGCCTAAAAGACATGGAAATTCGTGATAGTTTATCATTTTACCGTGAAAAGTAATGCGTAAAAGAAATGGAAATTCGTGATAGTTCATCATTTTACCGTGAAAAGTAATGCGTAAAAGAAATGGAAATTCGTGATAGTTTATCATTTTACCGTGAAAAGTAATGCGTAAAAGAAATGGAAATTCGTGATAGTTCATCATTTTACCGTGAAAAGTAATGCGTAAAAGAAATGGAAATTCGTGATAGTTTATCATTTCAACGTGAAAAGTAATGCCTACAAGAAATGGAAATTCGTGATAGTTCATCATTTTACCGTGAAAAGTAATGCCTACAAGAAGTGGAAATTCGTGATAGTTTATCATGTTGAATCCGGTGGCCAACTCGTTATTTAGCATACATAGAGGGGTAGTAGTTTGCCACCGACAGATAGAGAGAGGGTGGCACGATCCTGCCCGTTAGATCATAGGATCGACGGTAGGTGGGCATGATCCGTGTGACAACAGCTCGACCAATCAGGCCAAGTTTGGGCTTCTGTGAGAAGGGAGAGGGTAAAACTGAGTAGTATCAAGGATACAAGGGCAAGTAAATAGTAAATAGGCTAAGGAATTCAAATAAGAGATTTACATGTTTTGTACAATGAAACCCAGGTTGGCCTACCTCAAAGTATTAGCAATTAAAATAGGGATTTCTATTTTCGTGCCCTCAGGTCGTTAGTTGTACTCAGTTTTCCCCAGCTCCTTAGTTTTTCCTCAGTTTTCCCCAAGCCGTTGTCTGAAACCCTCAAGGAGCTCGGACGTGAGGATTCCCGTTAAGTTGACCGTTTCCGTGCTGACGTGTGGGGCCGCGTCGTGTGGGGCCTCGTCGCGTGGGGCTGGTAGAAAGGGACCGCATGGGACAGGACGAGACCGCGTTTGGTTGTACGTGAGAGCTCGGTTCTGTCTCTCTCGGGCCAAATTGGCATTGACTTTTCAGAGCGCCTTTTTCCCCTCTCTCTCTGTAAACAGTTCTCTCTCTTTTCACCAAATTAGTATCAAATCTAGAGAAGCTTCTATTTCTGTCTTTCTTCAATGATTGCTGCCTTTTGGCCCTCGTTTTTTGCCCAATATGGTAACAAATCTAGAAGCTAATCTAGAAGCTAGTATAGTATAATACATAAAATGCATACAGCAGACAAAAGAAGCCAATAACGATGTTAATATTCACGACAAACTAAGATGAAAATAATATAAGACGCAATGTATGCCCAACATGAAGGTTCTTCATTTTTCATCATATATTTCGGAGTCGCTATATTCCATGAGACGAAAAAAATATTGACTGAACTCCTTCCATCTGCAGTGTGCAGCCAATAGATCCTCCAAACGGTATGGCCTTTGTTCTATTTTCATACCGTCGGAATCTAATCTATCCACAAGTCGTGGCCACTCATCCCAGGCCTTTCTATCATCAAAGTACTGTCTGATATAACCGCCCTCGTAGTAGATGCAGCCAGGTCGAACTGTCGGGTGCACTCTGGTGTCGACGGAGATACACCGTTTATAACTGACGAAGAAGGCACGACTGCCAATGTTGACGGCATGGAGAGAGCGGCTCTCAGTGTCCACACGGTACACCAATGGTTGACCTTCCTCCAAATGCCTATTGCCAGGGCTGCCGCCGAACAACACAAGCAGCAGATCACCATCAGACTCCACAAGGTAGAACTTGTCAGTTCCAAGTTCTGGAAATGAAAATAGTGTCTCCATGTTGATAGTGCTCGCGCGCTTCTCCAACTGGACATTGTTGGTGCACACTAATGTTCCGACATCAAAATTGTTCACAGCTATTGCATACAATTCACCATTGAACGGGGTAAGGCAACGCAGAGAATCTTCCTCGATCGAAAATCTTCCTTCTCCCCAATCTTCTACATCTATATCCTTAGTAGGAGAGCTCTCATCGACCCAAGCAATTTCATTGGGGTAACCTGTGCAAATGAAGACCATAGTCGGGGACTTCATTACAGCGCCTGACTCCACAATCATAGATGGCATCTGCGCCTCAAACGTAGCGTTCAATGTCTTTGTGAGTGGGTTCAGAAGCCGTATCTTGTGCGGCTGGTTCCTCTAGGCAAGCACGATGACGCCACGGTAAAAGCCGACGAAGTAGTATCTAAAAGGGAGTTGATGAAGATAACATTCAGCACTAAGATGTTTACGATTGAAAATAAAAATAGATTAACTCTATAGATATGGAGGAATTTGAACCTTGCATGAAGTTCCGTTAGATCGATGGTGACGTAGCGGGATGTGCGGAGGTTGAGGAAGGAGAACTCAGCGGCGCGTGGAAGGGCGTGTTCTACCACGATCCATTCGTGCAGGTGCACGTCGGGCTCAGGTAGATCTGAGCGCCAATTTGTACAAACTTGCCTCAAAGCAGCGTAGGTGTCCACGTACTCCTCGTTCGCCAGTAAGCAGTCGCCGATCTTGTGAAGTGGTCTGTCACCCTTAAGAGAGGCCCAGTTCACGGAGGCGCCGCGCTTGGATGCGCCGCCCTCGGATGCGACGGGCTCGGAGGCGATGGGCTCGGAGGCGACGGGCTCGGGGGCGACGGCCGCCGGCGCATTCTTCTTCTCCATCGCCGGCAGGGGAGCGCGCATAGGGCGGCTGGGGTTTTTTTGAGAAGGTGATGGGACGTGAGAGGCGTGGTTGCGTGCGTGAGTTATGATGAGAATGTGTGCAGAGGGAGGGAGAGGGGCTCTGTACTGGCAAAGTGACGGTTCGTCTCAGCAGTTGACGTTTTGGTCTCAACACGCGCACCGCGCGGCTAACCGCTGCTCACCGCGACACGCGTCCGTGTGACTACACGTCAGCACCGTTACGTGTACTCAGTTCTACCCTCGAATCTTACACTGGAAAAATATCTGTACTCAGTTTTCCCCTCGAGTACTAATACTGGCTAGTGCAATATACTCAGTTTTACCCTCAAGTGGCTGGTCAACAGAGAGTCAACAGATGGGATTAAGCCATCTAATTGAGTCATTTCATGCGCAAAAAAAATCAAAAAAATAAAATCATAGTGCCTCCAACTCATGCGCAAAATAAAATCATAACAAACTTATATAAATCAAGTTTTCACACAAATGGCCACTTCTGAAATCACTAGTAGCTATGAAGGTTCATGGCTTTCCACTCAAACCCCTTCTCAAAACATCTATACCCAAAACATAGTTTGTCTGAATGAGGCCATAATTTTTACACTCATGTATATTTGAATTGCTAATACTTTGAGGTAGGCCAACATGGGTTTCATTGTACAAAACATGTGTTTTTCTTTTTCTAAATCTCTTATTTGAATTCCTTAGCCTGTTTACTATTTACTTGCCCTTGTATCCTTGATACTACTCAGTTTTACCCTCTCCCTTCTCACAGAAGCCCAAACTTGGCCTGATTAGTCGAGCTGTTGTCACACGGATCGTGCCCACCTACCGTCGATCCTATGATCCAACGGGCAGGATCGTGCCACCCTCTCTCTATCTGTCGGTGGCAAACTACTACCCCTCTATGTATGCTAAATGACGAGTTTGCCACCGGATTCAACAAGTTGGGTAATCACGAATTTCTTGTAGGCATTACTTTTCACGGTAAAATGATAAACTATCACGAATTTCCATTTCTTGTAGGCTTTACTTTTCACGGTAAAATGATGAACTATCACGAATTTCCATTTCTTTTAGGCATTACTTTTCACGGTAAAATGATAAACTATCACGAATTTCCATTTCTTGTAGGCATTACTTTTCACGTTGAAATGATAAACTATCACGAATTTCCATTGCTTGTAGGCTTTACTTTTCACGGTAAAATGATGAACTATCACGAATTTCCATTTCTTTTACGCATTACTTTTCACGGTAAAATGATAAACTATCACGAATTTCCATTTCTTGTAGGCATTACTTTTCACGCTGAAATGATAAACTATCACAAATTTCCATTTCTTGTAGGCTTTACTTTTCACGGTAAAATGATGAACTTTCACGAATTTCCATTTCTTTTAGGCATTACTTTTTTTGTTGAGATATAAACCACCCCCACAACGGTCATCTCCTCCTTAATTTATTGTGTAAACCCCACAACGGTCATCTCTACCTTAATTTATGGTGTAAACCCCACAACGGTCATCTCTCCGTTATAAACCCCCACAACGGCCATCCCTCATGTCAATAGGTTCTGCCTCTCTCTTCTTCGTTTCTGCCTCTCTCTTCTTCGTTCACATACACTTGATCCATTGCCATGGCTTCCACGTCTCGGACGCCGACCGGAAGGGGAAGGGGAAGGGGCGGCCGGGGTGGTGGATCATCATCATTGCCACCACCACCGTCAACACTGCCATTGATCATAGAGGAGTTCTTCATCACCATCTATGAAGACCCTTTGGCCAAGAAGGTACGTACGCGTTCCCACATATATGATGCATGTGATTAATTATGTGCATGTTCTAAAAAACCTTTAATTTCTTTGCAGGCACTCCCACAAAAGTTTGCGGACTATCTTGACGGCCAGGAGCCCGCAAAGGTGTATCTGCGAGCAGCTGACTGCGGTCCTCGTCTCTGGACTGTGGAGGTCCTATTTGACGGACAAGGCCGGATGTACCTCGACAAGGGCTGGGAGAATTTCGCCATCGCGCACAGTGTGGATTTCGGCTGCTTCCTACACTTCAAATATGAAGGCGATTATGTGCTCACAGTGAAGGTGTTCGACGGAACAATGTGCAGGAAGTACTACTACACAGACGACGAAGATACTGACGATGAAAGCGACGACGACGTGAAGCCATGCATCTAAGGGGATTATGACCAAGAATATATATGTAGCTTCATATGCATCGATTTATAGATCTAGCTATTTTCTATATATTATGCATGTAAAAATAATAGGGAATCGCAATTTCCACTATGATGAGAGCACCACAGCCTCCAAACGATGCCGATGCCGATATCGGCATGGTCAGAACGGGTATGCATGCTCGCCGCCACTGCTAGGTCACCGTCGGGATGCACCCTCAATCCCGTCCCCTCATTCGATCACTGACACACCAGAGATACCGCCGAGGCCAATGACGAACGTACATGCTGATGCCAATGCCGAACATACACGCCGCTGTGGGCACGGCCACGCCGCCCCGCTATGCTGGACGCCACAGACCACCGCGAGGTCTTTTCCTTCGCCACCACACTCCCCTAGCACCTATCTATACACGCCAGAAAGGAGAGACACTAGTTTTCTCTACATTGCTCGCGTTCGTGTCCGACACCGTCAGTCAAAGTGTTGAGGTCGTCGTCGATGTCCTCGACCATTTCTTCTCTTCTTTGCATGGTTAAACGCGTCCAGATCATATCTATCTAATGCGTCTGGTCTCGCCTCAAGCAGTTCTTTGTGGACGTCGATCTCATTTCGGCACCCCGCAGGCTACCTCCTCCGTGCCATCGCTGTAGAGCTCCGTTTAAAATTCTAATCCTACCCGTGTATTACCCCTTGTATCAGCGTCATGGCCCCACTTGTCATTCGATATACCGAAGCCCCACTCGTCCGCGTTTTGGTCAGGGATACGGCGATGCTTACGGTCAAACAACGATGGATGCTCTGACGTGTCTTTGCGGGCTCTACGTGGCCCCACTAGTCAGCAGTTAACGGTCAAAGGTGTTCAACCGTCGGGCAACCGGCCGTTCCAGCACTGATGACGGTTTCAGACAACGGCTTGGGGAAAACTGAGGAAAAACTAACGAGCTGGGGAAAACTAAGTACAACTAACGAACCAGGGGAACGAAAATAGAAATCCCATTAAAATATACATGAGTGTAAAAATTATGGCCTCATTCAGACAAACTATGTTTTGGGTATAGATGTTTTAAGAAGGGGTTTGAGTGGAAAGCCATGAACCTTCATAGCTACTAGTGATTTCAGAAGTGGCCATTTGTGTGAAAACTTAATTTATATATGATTGTTATGATTTTATTTTGCGCATGAGTTGGAGGCACTATGATTTTATTTTTTGAATTTTTTTGCGCATGAAATGACTCAATTAGATGGCTTAATCCCATCTGCTGACTCTCTGTTGACCAGCCACTTGAGGGTAAAACTGAGTATATTGCACTAGCCAGTATTAGTACTCGAGGGGAAAACTGAGTACAGATATTTTTCCAGTGTAAGACTCGAGGGTAGAACTGAGTACACGTAACGGTGCTGACGTGCAGTCCCACGGACGCATGTCGCGGTGAGCAGCGGTTAGCCGCGCGGTGCACGTGTTGAGACCAAACGTCAACTGCTGAGACGAACCGTCACTTTGCCAGTACAGAGCCCCTCTCTCCCTCCCTCTGCACACAGTCATAACTCACGCACGCAACCACGCCTCTCATGTCCCATCACCTTCTCAAAAAACCCCAGCCGTCCTACGCGCCCTCCCCTGCCGGCGATGGAGAAGAAGAATGCACCGGCGGCCGTCGCCCCCGAGCCCGTCGCATCCGAGCCCGTCGCCGCCGAGCCCGTCGCATCCGAGGCCGTCGCCGCCGAGCCCGTCGCCTCCGAGGGCGGCGCATCCAGGCGCGGCGCCTCCGTGAACTGGGCCTCTCTCAGGGCTGACGGACCACTTCACAAGATCGGCGCCTGCTTACTGGCGAACGAGGAGTACGTGGACACCTACTCTGCTTTGAGGCGAGTTTGTACTAATTGGCGCTCAGATTTACCTGAGCCCGACGTGCACCTGCACGAATGGATCATGGTAGAGCACGCCCTTCCACGCGCCGCTGAGTTCTCCTTCCTCCACCTCCGCACATCCCGCTACGTCACCATCGATCTAACGGAAGTTCATGCAAGGTTCAAATTCCTCCATATCTATAGAGTTAATCCTTTTATTTTCAATCGTAAACATCTTAGTGCTGAATGTTATCTTCATCAATCCCATATATTTTAGATACTACTTCGTCAGCTTTTGCCGTGGCGTCATCGTGCTTGCCCAAAAAAACCAGCCGCACAAGATACGGCTTCTGAACCCACTCACAAAGACATCGAACACTATATTTCAGGCGCAGATGCCATCTGTTATTCTAGAGTCAGTCACTGTAATGAAGTCCCCGACTATGCTCTTCGTTTCCACATATTACCCGGCGGAAATTGCTTGGGTCGATGAGAGCACTCCAACTAAGGGTATAGATGAAGTTTGGGGAGAAGGAAGATTTTCGATCGAGCACCATTCTATCCGTTGCAGTACCACGTTCAATGGTGAATTCTATGCACTAGATGTGAACAATTTTGAGTTCGGAACATTAGTGTGCACCAACAATGTCCAGTTGGAGCAGGGCGCGAGCAATGTCAACATGGAGACACTATTTTCATTTCCAGAACTTGGAAATGACAAGTTCTACCTTGTGAAGTCGGATGGTGATCTGTTGCTTGTGTTGTTGGGCGGTCGTTTGGAGGAAGTTCAAACAGTGGTGTACCGTGTGGACACTGAGAGCCGCTCTCTCCATGCCGTCAGTAACATTGGCAGTCGTGCCTTCTTCGTCCATAATGTCTGGTGTATCTCCGTCGACACCAGAGTGCACCCGACACTTCGACCTGGCTGCATCTACTACGCGGATTTGGGTTATATCAGAGAGTACTTTGATGATATGAACGCCTGAGATGAGTGGCCACTACGTGTGGATAGATTAGGAAAGTACGGTCTGAAAGATGAACAAAGGCCATACCGTTTGGAGGATGTATTGGCTGCACACTGCAGATGGAAGGAGTTCAATGAATATTTCTTTCGGACCAGAAAATGGAGCGACGAATATATATATGATGAATGAAGAACAGATTCATTCATCCTGGGTATCATAATCTTCATGTTGGGCATACATTGCGTCTTGTATTATTTTCAGCTTAGTTTGTCGTGAACATTAACATCGTTATTGGCTGCTTTTGGCTGTTGTATGCAGTTTATGTATTATACTTAGTTTTCTAGATTTATTACGCTGCTGTGAATTTATCCTATACTAGCTTCTAGATTTCCTACTAGATTTGTTACCATATTGGGCAAAAAACGAGGGCCAAAAGGCAACAATCATTGAAGAAAGACAGAAATAGAAGCTTCTCTAGATTTGATACTAATTTGGTGAAAAGAGAGAGAACTGTTACACAGAGAGACGGGAAAAAGGCGCTCTGAAAAGGCGCTCTGAAAAGTCAATGCCAATTCGGCCCGAGAGAGACAGAACCGAGCTCTCACGTACAACCAAACGCGGTCTCGTCCTGTCCCACGCGGTCCCTTTCTACCAGCCCCACGCGACGCGGCCCCAGACGACGCGGCCCCACACGTCAGCACGGAAACGGTCAACTTAACGGGAATCCTCCCGTCCGAGCTCCTTCTGAGGGTTTCAGACAACGGCTTGGGGAAAACTGAGGAAAAACTAACGAGCTGGGGAAAACTGAGTACAACTAATGACCTGAGGGCACGAAAATAGAAATCCCATTTATTAATGTATTTTTTAAAAAATTGATACATTATTTGATATGTTATACATAATTATTATTCCGGTATAACCAACAACATTAACACGTCAAAAATGTGTTCCATTTATATTAAGGTACAAAGTAGGCATACAATTTCCATATATATATTCTTGCAATTATATTTGAGGTACATAGAAACAACATTTCGTTACGAAAGTTTTTAGATGAAAAGAATGTGGTATGTGAGGGTTAAGATATTTCTTGTTTCAACATAAATATGAGAAAACGAATACTTCCATATTATTCCATCAATTCATTTAAGGGTAGATGTATTAAAAATTTATAATGTATTTGTATGTCGACTATTTTTCATAGTATCATTAAATGTCTACAGAACTTGGCAAAGCGTTTTATAGTATACCGTTTTAGCAAATAATGTTGCAGCCTCATCTGCACTTTACGAAGTTTAGATATATTAAGTAGATATTTTTAGAGTAAATAAAGATGAATTAGGGAATCTCCAACTGCCTGATCTAAACGGACCTCGGGCGTCTGATTCGGTCTAGAAATGACCGCGGCCGGGAAAAATCTAGCCCAACGGCCCGATGTATTTTGGCCGCGCCCTCCACGGCGAAGCAAACACGGAGGTTTGCATCGCCGCGGACTGACCGGCGTGTCCACGCGTGTCCTTCAACTCTCCCACCCGGGCCCACCTACCAGTGGCACCTAGGCCAAATGCCCCAAATCGCTTCCCCCTCCTGAATGCAGCCATGTGATACGTCCAAAACGTATCTACTTTCCCGAACACTTTTGCTATTGTTTCTCCTTTAATTTGTGTGTTTTGAATACAACTAACATGGACTAACGCTGTTTTCAGCAGAATTGCTCTGGTGTCTCGTTTTTGTGCAGAAGTCCAACTTTCAGTAAAAATTCGGGAAAAATCATCAAAAATCCTATTTCACCAGAAGACCCACGGAGCCAGAAGACGAGACGGAGGGGAGGCTCAAGGGCCCCACACACACAGGGGGCGCGGCCCAGCCCTGGCCGCGCCCACCTGGTGTGAGGACGCCTCGGCCGTCCCCTCGACCTCTCCTTTCGCCTACATATACCCCTGACTCGATTATATCGGGGAGACGGCGTTTTTTCCAGATAGACTTCCGCTGCGCCGCCGCCATCAGAAACCGCGATTCGAAACCAGAAACTCCGTTCTGGCACCCTGCCGGGACGGGGATTTGGAGGAGATCTTCATCACCATCATCACCGACGCTCCTCCATCGACCATCCATGACCCTCCCATCCATGTGTGAGTAATTCCCCCGCAGTAGGTGAGGGGATGGTAGGGATTGGATGGGATCGTTCATGTAATTTGATATGAGATTGTTAGGGCATAGTGCCTAGTATCTTTATTTAGTGCCTATGACATTGTTGCAACTTGTTGTGCTTAATGCTTGTCACTTAGGGCCCGAGTGCCATGATTTCAGATCTGAACATGTTATTATTTCTATGATGATACTTGTTGTTTATGGTCTTACCTACAAGTTGTATACACATATTGTTGTCTGAAACCCGAGGCCCCAAAGTGACAGAAATTGGGATAACCGGAGGGGATGGCTATGATGTGAGGATCACATGTGTTCACCGAGTGTTAATGCTTTGCTCCGGTACTTTATTAAAAGGAGTATCTTAATTACCAGTAGTTTCCCTTGAGGCCCTGCTGCAACAGGCTGGTAGGACAAAAGATGTCGTGCAAGTTTCTCCTTGTGAGCACGTACGACTATATACGGAACACATGCCTATGATTGTTTGTACTAGGATGCTTTATCATTATTTATCTGCAATGCCCATGTCTCATTGATTTCATGAATTATCTTATCCATGCAACGCCCGTACATCCATCCCTATGCCTACAGTATTTGTTCCTACTGTTTACTATCACTACTATTACCACTGCTATTTTACTACTGCTGTTACTATTTCACTACTATCACCACTATAAAACTGTTGCTACTGATAAACCACTGTGAGCAAGACTGTTTCCAGGTGCAGCTGAATTGACAACTCATCTGTTAAGGCTTACATATATTCTTTGGCTCCCCTTGTGTCGAATCAATAAATTTGGGCTTTACTTCCCTCGAAGACTGTTGTGATCCCCTATACTTGTGGGTCATCAAGACTATTTTCTGACGCCGTTGCCGGGGAGCATAGCTTTATTTGTAAGTTCACTTGGTATTCATATTGTTCGCTGCAATCCTTTCATCATGGGTAAACCTCGTGATGGAAAAGTTCCTATATTGCCATCCACTACAAGAAGAGGTACGACTTTGAACACTTCTGTTGCTCTTGATTCACCATCTGTTATGAGTAAGTTGCTTACACCACCACACCCACACGCTACTGCTACTACTTCTGCTGAGTTTGAAAATGCCACTGATAATTTAGATGATGCTTCTACTGTGCTTGATGAGAGTGGTTCACTAGGTTCCTTTTTAGATGCTACTATTGCTAGAGCTAAGTTGGGAAACACCACTGTTACACCTGTTAGTTCACCTGAGTCTAGGGAATGTCCTAGTGATGATTTTGATGATGATGCTTATATTGAGCTTAATGATGATTTTATTGCTGAAGCAGTGCTACTCGTAATGCTGATGAGGTTAAAGAACTTCTTGCAAGACGTTTTGTTAGATATAATTTGTCTCCTAATCCTAAGTTTGCTGCTTCTCCCATAAATATTAGAGATAAGGATTATGATTTCTCTTTGGATTTATCTTACATATCTATTGTTGAGAAAACTCCTTTTTGTGGTACTAAAGATGAGAGTGCTATGGAGCACATGAATGAGCTTTCTACTTTGAGTAATTTGTTTTCTGATGATATTAAGCTCCGCACTTACTTTGTTGCTAAGATTTTTTCCTTTCTCATTGAAAGATGCAGCTAAAACTTGGTTTAATAGCTTGTCTCCTGGATCTCTTAATAGTCCTATTGCTTTGGTTAATGCTTTCTTTCAGAAATATTTTCCTGCTAGTGCTCAACATGCTGCTGTGCAGAAAATCTTTGATTTTGAACAGGGAAAAGGAGAGATATTGCCTGAATCTTGGACAAGGTTTTGTTCTTTAATTAGAGCTTTACCTAAAGAACCATTACCTAAAAATGAACTCCTTGATATATTTTATAATGGACTAACTGATGAATCTAAGTCATATCTGGATAGTTGTGCTGGTTGTGTTTTCAGGGAAAGAACTCCAGCTGAAGCTGAAGAATTAATGGCTAAAATAAGCCGGAATCATGATGATTGGACTCTAGTTGAGCCAACACCAGCACCAACACCTGCGCCATCTACAGAGCCTACATCGAAGAAGAGAGGGATGATTGAATTAAATGATGAAGTGGACCGGTCGTCGTGGGCGGCGGATCTGCTTGCGGCGGACTTTCCTGCGGTGGGTACAATGCGTGCGGACGAAACAAGTGCCGCAGCCGTGGTGGGAACAGAGCCGGCGGCGCGACGAGGCCCCGACGATGGCTGCTCCGTCCGAGGGTAGGGAACGAGCTGCCAGCGGTTCTCCGATGATTAATGAGATGCACAACACTAGGTTCCAGCCATGTTTAGCACAAGATTCACTTTAGATTAAGCTGCAAAAATAGTCACCTGCTGGGTCTAGCTTAAGAAAAATTAATTAGCGAACTTGTTGCTTCTCTCTAACTAAAAGCAGGGATATATGCCTTTTCACTAAGGGCGACCCTAGTGGTCATTGGCTGAGGTGGCCCCACAGAGCGGCTCTATATGATTTTCTCTAAATAAATAGACGACCCCAGCGGTCATTGGCTGCGGAGGCCCCACAGAGCGGCAATATATGATTTTCTCTAAATAAATTGATGACCCCGCTGGTCATTGGCTGCGGCAGCCCCATAGAGCGGCAATATATGTCTTTTCCTAAAAATTACACGACCCCACTGGTCATTGGCTGCGGCAGCCCTATAGAGCGGCCCCATTTGTCATTGGCAGCACCGCGTATATAATCAGGAAATAAAACGGCCCACACGTCAGAGATAGATGGATGGCTGCTCCGACGTGTCTCCTGACCCTACCCGTCAGCACCATTCAAAAGCATCGGTCAATTCACAACCACCGCGGCTCCCTAGCCGTCACCGGTAACAATCAAGGCCTCTGACCAGACCGCAACCCTCCCGTCCAAGCGTCTGCGAGGGGTTTCAAACTAGAGCGAGGGGAAAACTGAGGAAAAGTTAAGCGGCTGGGGAAAACTGAGTACAACTAAGGACCCGAGGGCACGAAAATAGAAATCCCATGATTTTATATGAACGAAACTTCGTTTTCACCGCATCCACTCCACCTCACTTATATTTACTTGTTCAATTTTATACCTTTAGTTTAGTTACATGATTAAGAGTATCTCAGAGCTGCTGCATACTTGGTTTTGATTTGCTTGAAATCATTTCATCTTCGTCTTTTTGAGTTTTATCGATATGTCAATTTCTGAAAAATCCTCGAAAATAAAGTTTCTCGAAAAATTCCAGAAAATTCTTTATAAATTTTTATGTCAAAAATGGGACAGAGAGGCACCTGGGAGACACCAGGAGGGGCTGTCACGCCATCTCCCACACAGGGGGCGCGGCCCAGCCTAGGGCGCGCCCACCTGGTGTGAGGAGGCCCCACCTGGCCTCTCACTTATCTCTTCCCCCCCTGCTCTTTCTCTCTCCCGAAAACAATGACACACCCAGCTCATACTCGAGTTCTTGCTGTTCTTCACCTTGATTTTTCGATCTCCTTGCTCAGCCCATCATTTCTGCTGAGATTTGGAGCATTTGTTCTCCGGTATGTGACTCTTCCACTTGTCCAAGTAGAATTTCTTTTGATGGAGTATTTCTTGAGTATTTTAGCATTGTAGGTGGCAGGATAAATGAGTATGCATGCTTGTTCTATTGCTTAGAAATGATATTTTGATGCATGATAGCTCTTTAGTAGCTCACTATAGTAGTTCCCTACATTTGCTTGTCTCAAAATCATATTTTATGAGTTTTGTTAAAAATTTCAGAAAAGGGACATGGATAACTACACCTATGGAGAAGTGTTTGAAAGAGAAGCACCAAGGTCCTCAAGGCCTTCAAGATCCACTGCTCAATATAGGATATCCTACAATGAAGATCTTATGTCACCGAACCTTGAGGGGGACGATGGAGATGCACATCCATCGACCTTCCCTTGTACTAATTTCTTGAGTGATGCAGGGATTCTTAATGATTTCTTGCTCCTTGTTAACAGGGTTTGATTGACTACATACATGATGGATGAGAGTAATCAATATGCCATTCTCACAAAGATTTTCGTTGAAAGCTTTAAATTCACTAATGCTCATTACAATCATTCCATTGCATTCAAGATTTATGATAGACCTATCACCATGTCTTTGGAGAGATTTTGTAACATTTTAGGTATACCCATGTTTGGGACGGCGAGGAAGATGCTGCAGCAGCCCGCTGATTTAGTGGAGCTCTACCGAGGAGTAACCAACGATGATGACCGCACCGCACAGTGTGGCAAGATAAGAAACATTCAACTCCCAGCTATTAGATATTTTACTTACTATCTTGCCACTAGTGTACTTGGTAGAGGAAACACTAGCAATATCTCCAACTATCATTTAGCTTTTCTAGCTACCGCTCTTGATGTTAGTAGGAAGTATAACCTCGGTGCTATTATTGCTCGTCGCCTAGCTGCTAGGGGACCTATTTATGGAGGTATTATTGCTGCGCGCATTGTTGCTGCTCTTGAAATTCCTATTGCTCCTCATGATATATTGTTGACTCCACAGAGGCTCGATCTTGCTGCCATGAAGCTCCATCATTTTGTTACTGCTAACTCAAGTGTAGGGAAATTAGTTTACAGGATGTTATTCACTGATAGAGAGGAAAGGAAAGTGCCTTTGCCACAACCCAGTTTGTTTAGTATTGATAACAGGCCATGGTCACGCACGAAGGAGGAGTTGGACGAGCAACTTAGGGTGCTCGGCTTCAACGTACAACATGGCATTGTGGACCAGGAGGAAGAGGAGGAACCGGCCTATCACTTCACCACGTACCACACCGGGGCGTCCTCGAGCTCATATCAGGACGATGGTGCTTCTTCGTCGCACTACAGAGGAGCCACCTCATGGCCGAGTTGGCCGAGTTGGCCGAGTTGGGATTGATTTCCACTTAGGCCAAAAGCCTAAAGCTTGGGGGGAGGTACGCCGACGATTCACTCATCTACATATCATATTTTGTCGGTCCTATGTATATCCATGTTTCGCTTTCTCTAGTGTTCTTATTCTTATTTCTACTTTCCAAAACATAAAAAGACCAAAAATATTTCTGTTGTTTCTCTTTGTTTGTCTTTTTTTTAGTTTGCTACCTTTGGTTTGCTTTATTTGCTATTTTCGGTTTGCTATTTGAAAAATCCAAAAATATTTTGCTTTGTTTGCTATTTCCTTCTGTTCTTGTTTCAAAAATCGAAAACCCAAAAATATTTGTTGCTCTTCTTCGGTTTTGTAAAGTTTGTTGCAGGGTTCAGTCTCTCGTTACTCCATTGGAGCTTGTTATTCACTTTATATTATTCAAGCCACACAAGTGAAAAAGCAATAATGACAATATATGACAACCCGAGATGTGGTAAGAGGCTGGTATGAACTCTATTTGTTTTCATTTTTGTACATATACTCATCTATGTGGACATGCTTAGTCGGTTCATGTAAGGTATATGTTATCTAATGGATGCTTTGTAGTTCTTGCTTTCATATGATTAGTTTCAATTTAGTAATAGCTTGTAGCATGTCATGTAGACGCTTGCATGCATTGTTTTATTCATAATATGGTATGTTATGGTGGTATCCTCCTCTGAAAGCTTCATTTGAATCGACTTGGCACATGCTCAAGCATGCATATGACTGAACAAAAAGTCAATTAAGCCTCGATGATTTACTTTGCCTCAGAGTTCTTGTATCATTTTTATGCCTATATTAATTTTGTTTTGTCGCAAGCATGATTATGACAGTTATTGCTCTCTCGATTGTCGCTTCCCAGTCTTTTGCTAGCCTTCACTTGTACTGTGTATGAGCTCTACTCGTGCATCCAATTACCAAAAACCAAGTCTACCAAAGAGTCCACTATAAATTCCTATGCATGGTATTTGTAAGCCATTCCAAGTAAATTTTCATGTGCTACCTTTCAAAACTTTCAACTACTTCTCATTTTGTGCCACTGTTTTTAGCTCATGGGGACGTAGTGGTTGGAATTGCTATCTTCCATATTAAATTAAGTACCCCTTGACTAGACAGCTTCATCTGCTCGTCATTAATTTTGCATGAGAGCTGATCAGACCATTATAATCTAATTCTAAAAAGAAAGAAAAAAGGCACTCCTCCAAGGTATGTGAAAGTTGGTGGGCACCCGATGGAATCGGTTAGCCATGGTTTGAGAAAGGAAAAAAGGTGGGGAGGAGTGCCAAAGTTTTATAAAAAGAGCACCAATGTGCCAAAATTTCAAAGAACTCGGAACCGCTCTCACTTGTTTATTATGGAAGATAGCAAGTCCCCATTGCCAGTCGTTGACATGAAACAACCACCTCTCAAAATAAATTTTTATCTCTGTTTTATAAATAAAAAGCTCTAGCACATGTTAAATCACTGCTTCCCTCTGCGAAGGGCCTTTCTTTTACTTTTATGTTGAGTCTTCATCTTCTAACTTTAAAGCACTTCTTGAGGGCATAACTGTTATTCTTAGTGTAATGTGCTTGTCCCAGAACACGGTTAATTGTGGTATAACTTTGATGCTTGTATCTTTGATATTTTTTACCTCTAGTCTTCCTTTGGACTTCAGAGGTGCCTCAGCATTTATGTTTTGCTCCACAAATAAAGGCAAGCTGGATACCACTCTTCCATATCATTTATGCATATTACAATCTTGTAGCTTCTTATGTACATGTTACTTGTTATTAGTGCATTGGCACTCTTTCATAGCTTGCTTGACTATGAGGTGACATTAGTTGCATATTTCTTATTATGAATTGTCTGAGTATTTGATCACATGGTTAGTATATATACATCACATGAAGCAAGTGTGTTCGTGAAAGTTTCTTTTATCGCTCTCAGTTGTTAACTAAATTGCTTGAGGACAAGCAAATAGCTAAGCTTGGGGGGAGTTGATACGTCCAAAACGTATCTACTTTTCCGAACACTTTTGTTATTGTTTCTCCTCTAATTTGTGTGTTTTGAATACAACTAACACGGACTAACGCTGTTTTCAGCAGAATTGCTCTGGTGTCTCATTTTTGCGCAGAAATCCACTGAAAATAAAACATTGGGTTATCTCCCAAGAGTGCTTTTCTTTAACGCCTTTGAGCTAGGCGCAGAAAATTGCGAATCAAGTATTTTCAGAAGAAGCATTAAGATCAACTGCAGAGGTCTTGTCAATAAGGCATTGTATTTCATCCACATAAGTTTTTGAAGACCCTTTGTGATCATGCTTTGGTACACTATTTTCATCAAAAAGATTTTCAGGACAGATCCAGTCAAAATTATTTTCGAAAGCTTCACACAATCCCAAAAGCTTGCAAGGAATAGGAATTTCGGCCCCATCATCGTTTGTACTAATAACCTTTATAGGTGAACCGAGTTTATTAAAATGTTTAAGAACTTTCCTAGCTTCAATAACGACATCCTTAAATTCTAAGCGCAAAGTTTCCAAGATAAAAGCTTTCTTTTCGGGATCCTCAATTTCGTGAAGCTTAAGAAACATGTATTGCATGAAAGGATTAAGACTAGCAAACCTAGTTTCCAACATGTGAATTAAATAAGCAGAAGCAACTTCAATACTAGGAGCTAGCTCAACCAAAGACTTTTCCTCAACTTCCTTATGCATACTAATGTGACTAAAGAACTCCTCAATGTTACTTTTGCCAATAATCGAACCACTACCTACTGAGAGGTCCTCCAGAACGTACTTAGGGAACAGCATGATGAACTAAAGTAAAGAAATAACAACTACCAAGGATTCTAATTTTTTTGGGTTTTTGATATAAAGCAATGCAGGTAAAATAAATAAAGTAAAGCAAAAAAATAAAACAAAGTAAAGGATGTGTGTGCAAAAAATCCCCTCGCAGAAGTCTTCCACTCTTCCCCGGCAATGGCGCCAGAAAAGAGGCTGATACTCCAAGTTGATGTGGGAGATCAGAGGTCCTTATGCGTGGTGAATGACCAGCCCGTTGGGAACCCCAAGAGGAAGGTATGAAGACTATAGCAGCTTGTTTTCCCTCAGTTAAGAAACCAAGGTTTATCGTTCAGGAGAAAAGCAGACAATGACGACTGAAGGTGATGCTTGCTAGTTTGCGACAGCTTCGGACAATTTATATATAGCGCCTCGTCCAAGCTTTGCTTGCTAGCTGCAACGCGGAACCTGCACACAAACAACCAAGTACTTTGTTCCCAACTTGCGATGAGGTTGTCAATCTCACCGGTTTGCTTGAAACAAAGGTTATGAGCGTATCGAGTGGAAAATAGTAGAGTATGCGAATAAAGTAAATAGTGCGAGTAAAGTAAACAGGTAATAGCAATATGATGGAAATAGGACCGGGATCCACAGTTCACTAGTGGTGTCTCTCCATAAGATAAATAACACATGCTGGGTAAACGAATTACAGTTGGGCAATTGATAGAATAAAGATAAACGTGATATGTCAAGAAGATCACTATGAGATTTACTCTGGACATTACAACAAAATACATAGACCGCCATCCAACTGCATCTATGACTAATAATCCACTCCCGGGGATATCAATCCGAACACCCCATGAGTATTAAGTTGCGAACAACAGATAATTGCATTAAGCAAAGTGTGTAATGTAAACAAAGCATATGCCCTTGAGCATATGAATGTTGTTTTCTCCCTAGTAGCAACAACACATCTACAACCTTAGAGGTTTCTGTCACTCCCCCAGGTTAAATAGAGGCATGAACCCACTATCGAGCATAAATACCCCCTCTTGGAGTCACTAGCAACTACTTGGCCAAGATAGCTACTAACAACGGAGAGCATGCAAGATCATAAACAACATAGAGATAACATAAGATAATATTCAGTATAGCAACTTAATCATAAACACCAATATTCATCGGATCCCAACAAACCAAACATGTAGAATTACATAACGGTGATCTCAATCATGTAGGGCAGCTCATGAGATCTAAACATGAAGCACATGGTGGAGAAGACAACCATCTAGCTACTGCTATGGACCCATAGTCCAAGGTAGACTACTCACTCATCGCTCCGGAGGCAAGCATGGCGATGAAGAAGACCTCCGGTGGCGATTCCCCTCTCCGGCAGGGTGCCGGGAAGAGCTTCTGGACCCTCCCGATCTTCGGGTCGACGGCGGCGGCGGATCGCGATGTGTTCTGGAAAATTGATCGGGGTACTTAGGTTTTTTCCGTCGGGGGGTCTTTATAGGCGAAGGGACGATGTCAGAGATGGGGCCAGGGGCCCTCACCCCATGGCGGCGCGGCCAGGCCCCTGGCCACGCGAGCCTGGTGTGTGGGGCCCTGGTGGCCCCCCTCCTACTCTCCTTCGGATCTCTGGAAGCTTCCGGGTAAAATAAGACTTCAGGAACTTGTTTCGTCCAATTCCGAGAATATTTCCTGTGTATCACTTCTGAAACACAAAAACAGCAGAAGACAGGGAACTGGCACTGTGGCAACTCGTTAATAGGTTAGTTCCGGAAAATGCATAAAAGTGCCACGAAGTGTAACGAAACAATAGGCAAATGGTGTAAAAACAAGCATGGAGCATCAAAAATTATAGATACGTTGGAGACGTATCACCCCTCCCCTGGCTGCCGCCACTTCCGCCACCCGTTTGCTGCCCCTGACTCACCAGTTTGTTGTGGCCTGTCGGCGGCGGCCTGTGCGCACTTCTCGGTAGCTAGGCCACCGCATCTCACCGGCGTAGGCCTTGTTCTAGGCCACCTGCTTCTGCGTCCATGAGGTGTTCGGCCATTTGCGCGGCTACTTTTCAGGTGAGATCCTGGCCACCTGAGCCATTGTACGTATGATGTAGGCAGCAATATTTCATCGTATGCCTCCTTTTTTCATAGATGGAGCCGAGGAAATCGATTCAAATGTTCTAGAAGACCATCATCGAGTCATCATCGGATGAGGAGTCCGATAATGATACCAAACTGATGATGGCCGCAACAATGCTCCTCCATGAGCACACTTCGAGGCCAGTGTACAGGGGCTCCGTGAAGGGATGCAAGCCCAATGTCAAGCACAATTGTGAGAAGGGCCACTACCAACTCTATCGCGACTACTTCCATCCTACGAACCCAATATTTGATGCGCAAAGATTCTGGCACCGCTACCGGATATCAAGGAAGTTGTTCTTGATGATTTTGAACGGAATGAGGCGCATGATGATTACTTCACTGCCAGGCCCAATGCCACCGGTAAGCTTGACTTCACTTCCTATCAGAAATGTTCTGCAACTATTTGCTTGCATATGGAGTGGCTGGTGATCTTATAGATGAGTACTTCCGGATGAGCGAGTCCACCTTCCTTGAGTCGATGTACAAATTCTGCAAAGCGGTGATAGCGGTTTTTGGCACTACCTATCTTAGAGAGCCCACTGTTGAGGACACTTCTCGGCTGTTATCGATCAATGACGAAAGAGGGTTTCCAGGGATGATAGGAAGTATTGACTGCATACGTTGGGAGTGGAAGAACTGCCCATTGACCTGGCAATACCATTATAGCGGGCATGTCGATCGTTGGACTATCATTCTTGAGGTCGTGGCATCACAAGATCTTTGGATGTGACACTCTTTTTTTGGCATGGCCGGCTCCCACAATGACATCAACGTGCTCCAGCATTCTCCGCTCTTTGCTAGGCTAGCGGAGGGCGATGCTCTGGTGTTTAACTATGAGATCAATGGCCATCCATACAACAAGTGCTACTACCTTGCCGATGGCATCTATCCTGAGTGGTATATTTTTGTGAAGACAATTCGTGAACCAACGGAGGAGGAAAAATAAAAGGTTTGCTAAGTGATAGGAAGCATGCAGGAAGGATGTGGAGCGTGCATTTGGTGTGCTCCAATCTAGATGGGCTATTGTTCTCCACCCTACGAGGACATGGAGCACAGAGGTGATGTGGGAGGTCATGACTGCTTGCGTGATCATGTATAACATGATCATTGAGGATGAGCGTAATAAAGGCATTCATGACCAAGGGTGAGAATTTTAGGGTGAGTAATTGCCCCACATCCAGAGACATCTACATTTGAGAAGTTCCTCCATGTGCACGAGAAGATTCGTGGTCACGCTACTCAGGATCAGCTGCAGAAGGATTTGATTGAACATCAGTGGACATTAACAGGAATCTTCCAGGAGATGAGTAGTTTTATCTTGTCTTGCTTTTATATGTTTCCTTCAAAACTATACTGTTTATTTGAACTATGTAGTTATTTTAAACTTCGTTGTATTATTTTTTGCATCTTTAATCTCTACTATAAAACTTGAACCCGTTGGTAGGTACGTCCTTTTCAGTTTCCTAATCTACCCCTGCAATGTCATGTTTATTTACCTTTGTGCCACCGTGAAGTAATACAGAACGGTTCCCTGTTCCCGCATAGAAAACGAGCCAGGCGAGCACGCACGGCGGCCCTGCCAGCTGACGAGGCTGATGACGCCATCCTGGCCGACCTCCTGGCGGCGGCGGCGGCGGCGATGTCCTCTGTGCTGGAGCTCTCCGTCCTTGAGCACGCCAGCCTAAATCGAAACACAGCTCGCCGCGGTGGCAGCAGGGGTCGTGGCCGTGGCGGCTGCAGGGCAGGCCGGCGGTGGTGGCAGCAGCAAGGCAGACCGATCGTGCGTGCGTGCCCAATATCAGCTAGCTAGCTAGCTGCTCTCGGTCTTGGTCTCTTGGACGACCATGGCCGTATCCCGTCGCCAATTGGGTGATTCCTTCGTCTGACCCGCATATAAAAACACCGGAGGAAAACTGGTGAACTCGCCCGTTCTCATCGTTCCTGAGTCCCATCCTAAAAGAAATCTCAACTGATGCTGACCCGTTCCCCCGGTCTCTCTCACATCTGAGGCGGCGGCGGCCAAACGAGCCCGAAGCCTCTGGACAACGAGGAACAAGGATCCCCCATGTGAAATAGAAGGACACCGGTTGATCGATCCAACTGTCACGCTGGTCCGCCATCAGCAAGCATGAGCATCAGCATGATGTGTTAGATTAGGGCAAGACCTGCACACGGTCAGTTCTACAAATCCTTCCATGGATTTATTGTCGGTCAAGTGACTTTTGAAGTGCACGGAGGTTTGCTGAATCAAAGTGCACGGTGGGCTCCCAGCTTGCCCATAGCCCACCGTTCATGTGCATGCATATACATCTCTGGCGATTGGCGCCTTGGCCATCATCGTCGATTGACACAAAGAATGTATCTTCTATGTATGATGTTGCCTGATTTATTTCTTCGTTCTTTTTTTAGTCAAGTTGTGTGATGGAGGACGTGCTGTCAATAGATCATCAGAATCACGAGATGGACAATTTTCTCTCTACTGTACCCACAGCTATAGGCCCTATCGTAGTTCGACTGGAAACTGCACATGGGAGAAAAAACTGCACTGTGTGGGTCGGCCTTCTACTGACTACTGAGAGAAACATAAGATTGGTTAGTGTCACTTGCTAATTCAATTAATTCACCACCCTGGCCTCTATTTCTGCACTACTGTGTTTCTATAGAGTTAAATTGGCTGGGACATATGTGCTGAACATGACATGCATGCATGGTTCCCTTTTGACTATTTAGAGAAATTTGAGCTAACATGAACGATTTGGTAGTTATTTTCCATCTGAATTTACATGCACCAATTTTCTTGAATATTGGGGTCTTGATGAACTTCGGTACTGTCAGTAATTATGATCTATTTTTATATGTTGATATGGAATATAATATTTTTTATAAAACTTAAGCTTTCGAGGAAGTAAATATTTGTTTATAACAACCGGAAAATTGAGACCTTGTTTTCTATGCAAATGCCAATAAAATCTTCAATGTTTTTAGAATCTTATTTTTTTAACATGCTTTTGAATCTTATGTACTCATCTGTTTTACATGTATGATTCTTACATAAAGGGCCATGGCAACGCACGGGCATCTAGCTAGTTATTATAATACTCATATTTATTTGATATAGCATGTTTCATTTTACCGTGTATTATTTGTAAAAAAGAGTTTGAATTGAGGCCACGCGGCCAACTCTCCAAATGCGTCGGGTCGCTGGGCTTGCTCCCGACCCAAACGGTCAAGGGGAAAGGACAACGCCCCTTTCGTTTTCATGTCCGTGGCCTGACGCAAACGTACTAAAACGGCCACGATTTAGACCCAAGATGCGTCAGGCCGTTGCTTTGTAGCATATCCTCAAATCTTGTGTACAAAGTGTCAACTAGGAGTTCCTTGTCCTCGGATCCCTTTTCTTCCTCTTGCTTCTTAGCTCCTCCATTTCAGAAATGCGCTCCAATTTATGAAGAAATTACCTTCGCCTGCCACCACTGTGCCTAACTTGTTCTCAGCTTAAAGTCAAGCACGCCCGCCTCTCTAAGCGTTGCGACTCTCTCTTACATGAAACAAGGGAGTTAATTCCAAAAAACCACCACATTTCAGCGAAAAATTCGCAAAACAACCAGTATTTGGCTAAATTGTAAAAAACCACCGGTTTGTGCGAATTCGTTCCAATGTATACTGATTCTCGTTTTGACCCGGCTTAACACGATTTCTGACTGATGGGGCCCATTGTCAGGCTGATGTGGCACGCTGAATCGGTCAAAGGAAGAGACTGAATTTAAGATAGGGTTTTTTTTTGTAAATTTTCCTATTTAATTTTTTCTCATTCTTCTGTTCATCTTCTCCAGCCTCCCAGCACCTTCTCCCGTCCCCGGCCGTCGGCGCCGTTCCTGGCCTACCGCCGGCGGGGTCGGTGCGGGAAAGCTCCTGCAGGCCCGACGTGGGCGAGCTCCCGCAGGCAAGCTTCCGCAGGCCCGACGCGGGCGAGCACCGGTAGGAGGCGGCGCGGGAGGCACCGGCAGGGGGCGCGGCAGGGTGAGCTCGGGTAGGGCGCCGCGACGCGAGCTCGGGTAGGGCGCGGTGGTGGCGAGCTCTGGCAGAGGCGCGGGGCGAGCTCGAGTAGGGGCAGCGGCGCTCAGCAGGGGAGGGGCGGCGGAGCTCTGGCAGGGGTGCATGGCGATAGAGGCGGCGACGCTCAACAGGGGAGGGGCGGCGGCGCTCAGTAGGGGTGGCCGGCGGCGGCCCGCAGTAGGGGAGGGGCGGCGCCAGAGTGGGGAGGGGCGGCCGAAGTGGGGAGGGTGGCCGGAGTGGGGAGAGATAACCAAGTGGTGGTGGATTTTAGGTAATAAAATCAAATAAAAAGAAAAATTAATTACTGACTAGTGTGTCCCACAAATTTTTTACAAATAAACCCAAAGTAGATATTTCTGAGCTCCGGCTTGCCACGTCAGTACTGATAGTGGGCCCATCAGTCAGAAATGGTGTTAAGCCAGGTAAAAACGGGAATAAGTGCACATTGGAACGAATTCTCGCAAAACCGGTGGTTTTTTGCAATTTCGCCAAATAGTGGTGGTTTTGCGTATTTCCCGCACAAATGTGGTGGTTTTTTGGAATTAACTCAAAACAAGGAGTAGGATCGTGATCATTCGCAACTTTGGATTTTGATTGATCACCACCGAAAAAATTCACCGCATATGGTCACTCTACATTATCCCTCTCACACATAAGGCAGTTCGGAAGAGAATTAACTGAGGAATTATACTTCTATCTACTAGCTTGAGGATCTAGGAGAACTTGATCTTGTGAGCGCTGCAGAAGTGCTTGGCAGCTGCGCCCATCTTCCCCGTCGGGCCGTTGGTAGCATCGTCGCCGACGACCGGCACGTCGTGGCCGTCCCTGTTGCTAGAGCCCGAGCAGAAGCTCGCCAGCCACGACGCCAGCGCGGCCGGCCAGGAGAAGCTCTGTGATTCGTACTCCATGATCACCTCGCCGCCTCCCAGAATCGTTAGAAGCGGACTAGCGGAGACAGGCTTAGGTTGCTCTGTGCAGAAGGCCTAGAAATGGAGCTTAATTTGGTTGACTGCTGCGACTCTGTTTGCAGTCGCTACCTAGTACCCATTTTATAGAGCGATGTGCTTGGGGAGATATGCGTGCTGGGTTTCTTGGCGATGAAGTAGCAACGTGCGAGATTTATGATTGGTTTCGTCACTTTCGTAGACTAGTATGTGGTCAAGGTGAAGCGAAGGTGATGTATGACAAGGAATATCATTGAGTGTGCTGTACAGTTGAGTGCGGCGCCAGCGCAGCTTCCTGGGTGATGCTGGGCTACCTGAAAAGAAGGTTTCAACATTCAAATATCTACACCCTTGCGACCTGTAGTTGGTGGACCTGAGACTTGAGAGTGAAGCTAGAAAAATGGCAGTTTTTGCTGCCAAGTCCAACCTAGTTAGGAGGACACTACGCGTGCAGATTGACTCTTCCGAGTTGCGACGTCTATATGAGTGACTGAGTGAGCGTCCAAGAGTAAAATGCAACGTCTCTGTTAGTGTCAACTTTCAAGTTTCAAATATCACGATTGCACCAAGTGACTGTCCTTTGCATGCGCATGCGCATCTTCTAGGTACTGCCGAACTAGCGAGGTACGGCACGCGGCGTGCGTGTGAGTGTGACGCACTAGAAATGGGGTGGACAATAGCCTGGCATCTTGCATATATTTCTTCCGTTGACACTCGTATATACTTGAAGAACAAGAAGCAAGAAGGTGTCGTCTGAGAACAGTACGAAGTACAACAGTGACATCGTTTGTGAGTGGACGGAATGCGTAAACTCAAGAAAAAGAGCTGACCAAGGAGCGGTGATTATGAGCCAAGTAGGGAAAAGATTTGGGATAAATCACATTAGTCAGATTTCGCAAAGGTCCAAGATTTGACCTTGAAATCAAAATGAGGATGATTTAGCATTAGCCGTGATTTCTAGGAGGTAGAGGGACGGGATCTACTTGCACCTCTAGGTTTACTTGTGTTTTTTTTAATGGAGGTTATACCTGCATTAAAATAATGCACATGATTTTTTATTAAAATCATTCAATGGATCCTTACAACAAAAATACAAAGATCAAACCGAAGCCGCTTTACTAATGACAGATGTCGTAAAACCTACAAGCTTGATGAAGGGGGGGGGGGGGGATATCGGGGTCCATGCCCAGACCTAACACCTATGCACATCATGAGATAACAGGAGGCCTTAGTAAACGTTCAACAACAAGTTAGGAGCACAAACCGTTTCAACAAACTCTGAGCGCACACCGTTGCACTTGCGTATTTTAGAACGATTTCTGGTTGACTCATTGATGAAGGTAAGATTTTGGTCAAATCTATTTCAAGTTTTTACATCTGTATTTTGAGCATGGCAATTTGAATATTACACTTGTGAAGATCAGAAATATCATAATAGAGATCTGGTAAAACCTTACAGACTAGTTTTTTTTGCTCTTTAAACTAAGATAAAGATTTACTTTAATAAATCGAAAGAATATTTGTTTCATGGAAAGTAATGCAATACCATAAGTTACCAAATTATGATTAAAAATTATTTTTTTGAAAACTTTCACTACATCATATAAAAAATAGGTTTATGGTTTTTTTGGAGAAGAAAAGAACAAAATAAGGTTTTATCCTACAATAAGTAACAAAATAGTTTTAAGATTGACTGCATATGTCATGCTAAATCAAGTTACTTCCGGTGTATTTGAACATGTTTTATGTTTTACATATTCAGTGTTCTCAAAATTAACAAAAAATAAATATAGGAACAAAAATACTAACTTTCTTGTTAGCTCTAAATTTATCTTATTAATAATAATAGTAATCTGTTCATATAACACTATGGGTGACAATTTAGTTCTATAATTTATATCGCCGCGAGTGATTTTTCACTTCCTCCTATCCTTAAAATATGAGTAATCTCTTCATACATTTTGGAAGTTTTCTAGAACAAGTTTAGTGGTTGTTTGGATAGCAAATGTTAGCTATCAATTTAGAAAATGAGTTTTTTTAGGAAAACAGGTCTTACTAACTTTTCTGTTAAGAATAGGGTTAAAGAAAATCCCTCGGCATTCACTTTTTCCGTTACCTGAACTTTGGTGCCACTAGTGTGCAAGAATGACCATTGCGATAATCGTCGTAGCACACCTGGCGTCCTGTTGAAGTTGGGATTGTTCGTCACAGTCATGTTCGCGTATGAGCCCACTCAAGTTGTTCATGGACTAATCGAGCTTCTTGAAATTCACGAGGCTATGCGGCGCATGCATGATTCGCACCATCGTGATATCAGCTAGTGTTGACAAATTCCCTAGACTCTTGCTAATTGTGCCATTGAGTACAATGAGGATGTCTTCTGTCTTGTTGAGCAAGATGTGGGCGAATTGTTTGCAAGAGGCAACAGCATCAGGGATAGGACTAGAAGTCGGTCATCGAGCAGCCGGGCGTCATGGAGGTGGACCATCCCGCGACCATGTCAAGCACGCTTAAGATGGACGCGCGAACCAAAGCTGCATCAGCGGGCCGTAGTGCGAGGATGGAGCGGCCGCATCTAGAGGGAAGCTAACGGCTAGCCATGGATTTGGCATGGGCATAAGACGGTACCATCTCCTTGAAAAGGTCACGAGGACCCAGTAGGTCTCTAGCAAAGTTTGCCGGCATCATGGGCGTGTGGCGCTGCTCAGGCACCGGGGTTGTCGAGGAGACAGCAGAGCTCGGTGAACTAGAGATTGATGGGATCTATGAGGAGGCAGTATGGTCTCAGCTGGTGGGATATACCCTTTCAAGCATCCACCACAGGTCGCGGAGGTAGATGACCAGACCACGCCGTCGCACAGCCCCCACCCAAGGCCATGGTTGAAGTTTTCGTAATCGTGTTTTTACAAAAAAAAAAGGCAATTCCTAACACACACACTCTCTTCTCGATTTGTGAACTCAGTTTTCTCTATTCGTGTATTATTTGTTGCAACAAACTCCTATTTCATATTGTTAGTAAGTTATCCTAGATAAGGAAAGCTAATTATTCCAAAATTGCACATCTAAACAAGGCCTTAAAATGTAATCTTTGACCTACTTATACTGAACTTTTTTACCTCGTCATAACTTCCTTAATGTATGTTTTCAATGCATTATTCGGTACACTATATATATAGAACTTTTTGTATAGCAAAATACATTAACAACTTAAAATAGCCACTCATTTGTGTTAAGGTGCTGTTTTTTCAAACAGATCCCATATTTCTCATTGCAAATGTATTTCTAGTAGTACACTAAAACTATAAATTGTTGCAAAAAATTGTTTGCATATTTTTGGGGGTGTTTAAAAAAGTTATTTTGATGTAGTGGGCTTTGCAATAAATCCAAGCAGACCGATATTTCAACATTATTCCACCATTTCCGTGAGGTGAAATTTCCATAATTTATTTGTAACATCCCAAGATTTTATCAAAATTTGGGGGAAATTTTTTGCTTTTGTTTTGCTTGAAATGTTTGGAAATTCACAGGGATTTAAAACTTTTTGAGTCTAATTGAAAGATTTAGTAGAAAACTATTTTAAACCCCCTTTTATCCTTTTGAAGGACCCCTTTGAGAAAACTCAATACCAAAGTAATATTTTCTTTCTTTCATTACAAACTTATGCAAGCCTGCTTGCAGATAAAAGAGTTACAAAAGTATTTATAAAGATTGTTTTTCAATCCTATTTTTGAGTATGTTTCTCAACATTATTTCTTATAAACTATTATTTTACTATTTTAGAAAGAATTGAATTTAAACTCTATTTCTATTATTTTATGCAAGCAAACCCATTTTGTTAAGTTTATAAAACCTTTGTGAAAATCTTGTTTTGGTTCTGAAAGTATGTTTCCTATTGGTTTAAAAACCTTGCTGTGAATTTTACAAAAATTTATGAAATTGGTTTGGCTTGATTTGGATTCAAAATGCAAAAGTTATGAAGCAAATAAGAAAATCAGAAAAGAAAAGAAGAAAAGAAAAGAAGAAAAGAAAATAAAAATAGAAATGGGCCAGAGGGCACCGTTTCGGCCCAGACTAGAAGCCAGCCCATGGCCCAACAAGGCCTCCTCCCGAACCGGTGCCCTATCCCGCTCTCTCCCCTCACCGACAAGCTGACCCCACCCGTCAGCTCCTTCCTCCCCAAATTCCTCCTCCTCTCTCTCCCTGGAATCAGTAACCGCCGGCGTTACTCCCCCGCCCACTCCGCGCGCTTAATTGCCATCAAGACCCGATTCTATAAGAGCCCCAGATCCCCTCCCTCTGCCCTCTCTTTTCCCCGCTCAAGAACTCACCGCCAGGCCGCGTATTTGGCCGCCGGAGTCTGCAGACAACGACGACCTACTGTGCCGATTCCGGTGAACCTCGTCGACCCCGTGCCCTTCCTCGAGTACCAACCTTCCTATCTTTTCCCCGCACACCTCTCTGACACGATTTGGCACTTGATTACATACTGTTTCAAGCAGGACGTCCGTGACAGACATCACCATCCGCTGGTGATTTTCCGGCGAGCAATCCTGGCCGCTGTCGTTCACGTCGACCTCTCACACCTCGCCACCGAGCCTTCCTCGACGTTACGAGTCACCTGGTGAAGACTCCGTGCCCCAGAACCTACTGCATCACCGTCCCCGTTGATCTCAGCATCGAGACCTCGCCGGAAACCTAGGTCGCCGGTGAGCATCTTTCCCCTTCCATTCTAGCCACTGGATCTTAATCCAACGTCCCATGTTGATCACTTAAATGAAGCGGTATAGGATGATCTGGTGCATCCATCCATCTTTTAATCCAACGGCCTTAGTTCCTGATCCGAACGAAACGGTACCAGGCAATCAGTAGCTGCCACGTGTCGGTCTCCAAATCAAACAGAGATCAAAATAGAATTTAGAAACCAGATTATGTTCAAATCTTGCAAAATTCATAACTTTCATTCTGTAAGTCCAAAAATAGCAAATAATATCTCGTTGGAATCCTTAGGAAGTGTAGAATCCAGTAGCACAATAAAACTTCATATTTTATGGGTTCAATTTGAAACTATTTTCAAATTGGAATCAAACCTTCTGTTAGCTTGATAAATTCATATCTTTAGTTCTGTTAATCCAAAAATTACAAATTTGTAGTCTCTAGAATCCTCTCAACTTGTAGAACATCATAGGATCAAGAAAATCCAAATTTGACACGTGCACACACTTTGTGCATTCAAATTTGTCCAAATCACTATTTTGGTGATAATTCAATTTCTATAACTTATTTTAGGGTGCTTCCACTTGCAGTGACTTTGTTTTACTGCAAGCTATCCAGTAGCATCACTCCCATAATTTCTTGAACCATGTCACAATTATTCAAATTCTAATATGAGAATTTGAGTATTCCTATATAGATTAATTCTAATTCTATTTCAATCATTGATTCCTTCTACTTTAGAAAACCCTACGATCATACCTATCTATCAAATATCATCTTGAGATCACCTTGATCCAATGTCATATCTATCTAAACAACATCTTGATCAAGATCATATTCACTTAGACCTACCTTATATAGTACCCACTTATTCAAATTACAAATGTGTCATTTGAGTAAAGTGTGATACCTTCAATCTTAGTTTCTACCTTTTGCTACTATGGTATTGATCAAATCAACATCATAGTACTTAACCCCAATCCCATTTACTCATTAGGAACCTTAAGCCATGTTTTCAAACATCATCTATACATATCCATTACCTATAGCCATTTACTCATGACTACTCAATCTTAGCCTTGCATTGAACTATTCAATTTGCAATTGAGTTAATTGAGTACTTCAATGTTATAAGAATCCTAGCCTAAGCTTAAGTGTAATATATACTATTTAAGAATAATTGTTGCCACACTTATTCAATAGTATTGCTATTGCACTATTTTGTCTCTTATGTGATTTACCCACATGAGATATTCCAAGATTCAATATGCTTTGATAAAGCATAGAGATCTCACTCATTATATTTTGTCTAATTCATATATGTACTCAAATTGCAATTGTGCTACTTGAGTAGAATACGAATTCATCTCAAACCTAGATTTTGTTAATGTGGTGTTGTTATAACCCATACCGTAGTATGTGTTATAACCATGTTGATCGATGAACCATTTGAGCCATGCCCTCAAATATCAATCATTCATACCCAATCCAATGCCTACTCAGCTTTGTTCACATGTATTGAGCTATTCAACTTGCAAATGTGCTAATTGAGTAGTTCAAGCATTCTTAAAACCTAGCCTAGTTCCTAAGTGCAGTAGATGCTATTTAAGAGTAATTGTTGTCACATTTACTCAATAGTGTTGTAGTTGCACAAATTGACTCTTGTGTACTTTACTACACCTGAGCTATTTCTGAAACTCATTCATGCTTTGATAAAGCATAAAAACTTCATCCATTATATTTTGCCTAGACCAATTATCTCTCCAATCGTAATGATCTTTCCCAACTAAGCTCTCAAATCCATACCTCACAAATCATGATCCATTGCCATATCTTTCTTGTCATAACATCTCAATAAAACTAAATTGTTGAACCAACCCCTTTTCAATTGTTTGATTTGTTGATTGTGTTTGTATGGATTGTTTATGGTATGCTATTTCTTGTGCTATAGTTTGTGCGAAGAGCTACGTGCTTAGCTGAGAGAAGTGAAACGTCGTGATCTTCAAAAAGGCAAGTGACACACATGTCCCTTACCCATTTTACTTATGCATTAGTGTATTCACCTCTTGTAGTATGCATGATAGGTGATTTATTCAACTGTTTTATCAAATGCTTAGATCCCAGTAGTGTGTAGCAATCCCTCAAACCCCACCTGTTAGGGTGCTAAATACTTTGAAAAATATTGATGCCGTGCTTTAATCACTTGTTAAAAGTGTTTTGTGAACAAATTAAGAACTTCTACTAAAATGAAACACCTGGGTGGATTGGTTTGATGATGGAGGCGATGTTGAGTGGCGACCTGGGGCTACACATTGTGTAGTTGCTGCCTGGGCGTACACTTGTGGTTTGCCACCCAGGAACAAAGAGATGGCTATGTCTTCCATGCTTAGTGTACTTCCAGTGCAGCCTTATGACATTATGGGCTCTGTCTTGACTGATTAGATGTGGAAGTGCAACTTGTGTGCAAGAAGACGGTGGTAGATGAATTATAGGTTGGGAGCGGATCTTGCCAGTTAGTTGCCCTCTCCTCTAAAAGGTCTCGTTTCATTTTATGTATGGGCATAAAATGAATCGTAAGGTGAAAGTGCACAACCCTTGCAAGGTGTTTAAAACTAATCGATTAGCCGTGTCCTCGGTTATGGACAATTGAGTCTCTAGACATGGAATGTACGGAAGAATCTCATCACCGTTTCTGAATAAATTAAAATTTGTCTAGAAACACCTAGGACAGGGGCACCTCAGAGCTACATACCTTTCGAGGATGTAGTGGACTCTGAGGGCTATCCTGAATTAATTGGAATAACACCTCAGAGCTACATGCCTCCAGTATGTAGTGGACTCTGAGGGTTATTCTGATTTTGTTGAGTGGCACCCCAGAGCTACATACCTTTCAAGTATGTAGTGGACTTTGGGGGTTATCTTGACCCTTAAAAATCTTGAATGTTTAATAAAAGGTTTAAAAAGGATTTTAGGATAAAATTGGCTTCATGCAAATCAGCCTATGAGATCCACCAGCCAAATGTCATGTAGTATAGTCTTTCCACAAAATGCCACCAAATATGTGTCATTTGCCAGTACATCATTGTACTGACCCCTCTGGGGCTGCATATTCAAATGTGCAGGTTCTATTTCGAGTAAGGAACCAGGAGTAGGATCTCGAGACTACATTCCAACATGTCTGCCTGTGGCACGTGATGAAGAATGGAGGCTCACTGCAACTATGCTTTATGCTGTGTACTCATAAGGTAGAATACCTATGTAACTGGATTTACGTTATAATATTGATGCTATTGCAATGATTACTTATTTTGTACTGTGGTGCTATCTACTGATCCAGGGAATGGCACAGATACACAGGAGTTCTGCCTTTAGCAAAGGCGGGGCGTTACATTATTTAAGCACTAGATATATTATAATGTATTTGTATATGTGTCTTTTTCCAAGGTATCAATAAATATCTATTGAATTCGATAGAATCTAGGAAATAATTTCAAGAGTTGTCTAGCACTTCAAGTCTAAAAGTTTGGATGTAACTAAGTACTTAGTTCTAGAGTGTATGAAGTGTCAATTAGTCGTATGTTCTCAAATCTCAATGCCAAAGTGTCAACTAGTAATATACTCCCAACAAGGGGGGATCATTCATATCCTTAATTTTCTCTCATTGCTACAGTAACTTGAGAGTTGTCTGTTCCCCCCTAGATGAGCCAACGCCTTCCTCAACGTCATTGGCGTCCGGAGACGGATTAAGCGAGGTGTTGGCCATAGTAGTATGTACAATAGGTCTAGGACTTGGTTCCCAAGTGGAGTATGGGAGTAGGGTAACAGATCAGGCTGGCCGGATCTGGTGCAGCCCGAGCTGCATATTCTTTGTCATGGTTCTCCGGTGGCGGAGCTGCTCCATGTGGAGGAGTGGAGTTGGGGGATCTCTGACAATAAGGAAACGGTCTCAAGACTCTCTTCAGAGCGCCTGAGCCATGTCGGGGGTAGCTAGGCTTCTTCTTCATTGTGGTGCTCCGGTGGTTGGTGCCAAATGCGTTGTGTAGGAGGGGGCAACGGCGTGGTGATGCATGTGAAATGCATCTATGCCCTTTGTAGTTTATTGTGCTATATTCTATCATAATTGATTCATATTACTTATTATTGTTTTATAATGATTTGGGGGGTTTTCTATAAGATCCCTTTAATTTGGATTATAACTCTCCAGAGCAAAAAAAACCCCCGCTTTTCAGATTTTTCACTTTTAGGGACCTTCGCAAACTCAAAGGACATGGGATTATTTTTTATGCAGTTTTTTATGGATATACAAGACCGGGAGCACTTGGGCCATACGAGGAGAGCCAAGAGGGCCAAACGAGGACAGGCGGTGCGGCCTAATACCCTGGTCATGCCACCTATGCTTGTTTGGGCCTCGAGGCTCCGATGTCGTTGATCTTTGTCTCTGTGGACACGTATTGACCTAAAACTATCTATAAAAGGGTCCCAATAGCAATTACAGAAAACAGCACACCACGAAGACAAAACACATGAAACCGAGGAGTTCCTGTGAAGATTGGAGAGGGAACCGCCGCTGAAACACCGCCATCTTGCATCTATGACCTCTCCTTTGACACCAAGCTGAAGCAGAATAGTCCACCCCCGGAGCTACAGGCTCATGGGAGTAGCTTTCTCTCTCTCTCTCTCTCTCTCTCTCTCTCTCTCTCTCTCTCTCTCTCTCTTTGTTCTTCACTAATTAGAATCACATGAGCTGCCTACATAATTCTGATCATATACGTAATACCGTTGGTGGATCTTTGGTTTCAATGAGTTGAGTATTTGAGATTGCAATTTTCAATTGTATTTGATGTATGAGTAGATGCATATTATGTTCCTCGTTCTTAATTACATGCTCTAATCAAACTAGTATGCTAGGGCACGAGAGGGGCAACGTATGCATTAGTTAGAGTAACAAGGTAGTATGGAACTGGGCAGTGATAGAAATTTTGGATCCTACTATGGTTTGGGAGGGCAGATTTGGCACCCGGGTCCAGATGAACCCGCCGAGGTGGACCAATCGACCCGGGACGCGTAGTATTGATTATGTCGGGAGGGTTAGGTGAGGGATCGATAGAAAAGTGCGTATACGTATGGCAGCACGTAGACCTGGCCCGCGTCGGGGTGAAACGGAGACGGCGTTGACGAGAAGGACGATATCGGACCCACGGGACAAATCCGAGGCGGCTTGCTGGACCGGGATGCACGGGGTTAGAAAGTGGGCCCAATATCCCATGTCGCCTCCTTCCTCGCTAGCGTACGAAACAGAGCTCGCGGTCGCCATTGGAAGCTTGAGAACAGAGCTGGACGAAAGCCGTGGGAGGGCGAAATCTCCAGGTTCCCGGCTATTTGGAGAGCTCATCCATGGGGGTCAACGGCGGAGGGTGGGAGGAGGCGGCAGTGAATGGGTGGGGGGCGGTGCAGGCATGCGCGGCGGAGTTCCCCCTAGATCCAATCGGCAGGTATGTCCTCTGCACTTACGCTCAAAATAACCATCCGCATCCTCGCCAGCAGGCGTAGAAGATTTTGTGGTGATGAGAATGCTTAGAGGATTTGCCGGGGACATTTGCAGCTTTCCAACATACGAGTCCTCTGGGCCGCCACCGACGAAGCTTGTGTCGGCAGGGGGGGTAGCCATTCGAGCCACGTCGGCTCGGTGGAGCCAGATCAATCAGTGGCGGGCATCGCCATGGCCGTTGGTAGCGGAGATCGGCTGGACGCCGCCGCCCACGTAAGCCTGCGCATACACGATTCGTCCGGGCGGCCGCCAACGAAGATGTTGTCTGCTGGGGAAGGCAGCCATTCCAGCCACGCCGGCTCCGTGGAGGCAGATCAATTGGTGGTGGGCATCGTCATGGCAGCTGGCGGCGGTGCACGACAGGACGCCTCCGCCCAGGTCGATACAGCCACATCGCCTGCGAAGCCGGATCCAAACTCGCCTGGGTGGACAAATAGGTACGCACAAATAATATTATCGTTATTTTCCTATGTGTGCTCTCTGGTTAGCCCATTCCTCTTTCTAGTCTGGGTGGACAAATAGGTACGCACAAACTCGCCAGGATGCTATCACTATGGCTGTCGACATGGGAAAGTCTCTAGTTTCCTATGTGTGCTCTCTGGTTAGCCCATTCCTCTTTCTAATATATTAGACGACAACAGGGGTGCCGATCATGATCATTTTACTTAGTTTCATTTTGCAGGGAGAAGATCACGTTTTTGCAGCATATGCAATAACCAGGACATAAATGGACAGACACGCCCTGAGCGAAGTGACATGACGAAGCAGCCGAGGAAGAAGGCTAGGTGCAGCCGATGCGGTCTAACTGGTCGCGGAGAAGTATGTGTATAAAGCCTCTTGGTTTCATGGACAATGGTGTTGCATGATTTGTGCTTCCAAACTGTTTCTGCCAGCGAGGCAAATTATATGGTAGGGTAGAGTTGGAGTAGCAAGATGGTCTTCAGATTTTCAGAAATTTGTGCTCAGAAATTTTTCGTGTTGTTCAGGGTTGGGAAAAGAAACATAAGGTTATACTGCTGTGTGAGAGATTTTGTAGCAGCCAGAAGATAGGAAATCATCGTAAGTGCAGACTGCAAATAGGGGTTCAAAAATAGTTTGAAATCCCTGAACTTAATGCATAGGAGTGGACAAGTTGTTCCTCTCGTCCAACACTTGGAAAGCATGCCAGATTCCCTCGCTGGTTTTCAAAATTTGGAAGCCAAACTACCAAGTACAAAGTGCAGCACATTTTAATTCTCCTTTGCTTCCTAAACATAGCTGCCATTGCTTGCTTAGAGTTTGGAGAACTGGTCTGGCTCGGCTGGAGTAACCTCTGACGGAGGGATGGCTTTTAATGGCGGCGACGATGTTGGTCCAAGACGTAGCCAAACAACTGGACCGACAATTCACCAACGGACCGTCGTAATCAATGCGGCCCATCTGTTTCGAGGACACTGTTCATAAAACGGCATACGCGCGATCTACGGCAGAATATACGTGCCTGACCGGCCTACACGTCGAGTGGCAATTGGTCCATGTAGCGAGAGTAGCTGGACTCGGGAGCCAAATTGGATTTCCCCTATGGTTTTACCTTTCCATTGTTTGCTCACTAGGGATAAAAAAGCATGTGCTATGACTGCATAGTAAATTATTAGGTGTTTTGCATATCTGTTGAGTAGTATATTTGATATTCAACATGTTATAGAAGCAAAGGCAATACTCTATTTATCTTAATACTAGTTTAAGAAGGTTTCCCTTATTAGTGGAGTATTAGTGAGGTATGTTGCATCATCTCAATCATAGGACGTGATACCCATATGAATGCTTATCAAAAACATTATATACTTGCATCGGTATTATGCTTTACTTGAAGTTGTTTTAAGTCCACCGTGCTTATGGGAGAGCACATAAGTGAAACTATGAATCTCAACATGTTTTAATCATAAGAAACACCTTTTAATTGCATTTACATGCACTTTTATTTTCATCATTAAATCCGGAAATACAAAAACAACTATCACACTTGCAATTAGTATTCATATAGTTTTCACTACTACATACACTATTACATTACAATCTTGCACATCATTTAGTTTATCTTTCATATTGAATCTAGTTTACTTTACTTGCTACATATTTATTATTGTTATCATATTTAATAATTTCTTTTTAATGCCAATCTAAAACCTTGTGCTTGACAACCACTTGGTAGAGTTGGGGACACAAGGCAACACTTCTTTATTTTATAGGTTATTTGAAGCGGAAGGAGGAGTGATTTCTACTGAATCCCCGAGATTCTGGTATAAATCACGAGTCACCCTTGTGGGGAAAGCATCCTTGCCATATCACTCTGCGCTTGGTGTCCCAACGAATTGGTGTCCATGTAGTTTGGTGCCATCACTTCGTCAATCAGCCCGATGAGCTCTCACTTCTGGGAGTTGTTCTGGTGGAACTTGAAGCTTGCCTCTCGATCTCATCATCGTGGTGGCCAAAGGTGGATATGTGGGAAATCAGTTCTAATATTAGCTTTAATGTGTCTCATGTTCTGACCTCTTGGGGTGCATGACCCATATAGCTTTCAAAAACTTTCAAGTTCTTTAATTTGACTTGTGCTCGTAGTTATTCTGAATTCCTTATTGATACGTCTCCAACGTATCCATAATTTTTGATGCTCCATGCTTGTTTTTACACCATTTGCCTAATGTTTCGTTACACTTCGTGGCACTTTTATGCATTTTCCGGAACTAACCTATTAACAAGTTGCCACAGTGTCAGTTCCCTGTTTTCTGCTGTTTTTGTGTTTCAGAAAAGTTACACAGGAAATATGCTCAGAATTGGACGAAACCAAAGCCAGTCGTCCAGATATTTCACGGAGCTTCCAGAGAACCGAAGAGGAGACGGAGTGGGGCCACGAGGGGTCCTCACACCAGGGCGGCCCAGCCCCTGGCCGCGCCCCCTATGTGTGAGGCCGCCTCGGTCCACTCCTGACGATGCCCCTTCGCCTATAAAGACCCCCCGACGGGAAAAACCTAAGTACCCGATCAATTTTCTAGAAACACATCGCGATCCACCGCCGTCGTCGACCCGAGATTGGGAGGGTCTAGAAGCTCTTCCCGGCACCCTGCCGGAGAGGGGAATCGCCACCGGAGGTCTTCTTCATCGCCATGCTTGCCTCCGGAGCGATAAGTGAGTAGTCTACCTTGGACTATGGGTCCATAGCAGTAGCTAGATGGTTGTCCTCTCCACCATGTGCTTCATGTTTAGATCTCATGAGCTGCCCTACATGATTGAGATCACCGTTATGTAATTCTACATGTTTGGTTTGTTGGGATCCGATGAATATTGGTGTTATGATTGAGTTGCTATACTGAAATATATCTTATGTTATCTCTATGTCGTTTATGATCTTGCATGCTCTCCGTTGTTAGTAGATATCTTGGCCGATTAGTTGCTAGTGACTCCAAGAGGGGGTATTTATGCTCGATAGTTGGGTTCATGCCTTTATTTAATCTGGGGGAGTGACAGAAACCTCTAAGGTTGTAGATGTGCTGTTGCCACTAGGGAGAAAACAACATTCATATGCTCGAGGGCATATGCTTTATTTACATTACACACTTTGCTTAATGCAATTATCTGTTGTTCGCAACTTAATACTCATGGGGTGTTTGGATGATATCCCCATGGGTGGATTATTAGTCATAGATGCAGTTGGATGGCGGTCTATGTATTTTGTTGTAATGCCCAGAGTAAATCGCATAGTGATCTTCTTGACATATCACGTTATCTTTATTCTATCAATTGCCCAACTGTAATTTGTTTACCCAGCATGTGATATTTATCTTATGGAGAGACACCACTAGTGAACTGTGGACCCCGGTCCTATTTCCATCATATTGCTATCACCTGTTTACTTTACTCGCACTGTTTACTTTACTCGCACTATTTACTTTACTCGCATACTTCTACTGTTTTCCACTCGATACGCTCATACCCTTTGTTTCAAGCAAACCGGTGAGATTGACAACCTCATCGTAAGTTGGGAACAAAGTACTTAGTTGTGTTGTGTGCAGGTTCCATGTTGCTGCTCGCAAAGCAAAGCTTGGACGAGGTGCCATATAAATTGTCCGGAGCTATCGCGAAGCTTGCAAGCATCACCTTCAGTCGTATTGGCTTTTTCTTCTTCGATCGATAAACCTTGGTTTCTAACTGAGGGAAAAACTTGCTGTTGTGCTCATCACACCTTCCGCTTGGGGTTCCCAACTGCCTGGCTATAATCATCATCAAGTACACGCCAGCCATCAAGTCTTTTCTGGCGCCGTTGCCGGGAAGGAAAAAGAAGACCTCTGCAAGGGGAGTTTTTCGCACGCACATCCTTTACTTTGTTTTAAGTTTTGCTTTACCTTATTTATTTTTACTTGCATCATTTATCAAAAACCCAAAAAAAATTAGTTTACTTTATAGTTGCTTTTATCTACTTGCTTTTAGTTCATCATGTTGTTCCCTAAGTATGTTTTGGAGGACCTCTCAGTAGGTAGTGGTTCAATTATTGGGAAAGATAACACTGAGGAGTTCTTTAATCACATTAGTATGCATAAAGAAGTTGAGGAAAAGTCTTTGGTTGAGCTTGCTCCTAGTATTGAAGTTGCTTCTGCTTATTTAATTCACATGTTGGAAGCTAGGTTTGCTAGCCTTAATCCTTTTATGCAACACATGTTCCTTAAGCTTCATGAAATTAAAGATCCTGAAAAGAAAGCCTTTATCTTGGAAACTTTGTGCTTAGAATTTAAAGATGTTGCTATTGAAGCTAGGAAAGTTCTTAAGCGTTTTAATAAACTCGGTTCACCTATAAAGGTTATTAGTACAAACAATGAAGGAACCGAAATACCTATACCTAGCAAGCTCTTGGGATTGTATGAAGCTTTCAAAAATAATTTTGACTGGATCTGTCCCAAAAATCTTTTTAGTGATTTGACTGACTTACGTGGATGAAATACAATGCCTTATTGACAAGACCTCTGCAGTTGATCTTAATGCTTCTTCTAAAAATACTTGATTCGCAATTTTCTGCGCCTAGCTCAAAGGCGTTAAAGAAAAGCACTCTTGGGAGATAACCCAATGTTTTCTTTTCAGTACTTTTTCTTTTATTTGAGTCTTGGAAGTCATTACTACTGTAATGACCTCTCCTTATCATTTTTATTTCATTGTTGTGCCAAGAGAAGCCTCTAATTTGAGTGAGGTAAAGATTTGGGGATGTTGCTGTCCTGAAACTGTTTTTGGAGCTGCACCGTAGAAATTCGTAAAACTTCTCTGTATATCTTTTGGACCTGTGATTTCTTGTGCATATGCCCCAGGTTATATCCAAACTTTCATTAGTTGAACACGTTTTGATTTGAGAAACAGAAAACCCCTTAAAAATTCGACCTTTATCAGCTGTTCTGTTTTGACAGATTTCTGCCAATATTTGTGTTTGCCGCTTTATCGCTTTCTTTTCGAGTTCTTTTGATCACAGAACTTTTGGGGAAGTTGCTACAGTAGTACATACTTTATATGTGGTGGTTTTAGGTCGAAACCTGAAGCAAAAGAGGTTAATTATATGTTATGCCTACACTAATGTTGCTAATAGATTTGTGTTTAGTTTTATATGAAGGAAGTTTTCATGTGTAGGGATTGGAAAATGATGAGATGAGTTGAAGAATGGACAAAAGCTCAAGCTTGGGGATGCCCATGCATCACCCCAAGAAATATCCAAGAAGTACAAGCGTCAAAGCTTGGGGATGTCCCCGAGGCACCCCTTCTTCATCGGCAAAAATCAGGTCACCTTTCAAGACACTATATTTTTATTGCTTCATGCACTATGCATTTTTCTTGGAGCGTCAGTTGTTTTAGTTTTCATTATTAGTTTAGTTTTGTTTCCTGTAATAAATGGTTGGACCCCAACAAATTTCTTTTGGAGATGTTGCCTTGCTTTTCATTTGCCAAGAACGCTCTAGTTTTCACTCTTATCGAAAACCGAGTGTTCTTCTTTTTCTGCTACTGCTTTTGGTTTTCGTTTTCGCCTTGATTTGTGTTCAGATCTTCTTATATTTATTTATCAAGGTGTATTTTTTCCTCTAGACCATGTTGGTTTTCCTAAAAAAAGTTGGATTAAAAAAATTTGAATGGTGTTGGAAAAGAGAAAAAGCTTTATGCAAAAAAGTGGTACAAAAAGGAGCTTGTGTAGACTGCGGCCTAGGCTTTTTCATGTCGTGCTTGATGTCTTTTTGATAGTATGCTTAGTGGTTTTGTTGTAGCATAACTTGTCTCAAATAACTGAGATTGCTTAATGAGCCTTTGAAAAAATCATGCGTTGTTTTTATCGTTTGGAAGCATTATTTTGGTTTTCTCCTTGATGCTTTATTTGGGTTGACTTGGCGCATGCTCACACATGTTAGACTCATACAAAGTCGCCAATAGCCTCTATGATCATTTAGTTTTTGACTTTTGATGCCATCTTATGCTTCTTTTAATGTCGCTTTGTCGCTTTGCATGATTATGGCCATTATTGCTCTCTTAGTTGGTCGCTTCCAGTCTTTTGCTAGCCCTCGCCTTGTACTGAGTATGAGCTCTACTCGTGCATCCAACTCCTAAAAACCAAGTTTGCCAAAGTGTCCACCATACATACCTATTAGCAATTTTCTATTCCAAGTAAATTTGACTTGCTTTTATTTTCTCTTCAAATTAAACTCTAACCAGTGTTATGCGAAAATTGGTCAGTAAAGCTCTCACAAACCGGAAGGCACACTTTACTTTTTCTTGTTCTTAAAAATTTGACATTGTGGTCTCTTATGTTGAGTTGTTATGCTTGCAAGTTGTAAGTTGGAGACTAGCCCAGCCATGCCGTCATGGGCAAGCTTTCAACATTGCACTTCTTATTTGAGTTGATATCATGATCTTTTGTTTATGGATGCCCGCGGTGTGAAATGAATTGGGAATCTTGCGGGGATCATGGAGTTTGTATATGTGTTAGGGAAACGTCTGGGCCGCCAATCTAAGCCATGCATAATTCATGGTGGAAATTTACAGCATACCCATAGTGGACATTCGACGACGCATCTCAAAATAAAAAGCTAAACAAATGGTAAATAAAAGAGATGTCGAGGTGTTCATTGTCTGCTTGTCCTGTCATTTTGATGTGGGCTTGTTCCATGTCATCGGGCACGGAGGTACCCCGTGGGCGGTTCTCGATGATACATGTATACTTACAATGACAAGAGCCTTGCTTGGGACTCTAAGTAAAGTAGCATGAGGTTTGGGTACTCGTATTCACGGGACACAATGTTTTCAACTTATGATTTGTCAAGCATATGCATCATAATTGTTCTCACATTAACTTTAACCATTCAAGATGCTTATGATGGGGGCAATGAGAGCTCAAAGCCGGTAAGTACCATAATTTTTGAAGGTTATAAAACTTGCAATCACTGCTTTCCTCCGCGAAGGGCCTTTCTTTAACTTTTATGTTGAGTCACCACCTTCTATCTTTATGCACCATTAAGAGAGCATAGTTGTCATTCTTAGTATAATGTGCATTGTCCCAAAGTTTTCATTGATTGATTCATATTGTTGGTTTCACTTGTTCTCAAATTATTTGTATCTAGTCGCCCTCTTAAACTTGAAGGTGTCCTATGCATTTATGTTTTGCTCTCCATGAAGGACAAGCTGAAAACCATTTATATGTTTTTCCTTATGATTTGAACACACGTTTGACTTTCATTGTTTCATTTTCATGATCTTCTGTTTGTGTTCTTTTTCATGTTATAACATGGTTGCTAAGTTCTTATTGTCAAGATTATATCTTTCATGCCCATGTTTTAAGTTCTTTTGATCCCAGCTCACAACGCTTATGTAGATGATCAAGATTGTGTTGGTGCATGTCACCTCAAAAATTATTTCTTTTGTTATCACTTACCTACTCGAGGACGAGCAGGAGTTAAGCTTGGGGATGCTGATACGTCTCCAACGTATCCATAATTTTTGATGCTCCATGCTTGTTTTTACACCATTTGCCTAATGTTTCGTTACACTTCGTGGCACTTTTATGCATTTTCTGGAACTAACCTATTAACAAGTTACCACAGTGCCAGTTCCCTATTTTCTGGTGTTTTTGTGTTTCAGAAAAGTTACACAGGAAATATTCTCGGAATTGGACGAAACCAAAGCCAGTCGTCCAGATATTTCACGGAGCTTCCAAAGAACCGAAGAGGAGACGGAGTGGGGCCACGAGGGGCCCTCACACCAGGGCGGCGCGGCCCAGCCCTTGGCCACGCCCCCTATGTGTGAGGCCGCCTCGGTCCACTCCTGACGATGCTCCTTCGCCTATAAAGACCACCCGACGGGAAAAACCTAAGTACCCGATCAATTTTCCAGAAACACATCGCGATCCCCTGCCGTCATCGACCCGAGATCGGGAGGGTCCAGAAGCTCTTCCCGGCACCCTGCCGGAGAGGGGAATCGCCACCGGAGGTCTTCTTCATCGCCATGCTTGCCTCCGGAGCGATGAGTGAGTAGTCTACCTTGGACTATGGGTCCATAGCAGTAGCTAGATGGTTGTCCTCTCCACCATGTGCTTCATGTTTAGATCTCATGAGCTGCCCTACATGATTGAGATCACCGTTATGTAATTCTACATGTTTGGTTTGTTGGGATCCGATGAATATTGGTGTTATGATTGAGTTGCTATACTGAAATATATCTTATGTTATCTCTATGTCGTTTATGATCTTGCATGCTCTCCGTTGTTAGTAGCTATCTTGGCCGAGTAGTTGCTAGTGACTCCAAGAGGGGTATTTATGCTCGATAGTTGGGTTCATGCCTCTATTTAATCTGTTGGAGTGACAGAAACCTCTAAGGTTGTAGATGTACTGTTGCCACTAGGGAGAAAACAACATTCATATGCTCGAGGGCATATACTTTGTTTACATTACACACTTTGCTTAATGCAATTATCTGTTGTTCGCAACTTAATACTCATGGGGTGTTTGGATGATATCCCCGTGGGTGGATTATTAGTCATAGATGCAGTTGGATGGCGGTCTATGTATTTTGTTGTAATGCCCAGAGTAAATCGCATAGTGATCTTCTTGACATATCACGTTATCTTTATTCTATCAATTGCCCAACTATAATTTGTTTACCCAGCATGTGCTATTTATCTTATGGAGAGACACCACTAGTGAACTGTGGACCCCGGTCCTATTTCCATCATATTGCTATCACTTGTTTACTTTACTGGCACTGTTTACTTTACTCGCACTGTTTACTTTACTCGCATACTTCTACTGTTTTCCACTCGATATGCTCATACCCTTTGTTTCAAGCAAACCGGTGAGATTGACAACCTCATCGTAAGTTGGGAACAAAGTACTTGGTTGTGTTGTGTGCAGGTTCCACGTTGCTGCTCGCAAAGCAAAGCTTGGACGAGGCGCCATATAAATTGTCTGGAGATGTCGTGAAGCTTGCAAGCATCACCTTCAGTCGTATTGGCTTTTTCTTCTTCGATCGATAAACCTTTGTTTCTAACTGAGGGAAAAACTTGCTGCTGTGCTCATCACACCTTCCGCTTGGGGTTTGATACGTCTCCAACGTATCTATAATTTTTGATGCTCCATCACTACAAGAGAACCCCCCCCCCCCTACAGCAACAGATATATATGTATCTAAATTGCAATATAGGCGTTGCTAGTGCATATACCAACGGATAAAAATACGTTGCGTTTTTGGGCGTTGCTAGGATAAAATGCAACGCATATACATCCGTTGGTAACAGGAGCGTTGCAACAGAGCAACACATACAATTGTGTTTAGCAACCCTTGTATATGTTGTTGCTTAACCTACCGGACACTACTATGCGACAAAAATTGTAATTATAATTAAATATCTTTGCATACAGATAATTGGATTTGCTCCTTTTTTATTATTTGTAGGAAGTTGAACTCCTGACTATGCAATCATGCCATTTATGCAAATTTTAGCGAGTGTGTCAATCAGAACTCAAGGATATACATTAAATAAATCATAAAGCTTTATTAACTGAAATTCAGAAATACATTCTGAGTTACATACATCAGTTTGACAGAAATTTTGAACATGCTGTCAACTAGTTATCCATAGGCTTCGTGGCACATCTTTCTTCACACCTTAATCTAATCTAAGAACTAAAATAAAATTAACTATGTGCCTTCTGCCCCTTGGTCTGGATGTCGTCCATACATAGCCCGTCTATATCTACCACCTGCAATAGAAAATTAAGTATGTTTAGCTCATACAAGTATAAAATGCCTTTTCACCATTAGAATAAGAAAATAACCAAGATAAAATGTATGGCAAAGAACATAACACAGGACCATAATGTGTTATTGGCTGCATAATTCTACTATCGACCAAGTAAATAATTATATGTACTCACTTGTGACCCAAGAAAAAATTCCAATGCTCCAGTTGTTCAACTCACAATATTTCATTACCTGCACAATATAACTTCTATTATTTGTACCAGTAATTTCGAGATTAATCTTAGAAGTGAACTAGCGAGTATCAGAACGAGAGTAATTTGACATATTTACCAAAAAAATCTGATTATACTTTCTTTTGCAGCATTACTGCATGTAGAAGAAAATCATATAGCACACAAATATTATTCTGCACTGAAGACATGCTACGAATTGCTTTGGGTCGTGGCCAGTGTACAAACCTGTAGTTTCCCAAAAACTAAACAGGTAGTCCGCCTGATATCCTCTGCCTAGCAATAATAGCGGGAGCCATCACATCCATTTCTTTCTTCGACCAGAACTGAAGCCCCACGTATCCTACACTATACGATGATTCAGAGGAATAAGAAGATCGGATATATAGGAGAAGTGATGAGTAAAGTTAGGCCACAAACAGACCTCACTGAATGACAGTTGCAGCTACGGACACAGGACACATGAATTGCATCACCAGTACATCTGCGGCACATGGCCCTGCAGACGGCGGTGAGGCCTAGCGGTGGCCAGTACCCCCGTTGACCTCAGGGCCTGTGAGCTCGACGACCAAGAGATCCGTGACGGTGCGTGCTCCCCTGTGCGGCCTTGGGGAAGGAGAGATGGGCGACGGCGCTTGCCGCGACTAGGAGGAGCACGAGGGTGAATTAGATGGCTATGAGGCGGCAACGGCACCGGGCGTCGGATGGCCTGCGAGCGAGCTGGAGAAGGAGTAGATTGATCTGTGGCGGCTGTAGGCTGTTGCTAGGGTTAGATATTTGTGGCTTGATTTGTGGCAGAGTAAAGATAAAGATAATGGGTTCCGCCATTCGGGAGGTTTTTTAGGTCGGGTATAGGAAGTAGTGGGCGACGGGTCCGGGAAAAAAAATTGCATGTGGGCTAGGGGCATAGTGGATGGTAGATACACATACCCGGAGCGTTGCACACTATGTGTTGTTGTAGGGCTAGCTATGTTGTAGTGCATGCTTGTTTTTACACCATTTGCCTACTGTTTCGTTACACTTCGTGGCACTTTTATGCATTTTCCAGAACTAACCTATTAACAAGTTGCCACAGTGCCAGTTCCCTATTTTCTGCTGTTTTTGTGTTTCAGAAAAGCTACACAGGAAATATTCTCGGAATTGGACGAAACAAGTTCCTGAAGTCTTATTTTTCCCGGAAGCTTCCAGTGATCCGAAGAGGAGTCGGAGGGGGGGCCACGAGGGCCCCACACACCAGGGCGACGCGGCCCAGCCCCAGGCCGTGCCCCCTACGTGTGAGGTCACCTCGGTCCACCTCTGACAATGCCCCTTCGCCTATGAAGACCCCCCGACGGAAAAAACCTAAGTACCCGATCAATTTTCCAGAACACATCGCGATCCGCCGCCGCCGTCGACCCGAAGATCGGGAGGGTCCAGAAGCTCTTCTCGGCACCCTGCCGGAGAGGGGAATCACCACTGGAGGTCTTCTTCATCGCCATGCTTGCCTCCGGAGCGATGAGTGAGTAGTCTACCTTGGACTATGGGTCCATAGCAGTAGCTAGATGGTTGTCCTCTCCACCATGTGCTTCATGTTTAGATCTCATGAGCTGCCCTACATGATTGAGATCACCGTTATGTAATTCTACATGTTTGGTTTGTTGGGATCCGATGAATAATGGTGTTATGATTGAGTTGCTATACTAAAATATATCTTATGTTATCTCTATGTTGTTTATTGTCTTGCATACTCTCCGTTGTTAGTAGCTATCTTGGCCGAGTAGTTGCTAGTGACTCAAAGAGGGGGTATTTATGCTCGATAGTGGGTTCATGCCTCTATTTAATCTAGGGGAGTGACAGAAACCTCTAAGGTTGTAGATGTGTTGTTGCTACTAGGGAGAAAACAACATTCATATGCTCGAGGGCATATGCTTTGTTTACATGTTGTGGGGATGACTTAGGGGGCGTACCACGAGCCGGGCAATATGCCGGCTGGCGTCCCAGGAAATCCCATGACCTCAGCGCGAGGAGACCGGCTCCACCCGGCTGGGCCGGCTGCGCCAGCGGCCGGCTGACGACTCCACCGAGGAGGACTGGAGCCGGGCGATGGAGACAAATCTCCCAACGGTTGTCTGGCCAAAAGCAGGACGGTCCCGACAAGACCGGCAGAGGCGCAGGACAAGAGTGACGAGCGCCACGGCCACGACCGACCAATGAGAGACTGAAGCCCTTTCCCCACGATGGGATCCGAGGCAAAGGAGAGGGGATATGCCCTCAGGATGCCAGCCCAGGGAAAAGGCACTTTATAAAGTGCCTTCGCCAGAGCAGGGTCAGAGGACGACGCCAAGGAATGCCGCCGCCGAGGAGCCGGCAGCCGGCCGAAGCGTGACCTAAACCTGTAACCAGGCCCCCGTCTATATAAGGGGGCCTGGACCCTTAGCATAGGGGAGATCCGATCTTCTTCTTCCTCCTCTAGCCGAACAGCTCTAGGAGCACTGTAATCGCTACTATCCAATCAATACGAAGCAGGCAGGAAGTAGGGGTTTACCTCCAACCGGGAGGGCCCTGAACCTGGGTAAACTGAGGTGTCTCTGTTGGCACAATCTCGAGCCGGACCCATCGTCACCAACGTCGAGCCCCTCCGATAAGCCTCCCCATGGCTACTGTCACCAAATTCCCACGACAGTTGGCGCCCACCGTGGGGCAAAGCGCGGTGGCGAGCGGAGTCAAGTTCCGGCCGGGACCCTCCGGCGAGAAGGTCGCCTCCGGCCTCGTCTGGAGGTTCGGCACCTTCGACTGCGTCGACGACAACTTGGCCCACTTCAAGAACGGCTTGGGCAATGGCGGCTCCTTCCTCGACGTCGGCGGCCACCGCTTCTACGTCGCCAAGCCCTTCCCGGAAGAGGTAACCGATGTGCTTGACCCACTCTGTGACACAGACTCCGACGACGGCGAAAGCGGCGACTTTTGCAACATGGTCGAGGTGCGGGCCCTGGAGGAGGACGGTGGCGGCGGCCTACCGCGCTCCGCGCGCCCGCCGCTCGAACGCCCACTTCCACCGGAACAAGATCTTCCACCTCCAGAGCGGGACGTGCTGGACGCAGCCATCACGGACCTGCGCGCTCCGCTCGACATCTCTGCGGATCCGGTCAAGGCCTCCGAGGATCTGGAGCGGACGCGCCTCAACCTTCTCAAGGAAGCGGTCGACGTTGACGACACCCGCCGGCGCGTCCTCTCCACGATCAACGAGTACAACGTCGCCCACGGCTTCACCCCAGCCGGAGATGGCCCGAGCCGGGCGGGGCAAGTTCGTCAGCGAGGCCGCGAGCTGGGAGCAGAGCTGAACCAGGCGGCGCCCTCGGCGAAGCTACCTCCTATCATCAGCAAGCCCACCTACAGCACGCCTACGAAGAACCTCCGCGCCGAGCGCTACATCACCTCTGAGCTAGATGGATTACAAGGCGAGGACTTGCGGGAGAAGCAAGCCCGGATCCAGGAACTCCTGGACGCCGCCGATCTGCAGCAGCAGGCGATGGAGCCACGCGGAGAGGCGAGCGGCACGCGAGGCGAGCATCGTATCGTCGTGGCTGGTCAGAACAAATCGCACGGAGAAGCTTCATCGCCAAACCACGGCCCTGCGGAGCACAGCCGGAGCAATCGAGCTCCAGGCAAAAGCGGTGGAAACCACCGCACCCAGCACTCCGGCCACCACAGCCGGCAGCCTCGAGACCCCGCCGCAGTCACCAGCAAGCCGCGCCACCCTCCTCGGGCGGACGTCGCGGACCCGGCGCGCGGCAAGTCTGTGGCGCCAGCCCAGCCGGCTCAGGGAGCTGGCCAGGGCGCTCAGGGACATCATCCGGCTCGCTCGCATGTGAGCCAGAGGATCGGGGAACACGTCGACCCGCCGAAGGACGACGCGCGCCATCGGCTCAACCTGCTGGCGGATTCCAAGTTCGATGAGGAGGAATCCTCGGCAGGACCGGTCTGTTTCGGCCCTCGCATCCGCAATGAGCCTTTCCCGGCCAAGTTCGCGCTCCCACGAGACATGCCCAAATACACTGGGGCGGTGAAGCCGGAGGACTGGCTGTCGGACTACGTCACAGCCGTCGACATTGCGGGCGGCAACAAGAGGACAGTGGTGCGCTATGCACCACTCATGCTGACGGGATCTGCTCGGACGTGGCTCAACAGCCTGCCGGCTCTACAGATCAACTCCTGGCATGACTTCCAAGAGGCATTCATCAAGAACTTCACGGGAACTTACAAGCGACCGCCTCGCCCACGACAGCTGGCCCTCTGCAAGCAAGGCGCCGACGAGCCAGACCGTGACTACCTCACGAGATGGTCCGAGCTGCGCAACTCATGCGAAGGAGTGGGCGAGGAGCAAGCCATTGGCTACTTCACCGACGGATGCAGAGAAGGGACCCTGCTGAAGCACAAGCTCCACAGAGCCGAGCCGAAGTCAATGGCGGACTTCATGGCAATAGCGGACAAGTACGCTTCCGCCGATTCCGCAGCAAGAGTACAATGTGTTGAGCCAGCGCCAGCCGGAAACCATCCTCAGCCGGCAGCCGGCTCAGGAGGACATCACAACCGTGATCGACATGGCAAGAGGAAAGACGAACGCCGTGACAACAAGTACGGCTCCCAGCAAGTAGCCGCTGTTCAAGGAAGCCCGGGGGCTACGGGTGGAAGCCAGAAGCGCAAAGGGGACAAATTCAGCAAGGACAAGTACACCATCGAGGTGATGCTAGACCAACCCTGCAAGTTCCATAGCGTTTCAGGCAAGCCAGCAGCGCATACCACTCGTCAATGCAGCTTCACCAGGGATCTGGAGCAGGGAAATCACCAACTGCCCGGGCCACCGCCGGGCCCGCCGGCTGAAGCACATGGAAACAAGAATCGGCAGCCGGCCAAGGCAGCAGGGGACTACCCCGAGGAAGCGAATGTGGAGCAATACCATGTGTTCACTTCCCAGGTGGAGGAGCCAAAGGATGAACCGTGGTTTGGTGTCGAGGTGAATGCAATCATGCAAGTTGGACCTCAGTACATGCATTGGTCTGACGCGTCGATCACCTGGGGGCGTGAAGATCACCCGCCGCTCATGCCGAGGCCCGGGGGCTATGCGCTAGTCTTGAATCCAATCGTGTTCTCTGAGACGCGCACCTGCCGATTCTCGCGCGTACTCATTGATGGAGGCAGCAGCATCAACCTTCTCTATCGCACTTCGATGGAGAAGCTCGGAATCCCAGAGATCCAACTGAAGCCTACCAAGCTCACCTTCCATGGGATCGTGCCTGGGCACTCGTGTACGCCGATGGGAAGGATTGAGTTGGAGGTGCTGTTTGGCGAGAAGGACAATCATCGCCGCGAGCCAATCTGGTTCGAGGTGGTAGACCTCAACAGCCCCTACCACGCGTTGCTTGGACGACCAGCCCTGGCCAAGTTCATGGCAGTCCCGCACTACGCTTACTTGAAGATGAAGCTCCCAGGCCCTCGCGGGGTGATCACCATCACCGGGTGCTACAAGAAATCGATAGAGTGCGCAAGAGCCAGCTCCAAACTGGCGGAGGCCTTGGTCATTGCTGAAGAGAAGCGACAACTGCTACAAAGGGTGGCGGCAGTCCAGCCGGGCAGTCTGGCGACGGGACTGCCGGCTCCGCTCCTCAAGCCGGCGAGCCTATCCAAGGAAGTCCCGCCCGAAGCGGGCAAGAAGTCAGAGGCTCTTGTCTCGGGGGCTGGCTCCTCCTCGAGGTAGGGGGAAGCGTTTCGCAGCTTCGCCTGAGACAAGTCCAAAACCGCTTAAGACCTTCGGCTAAGCCAAGGCAAAAATCTTGTATCTCGAACAAGTGTCGTTGAATAAAAGAAAGTTGGGCGGCATACGGCTGATCCCTAGAAAAAGTGCTCCGAAGTACCTTTTACCTTTCTAAGCGTTATTCACGAGGGCTGGAAGCCGCCTCCAGTCGGGAGCTGGCAGCCCCAACCTAACGAAACGATCCTCTTGTCAGCCGGATGAGTACTGTGTGCGGACCGGACCCCGAGCCTAACCTCCGCCCTGCACCGTGTGGGGTGGAGCCGGCAGGTCACCCACCTAGGAAAATCGCTTAGAGGAAACGCCCGCGACCCGACGAATCGAATCCCTTGTCAGACGAACGAGTACCGTGTGCGAACCAGACCCCGAGCCTAACCTCCAGCCTAAGTCGAGGGCGGCGGAGTCGGCAGGTCATTCACACTGGAAAATCGCTAAGAGGACAGAACGAGCGCTCACCCCTAAACCACGTGCATTGGTTAATAGTTGTACGTAGACTGGACCAAGCCAGATCCCTTATACGCCGAAGTACTACTTCCCATCCCGCGGCGCGCTCCCACCCTAGACCGGCATCCGGCTGTCGGTCCAAGGGAGACCAGCCGGCACCAGGCTGCCGGCTGGGGGTAGAAGGGCCAAAGGATGGGGAGATAAAGGAAAAAGCTGAAAGGGGTCAGGTCAAATCCGGTTCACAAACAACTAGAGGCCAATGCTCAAGAAATTCAGGGTGAAGCGTCATTAGTGCATACGAACGAAATGTTGCCGGGCACGACATGAGTTCAGTGTACATAAAAACGAATAAGAAAACCCTGATACGTTCAGGGGGCGCTTGGTGGGCCAGCCGGCTCCAGTGAAGTAATGTCGCCAGCTCGAGACGCCAGGACGAAGTCGTCGCCGCTGGGGGATGGCGGAATGGAGTGACCAACGGGATCCTCGGGGGCCTTCTGAGGTCCTTCAGCCGAGTCGGGCTCCTCGAAGTCCACACCATCCAAAGATTCGTCACTATCCCCAGCATCGAAAAGCGCGTCGGTCTCGGCACACTCAGCAATGGCACGGACGCGCTGACGGAGCTTGGCTTTGTCGAGGCATGTTAGTCCGCCTTCACAAAGATTCTCCAGCTGGTCCAGGTTGACGCCTGGATACCAGGAGAGCATGAACTCCAGAGCCTGTTGAGCACCGGCCCGAGCCGCGGACTCCTTCCAGACGTCGAGCCGGTTGGGCGCGAGAAGGACCCACTAGAGGAGCGCCCGGATCCCGCCAGGCGCCGCCCTTCCCGGCCACAAGGTTTCAAAGACGGAAACAAGGGCTTCGTGCAGATCCTTGCCCAGCTTGGCAGCCGGGTGGAGTCGGCCTTTGGCCAACGCTACCAACTCCCCTGAGGAAAGCTCGGCCTTGGGGTCACTGCTGGGGACGATCCCCTGTTCCGCCCTAAATTCCTTCAGCGCCGCCGCGGCAGACTTGTCGGAGTCAGGGAAGGCTCCTGCAAGGACAGTCAGAGGGTGAAAGGATGGCATGAAAGGGCAAAAACCGAGAAAGAGGACAGGAAGTATACCACGAAGAGCTTCCTCCAGTCCCAGCAGGCCGGATTGAACCTTGCGGTCGCGGGCGCGCCAAACGCCGATCTCCTTGTCAAAACGCTCGCTGTCGAGCCCCCGGAGAGTCTGCAGCTCGGCGATCTGGGCGTCGCGGTTCTCGACCTCGCTCCCCAAGGTTGCGTGAAGCTCTTTCACCTTGCTGTCAAACTCCGCGGAGAGGATTTTCTTCTCTTCGGCCAGCCGACGATCAAACTCCAGCTGCAGCGACGACTCCGCCTCCCGAGCTTTCGCCAGATCAGTTTCCAGCTCCTGAGCCCGAGCGGCCTGAGCTTGCAGACCCTGAAGCTCCTCGGCATGCTTTTGCTTGAGCGACTCAACAGTGGCGGCTGACACCGAGTCGGCCAACCGGGACTCGAGCGAGGCTATGAGCGAGGCAGAGTCTGAAAGCGGAGGAATAAGAGCAGGAAGGACAGCAGCAGTGCTTTCAAAATAAGGGGTCCCGAGCTCACCTGATAGTTTCTCCAGTTCTTTCTTCAAGTCCTGGTACTGGACCTTGCCGGCACGGTACTTTGCTAGCAGCTTCTGAAAGACACTGGCACGAAGTGCGTTCAGTTCCTGCGGAAAACGGAAAGGCAACGACTCTTAGCAAAATCCATTTTCAAGCCAGCTGTCTCTACAGCTACCTCGAAACTCGGGTGCTAGGATGTATAGCAGAAAGAACCAGGGGTTAAAGGCGCAGCACTCACGTTGGTCGCCTGGATAGCGTCAAGGAGTTGGAAGCCGGCGTTCTGAAGCGATCCCCTGGCAGCAGTAAACTGCTTATCCAACTCCGCCAGAGTTGGCTTGCTGCCCTGCACCTTGAGCTTCTCTCCGACACCTGCACTCGAGGCGGTGTCCGCCCACTCCTGCTGGAGGCGACTGGCGGAGCTCAGACTGCCAATGTTGGACTCGGCCGCGGCGACAAGAGCTTTCCCACTAGAAGCGCTTTTGGTCACCACCTCAGGGGCTGGCGAGCCGTCACCACGTCCGCTCCCCGCCACTCGAGTGGCGAGGAGCCCTGGCGAAGCCTCGCCAGAGCTGAAGGCCAGCCCAAGAAGCGCGGAATCGGCAATCGCGCCAGCCCTCGACCCGGCCGCAGGCACCATAGCTTGCACGCTCGGTACGAGCTCAAGATTGGAAAGAGCCTCAACAGCCGGCACCGGGGCCTTTTCCGCTTCCCCCGCCGCGGCCTCGCGCGCGTCTCCCTGGCTGGTGCAGACGGTGGCGGCGTCCCTCGCTGTGGCATCATCAGTATCGGGAGGTGGGGACAGGTCAGCCCCAGCTGGCGCAGTTTCCTCGACGGGCGTGGAGCCAATCTCAGGTGAGGCGACTGGGTGGGGAACAGCGTCCACGAGCACCTCCGGACGCGCGGAATCCTCTGCCCTAGCGTCGCCTGCCACAAGCTTCAACCGCGGGGAGCGGCGAACATCCTCAACGCGACCCGAGTCGCCGCCCATTTCTTCCCCACGCGCCCTCTTGCGGCTGGAAGGCTCGGGAGCGGGGGTCGCAATTTCCTCGGAAGCAACGACGGGAGGAGTTTGGGCAGCCGAATCGACAGAAAGAGGCGGCCTGCAAAGAGAGCACCCCACGACCGAGTCAATCGGGACCGCGACGGTAAAATGAAGACGAGAAGCAAGGAGGCAGGAAGCTCACCCAGCTATGGCAATAGCCCGCCGCTTGGCCACCTTCTTCACATTGGGACGGCGCAGATCCCGCGCTGCCGGCTCTGGTTTCTTGCGCTTATCAGCCGACTCGGAGAAGGCCGGCTGGGCTTTTCTCTTGATGCCGGCCGGATCATCTCCAGCCTCTTCAAGGTCTGCCGGCTCCGGAGCGGCAGAGCGTCGCCCGGGAGACTCTGGCAGATCCACGATCGGAGGAGCTTGGCCCCCAGCAGCGGCAGCGGCGGCTACGTGGAGAGCTACGCCCCCGAGGGTGGTAGCTGATCCTGCGTTGCCATCGTCATCGTCGGACCAATCTCTTAGGAGAGAGGGGTTGGGGAACTTACTGGAGTGGTCGAGGAGTTCGCCCGAGTCTTCGAGCTCGTCGTTTCCTTCATCACCTTGGGTGGTGCTGGAGCTCTCGACGGCGGCCTGAGAACTAGCGTCCTCCACCTCCTCGGCTTCGTCCCAGACAACTTTATCATCCGATTCGGCTCTATCAGCGGCAAAGCCGGCTTGACGCTGAGTCAAATTCTCTGCCGCCTGCAGAGCGAACAAGTTCTGCCCGAACCAAGCGGCCAGAGGTCAGCTGACCAGAGTAGCAAAGGAGGGGAAGGTTTGAAGCTAGGACCGACGAGCTCACCTCAGCAATTGGGTTGTCCCGGTCGTGAGGTTCCAATCCCCACGTCCACGAGGCTTGAAGCTTCACGTCAGCGATGCGGTTCGCCTTCCGAGCCACCTCCAACGCTGACAGTGCCTTGGAAGAATGGCGAGTGGGATCCCTGGCTGATCCCAGGAAGCACATCTTGTGTGGGCGGCGCTGAAGCGGAGACACGCGGGCGACCAGGAAGGCGAGGAGAAGGTCAGTCGGCTCTAGGCCACCTTCCGCTTGCAGCGTGGCGACCCGCTGAAGGATCTTCTCCATGTCCGGCGACGGGCGAGGAGGAGCGGCGCTCCAGTTCTCCCGCTCTGGCCCGCCAGCCTCAAAGGGCGGCAAGTTGATATGGTCTTCGCCTCCCTTTGAGTTCTTCACATAGAAGAAGGAGCGCTGCCACTTCTTGCAGGACTCTTTCCCTTTTATGCCAGGGAAGCTTGCGGACTTGCGGGCGTAGAAGGAGGCTGTGCCGCATATCACCGGAACGGTGTCTGCCGTCTGGGTCTTGAAGAAGATCAGCCGGCGGAACAGCTCGATATTGGGCCAGATGCCCAAATACGCCTCGCAAAGGGTTGCGAACGCGGACAACACCATCATCGCATTCGCCCCAATATGATGCGGTTGCAAGTGGAAATGGTCCAGGAATTGGCGCATGAAGCTGCTCGCGGGCAGCGCGAAACCCTGGGGGAAATGGTCATAGAAGACCACCGTCTCCCCAGGCGCAGGAGCGGGGACCAGTTCGTCGCCGGCGGGGCGGCAGCTCACGAGATCCGCAGGAGGAAGCACTCGGCCCCGGCGCAGCAGCTCGATCTCTTTGTCTTTCACCCAAGAGCCTTCCCAGGATCCCTTTGGCAAGGTAGGGGGAGCGGCACCCTTACCCGCCGCCGAGCCCTTCCCTCTTTGCCGGGAAGCTTTGGGAGCCATCCGGGTGCGGATCTGGATGAGCGGAATGGCGGCGGAGCAAGCCAGGAACCCTAATCCCTTGAAGGCAAAGCTTGGGAGCCGAGGACTCTAAATGGAGCGAATGCGGAAGGAAGAAGAGAAGCGGGCAACCGATGCTCTGTTTCCGGAACGGTCCCTGGTTTAAAAGTGAAGGGACGGGTCAGTTGCTTATTTCAACCACGATGGGTCAGCAACTGACTCCTCTCGTCACGACCCACGATCGCGTAAAGATCAGGCAACCGCCGTGGTAGCCGCAAAGGATCGTGGGCCGGGGCCGATTGGACATGACGCGATAACGGGCGGACAAGTGGTGCCTCGGTCCAGCCCTCGAGGGAACAAGTTCCCAGGAAGCGGCGTGCCGGCCTACAGCCGCCAGCCGGGCCATCACCGGAGCCGGTTCGTCCCGAGACGGTCGGGAAAACTCCACAAGGCCCAGCCTCGACGATTAGATCGACCAAGCCGAACCGGAGATCCTGGGACTTCGACGAGGACGAGCAAGACTTCGGCGAAAAGAAGAACCCGCCGAAGCCCCATGCTAGCCCATGAGACTTCGCCAGTTTCGGGGGCTAGTGTCGTGGGGATGACTTAGGGGGCGTACCACGAGCCGGGCAATATGCCGGCTGGCGTCCCAGGAAATCCCACGACCTCAACGCGAGGAGACCGGCTCCACCCGGCTGGGCCGGCTGCGCCAGCGGCCGGCTGACGAATCCACCGAGGAGGACTGGAGCCGGGCGACGGAGACAAATCTCCCAACGGTTGTCTGGCCAAAAGCAGGACGGTCCCGACAAGACCGGTAGAGGCGCAGGACAAGAGTGACGAGCGCCACGGCCACGACCAACAAATGAGAGACTGAAGCCCTTTCCCCACGATGGGATCCGAGGCAAAGGAGAGGGGATATGCCCTCAGGATGCCAGCCTAGGGAAAAGGCACTTTATAAAGTGCCTTCGCCAGAGCAGGGTCAGAGGACGACGCCAAGGAACGCCGCCGCCGAGGAGCCGGCAGCCGGCCGAAGCGTGACCTAAACCTGTAACCAGGCCCCCGTCTATATAAGGGGGCCTGGACCCTTAGCATAGGGGAGATCCGATCTTCTTCTTCCTCCTCTAGCCGAACAGCTCTAGGAGCACTGTAATCGCTACTATCCAATCAATACGAAGCAGGCAGGAAGTAGGGGTTTACCTCCAACCGGGAGGGCCCTGAACCTGGGTAAACCGAGGTGTCTCTGTTGGCACAATCTCGAGCCGGACCCATCGTCACCAACGTCGAGCCCCTCCGATAAGCCTCCCCATGGCTACTGTCACCAAATTCCCACGACATTACATTACACACTTTGCTTAATGCAATTATCTGTTGTTTGCAACTTAATACTCATGGGGTGTTTGGATGATATCCCCGCGAGTGGATTATTAGTCATAGATGCAGTTGGATGGCGGTCTATGTATTTTGTTGTAATGCCCAGAGTAAATCGCATAGTGATCTTCTTGACATATCACGTTATCTTTATTCTATCAATTGCCCAACTGTAATTTGTTTACCCAGCATGTGTTATTTATTCTATGGAGAGACACCACTAGTGAACTGTGGACCCCGGTCCTATTTCCATCATATTGCTATCACCTGTTTACTTTACTCGCACTGTTTACTTTACTCACACTGTTTACTTTACTCGCATACTATTATTGCTTTCCACTCGATACGCTCATACCCTTTGTTTCAAGCAAACCGGTGAGATTGACAACCTCATCGCAAGTTGGGAACAAAGTACTTGGTTGTGTGTGTGCAGGTTCCACGTTGCTACTGGCCGAAGACGAGTCAACAAGTATCATTAAACGACGCCCTTGTTGGAGTGTTATTAAGCCGGTCCGCATCACCTTCAGTTGTTTGTCTGCTCTTCTCCTGAACGATTAAACCTTGGTTTCTTACTGAGTGAAAAGACTTGCCACTGTGCTCATCATACTTTCCGCTTGGAGTTTCCCAACTGCCTGGCCATAATCATCATCAACTACACGCCAGCCATCAAGCCCTTTTCTGGTGCCGTTGCCGGGGAAGAAGTGGAAGACCTCTGCAAGGGGAGTTTTTCGCACGCACATCCTTTACTTTGTTATTTGCTTTGCTTTACTTTACTTTATTTTTACCTGCATTGTTTTATATCAAAAACCCAAAAAAATTAGAATCCTTGATAGTTGTTTTTACTTGTCTACTTTTAGTTTTGCTGAAATGGCTAATCCTGAAAACACCAAGTTGTGTGACTTTACTAGCACGAACAATAGTGATTTTATCTGCACTCCTATTGCGCCACCTGCTCCTGCTGCAAACTTTTATGAAATTAAGCCTGCTTTATTGAACCTTGTTATGAAAGAGCAATTTTCTGGTGCTAGTACTGAAGATGCTGCAGCTCATCTCAACAATTTTGTTAAGCTATGTGAGATGCAGAAATATAAGGATGTAGAAAGTGATATTATTAAGCTCAAGTTGTTTCCTTTTTCTTTGAGAGGAAAAGCTAAAGATTGGTTACTATCTTTGACTAAGAATAGTATTGATTCATGGGCTAAGTGTAAGGATGCTTTCATTGGTAGATACTATCCTCCTGCTAAGATTATATCTCTGCGTAGCAATATTATGAAGTTTAGTCAGTTTGATAATGAACATGTTGCTCAAGCTTGGGAAAGAATGAAATCTATGATAAAGAATTGCCCCACTCATGGACTGATTACTTGGATGATTGTTCAAACTTTTTATGCAGGACTGAATTTTTCTTCAAGGAACCTATTGGATTCAGCTGCTGGAGGCACTTTTATGTCCCTTACCTTGGGCGCCGCAACAAAGCCACTTGACAACATGATGGTAAATTATTCTGAATGGCACACCGAGAGAGCTCCACAAGGTAAGAAGGTAAATTCTGTTGAGGAAACCTCTTCCTTGAGTGATAAGATTGATGCTATTATGGCTATGCTTGCTAATGATAGGACTCATGTAGATCCTAATAATGTTCCTTTAGCCTCTTTGGTTGCTCAAGAAGAGCATGTTGATGTGAACTTCATTAGAAACAATAATTTTAACAACAATGCTTATAGGAACAATTTTGCTAGTAACAACTATAGGTCGTTTCCCTCTAATGGTGAAGATGGCTATCTTGGTAGACCTAAAATGCCTAGTGAAGAGAGGTTTTTAGAACTTGAAAAGGCTACCAAGAATTTTATGCAAATGCAATATGAGCAAAATAAGTTGTTTACTAAGACTATGGAGGAGCAATCAGCTCTGTTGAGGACTATTAGTCATCAACTTGAAAATTTAAACAAGGCTATTCCTGAATTGCAAGCTAAGGTTTCCAAAGCCAAAACTGATATTTCATCTTTGTCTAATGTGCAATCCTATTTGGTTAACAGAATGTCCACTAAGCCTGATCCTTTTGCTACTGCTAATGCTATTCAAGTTGGAATAGATGAAAATATTAGATTATTAGCAGAATTGCATGCTAGATGGGAAAGAGAGGATGAGATTGCTAGGAATATGAAAGTTTGTACTATTACTACCTCTAATGATGTTGTTCCTAATGCTAGCAATCCTCTTACTTTGATTGGTGTAGAGAAAACTCCCACTCCTTGTGTTAAAAAGCCTAAAACTGCTAAAACTTTTTCTCAAAAGAGTGCTGAAATTTTTCGGAGTGTAGGAGATGATAGCTCTATTTCCTTTAATGATTTTGATGTTGATGGTTGCAACATATCTGAAGTTATTTTGTTCTTGCAAAAGCTTGCTTTGACTCCCAATGCTAGTTCTTTAAATATTGCTTTTACTAAGCATATTACCAATGCTCTCATGAAAATTAGGGATGAAAAGTTGAAGCAAAAAGCTTCTGTTCCCAAGAAGTTAGAAGATGGTTGGGAACCCATCATTGATATGCATGTTAATGGTTTTGATTGCCATGCTTTATGTGATCTAGGTGCTAGTATTTCTATTATGCCTAGAAAGATTTATGATATGCTTGACTTACCACCGCTTGAAAAATGTTATTATGATGTTCCTATTGCTGATGTTGCTAAGAAGAAACCTTTGGGAAGGATTAATGATGTTCTTATTATGGTTAATAATAACCTTGTTCCCGTTGATTTTCTCGTTATGGATGTTGAATGTCATGCTTCATGTCCTATTATTTTGGGAAGACCCTTTCTTCGAACTGTAGGTGCCATCATTGATATGAGGGAAGGCACCATCAAATATCAATTCCCACTCAAGAAAGATATGGAACACTTCCCTAGGAAAACAAAGAAATTGCTTTTTGACTCTATTCTTAGAGAAAATTATGAGCTTGATGCTTCATCTCTTGATGTTACTTGATTCGCAATTTTCTGCGCCTAGCTCAAAGGCGTTAAAGAAAAGCACTCTTGGGAGATAACCCAATGTTTTCTTTTCAGTACTTTTTCTTTTATTTGAGTCTTGGAAGTCATTACTACTGTAATGACCTCTCCTTATCCTTTTTATTTTATTGTTGTGCCAAGAGAAGCCTCTAATTTGAGTGAGGTAAAGATTTGGGGATGTTGCTGTCCTGAAACTATTTTCGGTGCTGCACCGTAAAAATTCGTGAAAATTCTCTGTATATCTTTTGGACCTGCGATTTCTTATGCATATGCCCCAGGTTATATCCAAACTTGAACACTTTTTGATTTGAGAAACAGAAAACCCCTTAAAAATTTGACCTTTGTCAGCTGTTCTCTTTTATCAGATTCCTGCCAATATTTGTGTTTGCCGCTTTATCGCTTTCTTTTGAGTTCTTTTGATCACAGAACTTTTTGGGAAGTTGCTACAGTAGTATATACTTTATATGTGGTGGTTTTGGGTTGAAACCTGAAGCAAAAAGAGGTTGATTATATGTTATGCCTACACTAATGTTGCTAATAGATTTGTGTTTAGTTTTGTATGAAGGAAGTTTTTAAGTGTAGGGATTGGAGAATGATGAGATGAGTTGAAGAATGGACAAAAGCTCAAGCTTGGGGATGCCCATGCATCACCCCAAGAAATATCCAAAAAGTACAAGCGTCAAAGCTTGGGGATGCCCCCGAGGCACCCCTTCTTCATCGGCAAAAATCAGGTCACCTTTCAAGACACTATATTTTTATTGCTTCATGCACTATGCGTTTTTCTTGGAGCGTCAGTTGTTTTAGTTTTCTTTATTAGTTTAGTTTTGTTTGCTGAAATAAATGGTTGGACCCCAACAAATTTCTTTTCGAGAAGTTGCCTTGCTTTTCATTTGCCAAGAACGCTCTAGTTTTTATTCTTATCAAAAACTGAGTGTTCTTCTTTTTCTGCTACTGCTTTTGGTTTTCGTTTTTGCCTTGATTTGCGTTTAGATCTTCTTATATTTATTTATCAAGGTGTATTTTTTCCTCTGGACCATGTTGGTTTTCCTCAAAAGAGTTGGATTTAAAAAGTTCGAATGGTGTTGGAAAAGAGAAAAAGCTTTATGCAAAAAAGTGGTACAAGAAGGAGCTTGTGTAGACTGCGGCTTAGGCTTTTTCATGTCATGCTTGATGTCTTTTTGATAGTATGCTTAGTGGTTTTGCTGTAGCATGACTTGTCTCAAATAACTGAGATTGCTTAATGAGCCTTTGAAAAAATCATGCGTTGTTTTTATCGTTTGGAAGCATTATTTTGGTTTTCTCCTTGATGCTTTATTTGGGTTGACTTGGCGCATGCTCACACATGTTAGACTCTTACAAATTCGCCAATAGCCTCTATGATCATTTAGTTTTTGACTTTTGATGCCATCTTATGCTTTTTTTAATGTCGCTTTGTCGCTTTGCATGATTATGGCCATTATTGCTCTCTTAGTTAGTTGCTCCCAGTCTTTTGCTAGCCCTCGCCTTGTACTGAGTATGAGCTCTACTCGTGCATCCAACTCCTAAAAACCAAGTTTGCCAAAGTGTCCACCATACATACCTACTAGAAATTTGCTATTCCAAGTAAATTTGACTTGCTTTTATTTACTCTTCAAATTAAACTCTTACCAGTGTTATGCGAAAATTGGTCAGTAAAGCTCTCACGAACCGGAAGGCACACTTTACTTTTTCTTGTTTTTAAAAATTTGACATTGTGGTCTCTTATGTTGAGTTGTTATGCTTGCAAGTTGTAAGTTGGAGACTAGCCCAGCCATGCCGTCATGGGCAAGCTTTCAACATTGCACTTCTTATTTGAGTTGATATCGTGATCTTTTGTTTATGGATGCCCGCGGTGTGAAATGAATTGGGAATCTTGTGGGGATCATGGAGTTTGTATATGTGTTAGGGAAACGCCTGGGCCGCCAATCTAAGCCATGCATAATTCATGGTGGAAATTTGCAGCATACCCATAGTGGACATTCGACGATGCATCTCAAAATAAAAAGCTAAACAAATGGTAAATAAAAGAGATGTCGAGGTGTTCATTGTCTGCTTGTCCTGTCATTTTGATGTGGTCTTGTTCCATGTCATCGGGCACGGAGGTACCCTGTTGGTGGTTCTCGATGATACGCATATACTTACAATGACAAGAGCCTTGCTTGGGACTCTAAGTAGAGTAGCATGAGGTTTGGGTACTCGTATTCACGGGACACGAGGTTTTCAACTTATGATTTCTCAAGCATATGCATCATAATTGTTCTCGCATTAACTTTAACCATTCAAGATGCTTATGATGGGGGCAATGAGAGCTCAAAGCCGGTAAGTACCATAATTTTTTGAAGGTTATAATACTTGCAATCACTGCTTCCCTCCGCGAAGGGCCTTTCTTTTACTTTTATATTGAGTCACCATCTTCTATCTTTATGCACCATTAAGAGAGCATAGTTGTCATTCTTAGTATAATGTGCATTGTCCCAAGGTTTTCATTGATTGATTCATATTGTTGGTTTCACTTGTTCTCAAATTATTTGTATCTAGTCGCCTTCTTAAACTTGAAGGTGTCATATGCATTTATGTTTTGCTCTCCATGAAGGACAAGCTGAAAACCACTTGTATGTTTTTCCTTATGATTTGAACACACGTTTGACTTTCATTGTTTCATTTTCATGATCTTTTGTTTATGTTCATTTTCATGTTTATAACATGGTTGCTAAGTTCCTATTGTCAAGATTATATCTTTCATGCCCATGTTTTAAGTTCTTTTGATCCCAGCTCACAACGCTTACATATATGGTGAAGATTGTGTAGGTGCATGTCACCTCAAAAATTATTTCTTTTGTTATCACTTACCTACTCGAGGATGAGCAGGAGTTAAGCTTGGGGATGCTTGATACGTCTCCAACGTATATATAATTTTTGATGCTCCATGCTTGTTTTTACACCATTTGCCTACTGTTTCGTTACACTTCGTGGCACTTTTATGCATTTTCCAGAACTAACCTATTAACAAGTCGCCACAGTGCCAGTTCCCTGTTTTTTGCTATTTTTGTGTTTCAGAAAAGCTACACAGGAAATATTCTCGAAATTGGATGAAACAAGTTCCTGAAGTCTTATTTTTACTGGAAGCTTCCAGAGATCCGAAGAGGAGTCGGAGGGGGGGCCACGAGGGCCCCACACACCAGGGCGGCGCGGCCTAGCCCCTGGCCGCGCCCCCTAAGTGTGAGGTCGCCTCGGTCCACCTCTGACGATGCCCCTTCGCCTATAAAGACCCCCCGACAGAAAAACCTAAGTACCCGATCAATTTTCCAGAACACATCGCGATCTGCCGCCGCCGTCGACCCGAAGATCGGGAGGGTCCAGAAGCTCTTCCCGGTACCCTGCCGGAGAGGGGAATCGCCCCCGGAGGTCTTCTTCATCGCCATGCTTGCCTCCGGAGTGATGAGTGAGTAGTCTACCTTGGACTATGGGTCCATAGCAGTAGCTTGATGGTTGTCCTCTCCACCATGTGCTTCATGTTTAGATCTCATGAGCTGCCCTACATGATTGAGATCACCGTTATGTAATTCTACATGTTTGGTTTGTTGGGATCCGATGAATATTGGTGTTATGATTGAGTTGCTATACTGAAATATATCTTATGTTATCTCTATGTTGTTTATGATCTTGCATGCTCTCCATTGTTAGTAGCTATCTTGGCCGAGTAGTTGCTAGTGTCTCCAAGAGGGGGTATGTATGCTCGATAGTGGGTTCATGCCTCTATTTAATCTGGGGGAGTGACAGAAACCTCTAAGGTTGTAGATGTGCTATTGCTACTAGGGAGAAAACAACATTCATATGCTCGAGGGCATATGCTTTGTTTACATTACACACTTTGCTTAATGCAATTATCTGTTGTTTGCAACTTAATACTCATGGGGTGTTCGGATGATATCCCCGCGAGTGGATTATTAGTCATAGATGCAGTTGGATGGCGGTCTATGTATTTTGTTGTAATGGCCAGAGTAAATCGCATAGTGATCTTCTTGACATATCACGTTATCTTTATTCTATCAATTGCCCAACTGTAATTTGTTTACCCAGCATGTGTTATTTATTCTATGGAGAGACACCACTAGTGAACTATGGACCCCGGTCCTATTTCGATCATATTGCTATCACCTGTTTACTTTACTCGCACTATTTACTTTACTCGCACTATTTACTTTACTCGCATACTATTATTGCTTTCCACTCGATACGCTCATACCCTTTGTTTCAAGCAAACCGGTGAGATTGACAACCTCATCGCAAGTTGGGAACAAAGTACTTAGTTGTGTGTGTGCAGGTTCCACGTTGCTACTGGCCGAAGACGAGTCAACAAGTATCGTTAAACGGCGCCCTTGTTGGAGTGTTATTAAGCCGGTCCGCATCACGTTCAGTTGTTTGTCTGCTCTTCTCCTGAACGATTAAACCTTGGTTTCTTACTGAGGGAAAAGACTTGCCGCTGTGCTCATCATACTTTCCGCTTGGAGTTTCCCAACTGCCTGGCCAGAATCATCATCAACTAAACGCCAGCCATCAGGGTTCCCAACTGCCTGGCTATAATCATCATCAACTACACGCCAGCCATCACTTATCTCACGTCATATTGAGGTGTCAACGACATATGGGTCCAGCCATCCTACCCGCGGGATCAAGGACTAAGAGTCTGGGGCTCCACCGACCTTCCTGGTGTGCGGCGCATGGACTTCTGGATGAATCTGGACACTACCAGGAAGGAAATCTAGAAGCCTAGGAGGGCAAGGTAAGGAATCTCCTCCCACCCACTATATAAAGGGGACCCAAGGATCCCATGGAGGATAGGTCATGGAAGACTTAGAGAAACATCATCAGGACCTCCATCTACATGTACTAAACCGATCTAGGGTTATTACGCTTTAGATCGTCTACCACACCCTCATCGGGATCATCATATAAATCCCGCCGAGACCTTCTCCATCAACACATGTAACTCATACGCATGTAATCGTGATTGTGAATTATAGCAGGACGTAGGGCTCCTCCGCTGTGGGGACCTGAACCTGGGTAAGATCTGTGTCTTTGTGCGTGTTCATCATCATCAAATATTCCAAACCTGTTGACCTGAGCCCCCACCGAACAAATAAACTCGCTTGAATCTTTGGAAGTGAGATTGACATGAGATTGTTCAACAAATCCTTCACCAGGAGGAGATTCTAGAAGTTAAGGTTAGAAGTCAGGAAACCGACTGCTAAGGACACTCGTGTAACTTTTGTTTCAATAAAGTCTATACCATGTGTGCCCTTGTGAGTTTCTTCTATCTTTTGAACTTCTTTTCAAAAAGGAGGAAAACTGTTGACCTCTACATCAGCTCATGCACACAGACATGATCCTCTGTAATCCTACTCCTACATTGTTATTCAATAAAAAAAAGTCAAATCTTCGCCTACAAAAACGTATCTCTCCATGGGAGTTCAACCATGTCAATTCAGATTTTCGATAATGGGCGCTTTGTTACTCAATTTTTTCAAGAAAATACACCTGGCCTCTACATAGCAAAGATGCACACAGCCGTCCAAAAGTATCGAGGAACAACTACAAAGGCGAAAGACATATCAGTTGTGTGAAATTGTAAAACGCCTAGGTAACTGGTGGTGGACCAATCCAAAGATTATACGTCCACCCATGTAGGGAAAAGGTATCCCTCGTTGTAGCCTCGAATTATGTACAAACCTCCATAAATAGGTCCCGATTCTCCATATGCTGAAGAGGTGACCACAAACAGAGCATACTGGTACACCTATAGATGACCTGCAAGAGTGAACAATTTTTATCATAAAAAACTTTGTCATTTCTACATAGCTAAAGCGACCATATAACGGCAAGCGCTCCTACCGTAATAAGATTTTTAAACCTGAGATCAATACCATGAAGCCAATTCCCGAAAATATTGGCTATACTAGTCGGAGGATATAGGTTGGAAGCTATTTGGATGATTGACCATATAAATCTGGCAAAGCGACATTGGAAGAATAGATGTTTGATTGTCTCATCCTGATGACAGAAAACACACATACTACTCCCATGCAAATTACGCTTAGCAAAATTGCCTTTGGTTAGGATTACTCCTCAACGAAGATACCAGCGGGAATTTTTTGTTTTTCAAGGGTATGTTCATCTTCCAAATATTCTTGTTATTATCAACTAGTATATTAAATTGAAGGATCCCTTTGTATAAGGAGTCTACAGAAAAGGTGCCATTTGCATGCAGATTCTATCAAAATTCATCCGCTCTAGGCTCTAGGCGCTAGCTGTATGGAATCCAAACGTTGAAGTAAGGTATTCTAAGCTACTAGTCTAGGACCAATTAAATCTTGTCTGAATGTCACGCTTGGAGGTGAGGTAGTGATGTCTACGCACGCGTCTGTTCTTGTAGACAGTGTTGGGCCTCCAAGTGCAGAGGTTTGTAGAACAGCAGCAAGTTTCCCTTAAGTGGATCACCCAAGGTTTATCGAACTCAGGGAGGAGGAGGTCAAAGCTATCCCTCTCCAGCAACCCTGCAATTACGATACAGAAAGTCTCTTGTGTCCCCAACACACCCAATACACTTGTCAGATGTATAGGTGCACTAGTTCGGCGAAGAGATAGTGAAATACAAGTAGTAGTGATGATTATAAGTAGTAAATGTAATCTGAAATAAATATCGCTGCAAGCAAACATGTAACAAAACTGAATGTAAACGGTGTTCAATGCTTGGAAACAAGGCCTAGGGATCATACTTTCACTAGTGGTCACTCTCAACAAAATAACATAATTGAACCAATAGATACTAACTTCAATATGCCACTCTAAACAATTCTCCAATGGATAACGAACACTAATCATGCGTAGGGCTATGAAGCACTCCTCAAAGTTCGCATGTTCCCAAACTAGATTGTCCCACACTATCACCGTGAATGCACTAGATGGTTCCAACAAACACCAACAATTCATAGAGACACTAGCCAAAAGAGACACACATAATGCGCACACTGTCACCTTCACATCATGATACAAGGTGTCTCCGGAGTTTACAATAATAAAGCACGGAAGTAGCATAATATCTGAATAATAGCATCTACCAATTCAACTAGATATAAAGCTCATGATCATATAAAGATCACATCATGGGAGAGAGAGGTGAACCATATAGCTACCGGTAGAGCCCTCAGTCCCGGGGGAGAACTACTCCCTCCTCATCATAAGAGACAGCAACATTGGTGGAGATGGCGGTGAAGTCGATGGAGACGGCGGAGGAGGCGACGGCGTCGATGGAGATGGCTCCGGGGGCACTTCCCCATCCCGGCAAGGTGCCGAAACAGAGACTTCTGTCCCCTGAAATTTGTCGGTGGTGGCGGCGGAGCTGTAGAACTCTTTCTCGAAAATCACCGATCGATTTAGGATTTTCCGTCCTGAGGCTTTATATAGGCGGAGAGGCGGCGTCAGAGGGTCACCAGGGCCACCTCACCATGTGGCCGTGCGGGCCAGGGGCGCGCCACCCCATGGTGAGCCTGCCCTCTGGCCCCACTCCGGCTCTCTTTCTGTCCTCATCCTTCGTCCGAGAAAAATAGGAGTTTCGGCTTTTGTTTCGTCCAATTCCGAGAATATTTCCTGTGTGGCTTTTCTGAAACACAAAAATAGCAGAAAACAGGGAACTGACACTATGGCATCTCGTCAATAGGTTAGTTCTGGAAATCGCATAAAAACGCCATGAAGTGTAACAAAACACAAAGCAAATGGTGCATAAACAAGCATGGAGCATAAAAAATTATAGATACGTTTGAGACGTATCAAGCATCCCCAAGCTTAACTCCTGCTCGTCCTCAAGTAGGTAAGTGATAACAAAAGAATGATTTTTGAGGTGACATGCACCATCACAATCTTGATCAACGATGTAAAGCATTGAGTGCTGGAATCAAAGAACTTAAAACATGGGCATAAGAGACATAATCTTGACAATAAAACTTAGCAACCATGTTATAACATGAAAAGTAACACAAACCAAAATCATGAATAATGAAACATTGAAAGTCAAGTGTGTGTTCAAATTATATGGAAAAACATAGCTAAGTGGTTTTCAGCTTGTCCTTCATGGAATAGCAAAACATAAATGCATAGGACACCTTCAAGTTTAAGAGGGCGACTAGATATAAATAATTTAAGAACAAGTGAAACCAAAATCATGAATCAATCAATGATAAACTTTGGGACAATGCACATTAAACTCAGAATGGCAACTATGCTCTCTTAGACGGTGCATAAAGGTAGAAGGTGGAGACTCAACATAAAAGTAAAAGAAAGGCCCTTGGCGGAGGGAAGCAGGGATTGCAAGTTTTATAAACCTTCAAAAATTATGATACTTACTAGCTTTGAGCTCTCATTGCCCCCATCACAGGCATCTTGAATGGTTAAAGTTAATGCGAGTACAATTATGAGCATATGCTTAACAAATCATAAGTTGAAAACCTCGTGTCCCGTGAAGTACGAATACCCAAACCTCATGCTACTCGACTTAGGTCCCAAGCAAGCTCTTATCATCGTAAGTATACATGTATCGTCGAGAACCGCCAACGGGGTACCTCCTGCCCGATGACATGGAACAAGCCCACATCAAAATGACAAGACAAATAGACAATGAACACCTCGGCATCTCTTTTATTTACCATTGGTATAGTTTTTATTGTGAGATACGTCGTCGAATGTCCACTATGGGCATGCTGTAAATTTCCACCATGAATGATGCATGGCTTAGATTAGCGGCCCAGGCATTTCTTTAACACATATACAAACTCCATGATCTTGCAAGATCCCAACTTATTTCACATCGCGAGTATCCATAAACAAAAGATCACGATATCAACTCAAATGAGAGAAAGTGCAATGTTGAAAGCTTGCCCCTTGACGGCATGGTTTGGCTAATTTCCAACTTACAACTTGCAAGCATAACTTCAACATAAGAGAGCCACAATGTCAAAATTATAAAAGCGAGAAAAGTAAAGTGTGCCGTCAGGTTCGTGAGAGCTTTACTGACTAATTTTCACATAACACCAAAAAAGAGTTTAATTTGAAGGATAGATAAAAGCAAGTCAAATGTACTTGGAATAGCAAATTGCTAATAGGTATGTATGGTGGACACATTGGAATAACTTGGTTTTTGGAAGTTGGATGCACGAGTAGATCTCATACTCAGTACAAAATGAAGGCTAGCAAAAGACTGTGAGCGACTAACTAAGAGAGCAATAACGACCATAATCATGCATAGCCACAAAACATCATTAAAAGAAGCATAAAGTGGCATCACAAGTCAAAAACCAAATGATCATAGAGGCTTATGGCGACTTTGTAAGAGTAAAACATGTTGTAAGCATGCGCCAAGTCAACCCAAATAAAGCATCAAGGAGAAAACCAAATAAATGCTTCCATATAATAAAAACAACGCATGATTTTTTAAAAGCTCATTATGCAATCTCAGTTATTTGAGACAAGTCATGCTACAGCAAAAACTACTAAGCATACTATCAAATCGACATCAAGCATGGCATGCAAAAGCCTAAGCCACAGTCTAAGCAAGATCCTTTTTGCACCACTTTTTGCATGAAACTTTTTCTCTTTTCCAACACCATTCAAACCTTTTTGAAACAACTCTTTTTGATGAAAACCAACATAGACCAGAGGTATAAATTCACCTTGATGCAAAGATAAAACAAGATCTGAACAAAAATCAAGGCAAAAAATGAAAGCTAAACGCAGTTCGAGAAAAAGAGAACACTCGTTGAACGATAAGAGTGAAAACTAGAGTGTTCTTGGCAATGAAAAACGGAGTAAGTCTCTCTCCAAAAAAACATGATGTGATCCAACCATTTATTGCAGCAACCAAAACAAAAGAAAACTGAAAGCAAAAACAACTGACGCTCCAAGAAAAACGCATAGAATATGAAGCAATAAAAATATAGTGTCTTAAAAGGTGACCTGATTTTTGCCGATGAAGAAGGGGTGCCTCGGGGCATCCCCAAGCTTTGACGCTTGTACCTCTTGGATATTTCTTGGGGTGACATGGGCATCCCCAAGCTTGAGCTTTTGTCCATACTTCATCTCATCTCATCGCTCTCCTTTCCCTACACTTGAAAACTTCCTTCATACAAAACTTCACATAATTATATTAGCAACGTTAGCATAAACATGATAGTAAATCAACCCTTTTGGTTCAGTTTAAAACTCAAATATACCAACCATTGAAGCATAAGCTGCTGTAGCAACTTCCTCAAAAGTTTTGTGATCAAAAGAACTCAAAAAGAAAGCGATCGAGAGGCAAACACAAATAGTGGCAGAAATCTGTCAAAACAGAACAGCTGACAAAGGTCGATTTTTTCGAGGATCCTCTGTTGCTCAAATCGAAAAGTCCAAAACTAATGGAAGTTTGGATATAACCTGGGGCATATGATCAAGAAATTTCAGATCAAAAAGATATTCTGAGAATTTTCATGAATTTTACGGTGCAGTGCAGAAATTTGTTTCAGGATAGCAACTTCCCCAAATCTTACCTCCCTCAAATTAGAGGTTCTTCTTGGCACAACAACGAAATAAAAATGATAAGGAGAGGTCATTACAGTAGTAATAACTTCCAAGACTCAAATAAAAGAAAAAGTACTGAAAAGAAAACATTGGGTTATCTCCCAAGAGTGCTTTTCTTTAACGCCTTTGAGCTAGGCACAGTAATTTGAGAAGATGCTCATGTAGGCGCCATAAAAGATCTTAAGGCAAAGGCGCCATAAGAGAACTTGAAGCAAGAGAGAGCATCAAAAAGCAAATATGAAACACATTTAAATCTAAACCACTTCCTATGCATAGGAATCTTGTAAGAAAATAAATCAACTAGGCACATAGTAACAAGCATAGGAAGGCAAAGTAAGTACATCTTCAAGAATTCCAACAAAGAGAGGGGAAACTTAATATTGTTGAGATCCATCAAACCAGGTTTCCCTCTCTCATAATAACTTTCAGTAGCATCATGAATAGAATTAACAATAGAACTATCACATAAAACATCCTTATCATGAGCCACATGTATAAAAGAATTAATACTCCCTACATGAATAATAGTAGGAGCAAATTCACCAACATAACTATTCTCGTCACCATAATCATCAAAAATAGGAGGCGTATTGTAATCATACCTGGCTTTCTCCTCAATGGTAGGTGAACTGAAAATATTATACTCGTCATTGTAATCATCATAAGTAGTAAAATAACTATCTCCCAAAGTGTGTTCATAAGTAAACATATCATCATTGGAAGGAACTGATGACCCACAAGTATAGGGGATCGCAACAGTCTTCGAGGGAAGTAAAACCCAAATTTATTGATTCGACACAAGGGGAGCCAAAGAATATTTATAAGCCTTAACAGATGAGTGATACGTCTCAAACGTATCTATAATTTTTGATGCTCCATGCTTGTTTTTACACCATTTGCCTATTGTTTCGTTACACTTAGTGGCATTTTTATGCATTTTCCGGAACTAACCTATTAACGAAGTGCCACAGTGCCAGTTCCCTATTTTCTACTGTTTTTGTGTTTCAGAGTGATACACAGGAAATATTCTCGGAATTGGACGAAACAAGTTCCTGAAGTCTTATTTTACCCGGAAGCTTCCAGAGATCCGAAGAGAAGTAGGAGGGGGGCCACCAGGGCCCCACACACAGGGGCGGCGCGGCCAGGCCCTGGCCCGCGCCACCCCCGTGTGAGGGCGCCTGGCCCCTCCTCTGACAACGTCCCTTCGCCTATAAAGACCCCCCGACGAGAAAAACCTAAGGCCCCGATCAGTTTTCCAGAACACATCGCGATCCGCCGCCACCATCGACCCGAAGATCGGGAGGGTCCAGAAGCTCTTCCCGGCACCCTGCCGGAGAGGGGAATCGCCACCGGAGGTCTTCTTCATCGCCATGCTTGCCTCCAGAGCGATGAGTGAGTAGTCTACCTTGGACTATGGGTCCATAGCAGTAGCTAGATGGTTGTCTTCTCCACTATGTGCTTCATGTTTAGATCTCATGAGCTGCCTTACATGATTGAGATCACCGTTATGTAATTCTACATGTTTGGTTTGTTGGGATCCGATGAATATTGGTGTTTATGATTAAGTTGCTGTACTGAATATTATCTTTTGTTATCTCTATGTTGTTTATGATCTTGCATGCTCTCCGTTGTTAGTAGCTATCTTGGCCGAGTAGTTGCTAGTGACTCCAAGAGGGGGTATTTATGCTCGATAGTGGGTTCATGCCTCTATTTCACCTGGGGGAGTGACAGAAACCTCTAAGGTGGTAGATGTGATGTTGCTACTAGGGAGAAAACAACATTCATATGCTCAAGGGCATATGCTTTGTTTACATTACACACTTTGCTTAATGCAATTATCTGTTGTTCGCAACTTAATACTTCTAGGGTGTTCGGATTGATATCCCCGGGGGTGGATTATTAGTCATAGATGCAGTTGGATGGCGGTCTATGTATTTTGTTGTAATGCCCAGAGTAAATCTCATAGTGATCTTCTTGACATATCACGTTATCTTTATTCTATCAATTGCCCAACTGTAATTTGTTTACCCAGCATGTGTTATTTTATCTATGGAGAGACACCACTAGTGAACTGTGCACCCCGGTCCTATTTCCATCATATTGCTATCACCTGTTTACTTTACTCGTACTGTTTACTTTACTCGCATACTATATTGTTTTCCACTCGATACACTCATAACCTTTATTTCAAGCAAACCGGTGAGATTGACAACCTCATCGCAAGTTGGGAACAAAGTATTTGTTTGTGTGTGTGCAGTTTCCGCGACACCTTCAGTCGTCATTGTCTCTCTTCTCCTGTTCGATAAACCTTGGTTTCTTAAACTGAGGGAAAACTTGCTGCTACACTCATCATACCTTCCTCTTGGGGTTCCCAACGGGCTGGTTATTCACCACGCACAAGGACAGTCTGCTCCCACGTCAACTATACACCACCACACGTAGCAGCCACTTTTCTGGCGCCGTTGCTGGGGAAGAGAGAAGACTTCTGCGAGGGGAGTTCTTCGCACACACATTCTTTACTTTGTTATTGTTTTGCTTTACTTTATTTATTTTACCTGCATTGCTTTTTATCAAAAACCCAAAAAAATTAGAATCCTTGGTAGTTGTTTTTACTTATCTGCTTTTAGTTTTGTTAAAATGAGTAATCCTGAAGTAGAAGTTCGTAGTTTTAAGCAACAAGGGGGAGAAAGTTTAAAAGATGCTTGGTACTGTATTAACAATGCTCATCATAGGTGTACCAAAAAGCACTCTACCACGATCCTCCTTAGGAATTTTTATGTTGGTATATCCAGTTGGAATAGGTATGTTCTTGATACTCTTACAGGAGGTAATTTTCTGGGTACTCCCGTTGGAGAAGCATGCACTATAATTGAAAGTTTAGTGGGAATACCACCTATTCATGTTGCTAAAACTGAGACCACCTTGGAGGAGGTGGTAGAAAAGCTCAACTCTTTAGAGAAAAGTTTGCCAAGTATCCTAGAAAATGCTAGCCGAGTTAATGAATTAATAGAAAACATCGGTAAGAGAATTACCATTTTAGAGGCTAGCACTACTCATGACAATCAAAACTTAAGGATTGGTAAACTAGAGGAGTCTATGGAAACTCTTAGCATAATCTTCTCTTCTCTTAAATTTAAGAGGGAGAAAGTGTTTGTTGGAAAAGAGCAAAAATTTATGTATGTTCCCAAGGTTTCTGCGCTTAAATCTCAACATGTTCTTAAGACTCTTAGTTCCACTAAGGGTGACTTGCAGGTTGAATCATCTTCGGGATCCTTCAAAGAGCCTACTGAGGTAACTAGCACTTCATCTCTTGATATTACTTGATTCGCAATTTTCTGCGCCTAGCTTAAAGTCGTTAAAGAAAAGCACTCTTGGGAGATAACCCAATGTTTTCTTTTCAGTACTTTTTCTTTTATTTGAGTCTTGGAAGTCATTACTACTGTAATGACCGCTCCTTATCTTGTTTATTTCGTTTTTGTGCCAAGAGAAGCCTCTAATTTGAGTGAGGTAAAGATTTGGGGATGTTGCTGTCCTGAAACTGTTTTCGGTGCTGCACCGTAAAAATTCGTGAAAATTCTATGTTTATATTTTGGACCTGCGATTTCTTGTGCATATGCCCCAGGTTATGTACAAACTTTTCTTAGATGAACACTTTTTGATTTGAGCAACAAAAAATCCCTCAAAAATTCGACCTTTGTCAGCTGTTCAGTTTTGACAGATTTCTGCCAATATTTGTGTTTGCCACTTTATCGCTTTCTTTTGAGTTCTTTTGATCACGGAACTTTTGGGGAGGTTTCTACAGTAGTATCTGCTATATATGTGGTGGTTTTGAGTTGAAACCTGAAGCAAATAGAGGATTGATTATATATTATGCTTGCACTAATGTTGCTAATAGAATTGTGTTTAGTTTTGTATGAAGGAAGTTTTCAAGTGTAGGGATTGGAGAATGATGAGATGAGTTGAAGAATGGACAAAAGCTCAAGCTTGGGGATGCCCATGCATCACCCCAAGAAATATCCAATAAGTACAAGCGTCAAAGCTTGGGGATGCCCCCGAGGCACCCCTTCTTCATCGGCAAAAATCAGGTCACCTTTCAAAACACTATATTTTTATTGCTTCATGCACTATGTGTTTTTCTTGGAGCGTCAGTTGTTTTAGTTTTCTTAGTTGGTTTAGTTTGTTTGTTTGCTGCAATAAATGGTTGGACCCCAACAAATTTTCTTTTGGAGAAGTTGATTGTTTTCATTTGCCAAGAACACTCAGTTTTTCACTCTTATCGTTTATCGAGTGTTCTCCTTTTTCTGCTACTGCTTTTGGTTTTTGTTTTTGCCTTGATTTGCGTTCAGATCTTATCATATCTTTTCATCAAGGTGTATTTTTGCCTCTGATCTTCATTGGTTTTCATCAAAAGAGGTGTTTATAAAAATTTCAAATGGTGTTGGAAAAGAGAAAAAGCTTTGTGCAAAATAGTGGTACAAGAAGGAGCTTGTGTAGACTGCGGCTTAGGCTTTTTCATGTCATGCTTGATGTCTTTTTGATAGTATGCTTAGTGGTTTTGCTGTAGCATGACTTGTCTCAAATAACTGAGATTGCTTAATGAGCCTTTGAAAAAATCATGCGTTGTTTTTATTGTATGGAAGCATTATTTTGGTTTTCTCCTTGATGCTTTATTTGGGTTGACTTGGCGCATGCTCACACATGTTAGACTCTTACAAAGTCGCCAATAGCCTTCATGATCATTTAGTTTTTGACTTTTGATGCCATCTTATGCTTCTTTTAATGTCGCTTTGTCGCTTTGCATGATTATGGCCATTATTGCTCTCTTAGTTGGTCGCTGTTATCGCCACATTTTGGCCAAATGAGGAGATGGGCCGTAATCAAGATGGGCTTGGAGGCTGGATCGGCCTTGCGCGTGGATTTGGGCTAATTGCCCGTGTATCTGTATATTATGATAGATTACGTTTCGGTTTAAACAAGAGATAGAGTTGTTAGGTTTATTCCAAAGATAGAAAGTCTCCGGACTATAAATGTGTACCTAGGGTTATTGAGAAAGGAGGACGATCACGTTCACAACAAACACAATCTCGGCGCATCGCCACCCCTTGTTTCGAGGGTTTCTTTCAGGTAAGCGTCGTGCTGCCTAGATCGCATCTCGCGATCTAGGCAGCATCTGCTTATGTGTTATTTGGTGTTGCTCGTACTGAAGCCTTGTTGATGGCGAGTAATACTGTTATCATAGATCTGTTTGGGCTAGCATCGGTGCTTTTGGTTATGTTTGCTTAGTCATGCTGCCCCTAGAGATCTCGCTGCCTTTGCACCTATTTTGGGTGTAAGGGCAACATCTTGCTTGATCTTTATTCAGTCGATTCAATCTGTCATAGTTGTTCCTTGTTCTCCAAGGATTAGTTTGATATCCGCATGGTTAGGCCTCACAAACGGGTTGAACGATCCAGTAGTACGTAAGGATATGGTTTGCCAATTCGGGAGGAGTTGTTCCGGGAATTGACTCTACGTTGGTTTTTTGGCCTCCTCTAGGGTTAGTTTTCTGTTATCTTTCGTATCTACCAGGCTCAATTACGTGTGGGATGTTCCAATTATGTGGTGAAAGCGTTAAACTGTCGTAGATCGATTTGACTTGTATTGATAAAGCAAAACCCCATGTTATCATAGATCCAATGCAGATCCATGGGACAATCGGCTACATGAGCCGATTCACAGGGAAACCTGAGAGCCGATCGAGGCTCGTATTTAATGTTTACGTGTCTGCCATGCAGGAAACTAATCGAAGCAATCCATCACCTTCCTGATCAGGTATAGGTCAGGTGGCACGCCCTTGCATCAGCCAGGACGTGTGCCGGAGTTTTGCGGGCCGTTGCCCGAGGGACCAGGGCCCACCAGCAGTTCTGGGAGCCTCCCGGCTCTTCGTGTTGCTCGTCGCTGCTCGCCGGTGGGTTTTGACAGGCAACACATTCTGGCACGCCCGGTGGGACACTCAACAACATCTGCATCAACATCTGACGCTGCGATGGGGGACAGACCAATCACGTACGATGATCTGCCTGATGAGCACAAGAAGAGGTATGATGATATCAAAGCTCTCTTCGAAGCCGATCTCATCGGCTCTTTTGAGAGGACCCGTAAGCATGGCATCAGGTGGAAAGTGTTCTCACCCGAAGGCGCTCTCGATGAGGTGGATCTGTCTGTTCCTTCAGAGGATCGCACCAGAGCTCTGCGACAGGAAGTCAATTACATGGTGGCTCATTCTCTTCACCGCCATTCTGAGAGCCTAGTGAACGCTTTCGAGCGCGTCGCGGTTCGCGTGGTTCAGGAGATCATGAAACATCAGTACTCTCCGTCGGGGCCTACCCTAGGGACTCACCAGGGAGAAAGACCGCTCCAGACCAGGCCACAGCTACCATTCACCCTTGCAACTCCGGAGCCACCGGGGTCACCGGCGTACGTCGTCTACAAGATTGGAGGTGATCCTGGCGATTACCAATTCCTGTTTGAACCACCTAAAGAAATCCCACATGGATATGTGTGCACATACGTGCCGGACTGCAACAGCCTGACGCGCACGAACCAGATTGCAACCGCAGGGATTTCTGGGGCAGGTGTTTCTGGAGTAGGGATTTCGGGAGCAGGGATGTCCGGGATGGACGCTGATAAACAGGCGTGGCTAGCTAAGTATGCCACCGGAACGAGTCATGAGAATTTAGCCCCTGCAGCTCAAACGGTGGAGCAAATCAGTACCATCTTGAGAGACCAGTTCGGCTTCGTGCCGAAGAGGAGAACAATCGGCTATTCCAAGCCGTACCCCAACGAGTATGATCTGATTCCGCTTCCACCCAAGTATCGGCTCCCTGAGTTCTCAAAATTTAATGGTTCAGAAGGGTCTAGCTCGATCGAGCACGTGAGCCGATATTTGGCACAGTTAGGCATGATTTCAGCATCGGATCAGTTACGCGTAAGGTTCTTTGCGCAATCTCTGACAGGACCAGCTTTTGGGTGGTACACCTCGTTGCCACCAGATTCGATCCGGACCTGGAAGCAGCTGGAAGAACAGTTCCATATTCAGTATCATTCAGAAGCTACCGAGGCTGGCATTGCCGATCTGGCGCAGGTGCGGCAGAAGCGGGGAGAAACGGTAGCCGAGTATATTCAGCGTTTCAGGACTGTCAAGAACCGATGTTATTCGGCTCGTTTAACTGAGAAAGAAGCAGTCGAGCTGGCCGTGTTGGGTCTCTCAGCACCGATCAAGGATCTGGCTTTCCAAGTAGAATACAATTCACTGGCGCACATGGTCCAGAAACTGACAATGTATGAGCAGCGCCACCCTGAGTTGTACCAAGACAAGTTCAAACGTCCGATAGGCCTGGTCGATACAGAAGAAGAGGATCTTGTAGAAGACCAGGAGATAGCCGTGGCTGAATGGGCTCGGGGAGCAGATCCTGTGTCCTGCAAATGGGTGAAACAGCAAGGGCCTGCAAAAGGGTTCGACTTCGATGTAAGCAAAGCTGAGCAGATATTCGATTTACTGCTGAAGGAAAAGCAGCTGAAGTTACCCGAAGGCCATAAAATCCCTACGGCGCAAGAGATGAACGGGAGATCATACTGCAAGTGGCATCACTCGTTCACCCACACCACCAATGATTGCAAAGAGCTACGTCGGCAGATCCAAACGGCGATAGAACAGGGCCGTCTGATCCTTGGGCAGTTCGCCATGAAAGTGGACACAAACCCGTTTCCTGGCATCAACATGGTAGAGCACAGCCACTCCACGAGGCGTCAGCTAGATTTCTCGTTCGATATTAACATGGCAGGGCCTGTGTACCACCATGGCAAGTATAAGGAGGAAAGCGGCCACTCCCGGGGCAAAGAAAAGGAAGAGGCCGGTCCACGCGACCGGCCCCGTTATGATGATAGGCGGTATATAACCGAGGAACAAGTGAGAAGCGTGCGATATCAGAAGCCACACTCCACGCATCTCCTTAACAAGTATGAGCGTCAGTATGACCGACGTTGGCAGTACGACAGAGATGATGAAAGAGATCGTCGGACCGACGCATACGATGGGAGATACCGTCGGCATGATAGAGATGATGAAGGATATGAGCACCGCGCTAGGGGAAGGTCAAAGGAAAAGGAAGGCGTGGATAAACATTGGGATTGTCCTTTCTTCAAGTACTGTTGGGATGCGGGAATGAGCCGATTGCCTACAGTCGACAACTGCCCGGAATGTGGACAGCAGAAGGATGACACAGGTCCAGTTTCAGTGTTCAAGCGTCTAGGGCCTCTCCGGCCTCAGAACAGACAAGAGGAGTCATCTCGAGCAAAAGATCTCGAGGAGTCAGAGGATGAAGAAGAAGATAGATATCACCGGCCAAGGTGGTGTCCCGATGGACTCAGACACACCCAAAAGCGTAGAGTTCAGCGGCTACGTAGCTTGGAGGAAGCCGAAGCGCAGTACCTCCACACTTTAAGGAAAGCCCGGCCTGATCTGGCCGTGAAAATTCAGCAAACCTTGGAGACGGAGGCCCGTCCAAAAAAGAAAGAGTGGCGCCCCAAACCAGTAAAAGCCGATGCGAAGACATCGGCTGGCACAAACATGGTGTTCATACTTCCGTCAGAGTTTTGCGCTCCAAGAACCGAAGAACTACCAGTGGCACAGTTTGACTGCGGCCCACGGCCGGTTATCTTTGAAAAGCCACGGGAGAAGGGCTACAAACATCTGAAAGCCCTGTACCTGAGAGGTTATATCAATGGGCAGCCTGTCCGCAAGATGTTGGTTGACACCGGAGCGGCAGTCAATATAATGCCATACTCCATGCTGCGGCGTTTGGGACGCTCCACTGCAGATCTGATCAAAACCAACGTCACGCTAAGCGACTTCAACGGCCAAGCTTCAGAAACGCAAGGCGTTCTGAACGTGGATCTGACCGTGGGTAGAAAAACCATCCCTACGTCGTTCTTCATTGTTGACAGCAAAAGCACCTACGCTGTCTTGCTGGGAAGGGATTGGATTCACGCTAACTGCTGCATTCCATCCACGATGCACCAATGCCTGATACAGTGGGATGGAGATGAAGTGGAGGTCATTCATGCAGATGATTCGATCGAGATCTCAATAGCTGGCATGAACATTTGGGACGCAGAAGACCAAGAGCCAATCTCTGGAGTCAGTCTAGACGGCTGTGAGCGCATTGAAGCTACAAAAACGGGGTGAGGCTGGTCTTATCCACTGGCCTGACAGAGTAGCAAAGCCCACGATTGTGCGTGGTAAGGCCGATCCCTGCGATCGGCCACAAAAAATAAAAAGCAGTGATCTTACGACAAGCATGTCATGTAGTCGTAGTAGGGAGATTCCCTACCATTGTAGAGCACAAATAAGTTGTAAACCTTCCTTGAGTAATGCAATCAAAAAGGGGGCCGATTCCGGCAATCGGCCCAAATTATCTTTGTTATCCTCAGCAAACTTTTGGCCTGTGTTCAGCATCGATTTAGCAGGTGACGGAAAGCTGGGGTATGGGTTTACATCTGCTGATGAGCTAGAGGAGATTGACATCGGTCCTGGGGATAAGCCACGACCGACATTTATCAGCAAAAAGTTAGATCCGAATCTGCGGGGTCCGATGATAGCTTTGTTGAAAGAATATCCAGATTGCTTTGCCTGGGACTATACGGAGATGCCCGGGTTAGACAGGAGCATCATTGAGCATCGGCTCCCGCTTAAAAAAGGGTTTCGGCCATTCCAGCAGCGAGCACGACAGATGAAGGCCGAAATTTTAGAGGAAGTCAAGAAAGAGATCGAGAAAATGTTGAAAGCTGGGTTCATCAGGCCATGCAGGTATGCTGAGTGGATTTCTAGTATCGTACCTGTAGAGAAAAAGGATGGCCGATGGCGTGTTGCCATAGATTTTCGGGATCTCAATAGAGCCACTCCAAAGGATGAGTATCCGATGCCGGTAGCAGACACATTGATCAACGCAGCTGCTGGTCATAAGGTCTTGAGCTTTATGGATGGCAATGCCGGTTACAATCAAATTTTTATGGCTCCAGAAGATATACACAAGACTGCATTCAGAGTCCCAGGTTCGGTGGGGTTGTTTGAATATGTAGTCATGACATTTGGACTGAAGAATGCCGGCGCCACATACCAAAGAGCCATGAATTACATTTTCCATGATCTGATCGGCAAGCTGGTGGAGATTTATATCGATGACGTGGTAGTCAAGTCTGCTTCAGTACAAGGACACTTGGACGATCTGCGACGCGTCCTGGACCGAACCAGAAAATTCGGGCTACGGATGAATCCAAAGAAGTGTGCCTTCGGTGTGACGGCCGGTCAGTTCTTGGGTTTCTTGGTCCATGAACGCGGAATTGAGATCGGCCTGAAAAGTCAGGAGGCAGTGCGAACAATGAAGCCACCTACCACGAAGAAAGAACTGCAGTGTCTCATCGGCAAAATCAACTTCGTCAGAAGGTTCATCTCCAATCTGTCAGGAAGAATAGAGCCGTTCATGGGACTGGTGAAAATTAAATCTGATGAGGAGTTCCGCTGGGGGACGGAACAACAACGAGCCTTCGACGAGATCAAAGAATATCTAACGAAGCCGCCAGTGTTGGTTCCACCGCAGCAGGATAGGCCGTTCTACATTTACTTGTCGGTGGCTGACACGTCCATCGCCTCGGTGGTGGTGCAAGTTTATGATGGTCTGGAGCGAGTTGTGTTTTACATCAGCAGAAGGATGCTGGATGCAGAGACAAGGTATACTGAGATCGAGAAGTTATGCCTCTGCCTATTTTTCACCTGCACCAAGCTGCGACACATCTTGCTGTCAGCAGAGATTATCATCATATGCAAATCAGATGTCATAAAACATATGCTGTCGGCTCCTGTGTTGAAAGGCCGACTCAGCAAATGGATGTTTGCATTATCGGAATTTGATATCCGGTATCAACCCGCCAAAGCGGTTAAGGGACAGGCGTTGGCCGATCTTATTGCTGAACGAATCAACACTGATATAGCAGCACTGTCTGTACGTGCATGGGCTATGTTTTTCGATGGATCAGCTTGTGATGATGGTTGCGGCATCGGCATTCTACTCGTGTCGCCCCGGGGGGCAACATATTCCTTCTCCATCAGGCTATCTACCCCTTGCACCAACAATGTCGCTGAGTATGAGGCAATACGCAAGGGAATGGAGTTGCTCATTGAAGCCAGAGCAGAAGCAGTGGAACTTTTTGGAGACTCCAAATTGGTGATTTCCCAACTCACGGACGAATACAAGTGTGAGAGCGAGTCACTCTTCCCATTATGGTTGCAATGCCGTGAGCTGATGGCACAGTTCAGGTATCTAAACTTTAACTGGATCCCGCGGTCGCAGAATACCGAGGCGAATGATCTTGCACAGATGGCTTCAGGCTACAAGGACATAGCAGATGGAACTGATGTTCAGGTACAGTTCCTGGAGGCGGACGACTGGAGAGCCGATATCTTCAATTACTTGAAAGATTCGGCTCGGGGGGCACCTAAACGGATAAGGTACAAGGCCATGAAGTATGTGCTTATTGGGGATGACATGTTCTACAGGACTTTGGAAGGGTTACTGCTCAAATGTCTGGGGCCAACCGAGGCAAATCGGCTTCTACACGAGGTACACGAAGGCGCCTATGGAACTCACCAATCGGCTCACAAGATGAAATGGTTGATCAGGCGATCAGGGTTTTATTGGCCCACCATGCTTGAGGAGTGTTTTAAGTACTATAAAGGGTGTCAAGCATGTCAGAAATTCGGGAAGATTCAGATGGTACCTGCATCAGCGATGAACCCCATCATCAAGCCTTGGCCATTCCGAGGTTGGGGCATGGATATCATTGGCAAGATCAATCCTCCATCAAGCAAAGGCCACATGTGGATTTTGGCCATTACGGATTATTTCACTAAATGGGTGGAAGCCGTCCCTATGAAGTCAGTAAACTCGAAGGATGTTATCAATTTCGTGAAAGAACATGTCCTTCATAGATTCGGGATTCCCCAAACTATCACGACCGATGGAGGTTCGGTCTTCATTTCTCACGAGTTTAGAGAGTTCTGCGAGGACACGGGAATTAAGCTGATCCGATCATCTCCATACTATGCTCAAGCAAATGGGCAAGCTGAAGCGTCCAATCAGAGCCTTATCAAGCTGATCAAGAGAAAAATCGACGAGCACCCTAGGCGTTGGCACGAGGTTTTGCCAGAAGCTTTGTGGGCTTATCGCATGTCATGTCATGGAGCGATAAAAACCTCGCCATACCATCTAGTCTATGGACAAGAAGCCGTATTGCCATGGGAGATTACGGCTGGATCGAGACGTGTCACTTTTCAGAACGATCTAACAACTGAAGAATATGCAGCCCTGATGAGTGACAGTGTTGAGGATTTAACTGAACTTAGGCTGTGGTCGCTTGAGAAAATTAAAGAGAACAAAGCCAAGGTAGCTCGTGCATATAATAAGAAGGTGAGACCAAAGGAGTTCCACGTTGGTGATCTGGTATGGGAAGCTGTATTGCCATTGGGAACTAAGGATGCAGCATACGGTAAATGGTCTCCAAGTTGGCACGGGCCATACAGGGTTGACCAAGTTTTAAGGGGCAACGCGTACATGCTTGAGGAGCTGGACGGTGTGAAATTCCCAGTGGCTGTTAACGGTCAGCATCTCAAGAAATATTTCCCAAGCATGTGGGATGATGGACAGTGAAATATGGGGGCCGATACATGAAATCGGCCAGTAAAAAAATATATCCAGATTAATATTTCCCAAGCATGTGGGATGATGAACAGTGAAATATGAGGGCCGATACATGAAATCGGCCAAATAAATAAAAAAACAATGCACAGCCATCGACTCTCGAGGTTCAGACTGTTACGAGCAGGTGTCAGGTTACATGAATAAGCTACTGAAGGAATGCCTCGAAGGCACGGAGGGCGTCAGCACGGACACGATCCACCTCGGCGATCTCGGCTTCGTCATCATCGTCCTTGCCCGTCACTAGCTGCTTGCTCAGGGCACGTATTTCTGCCAGATCAGTCTTCAGTTGAGCTTTGAGGCCTTCTGCTTCGTCTTGGGAGCGGGCGATGAATGCTTCCTTGTCATGAATGAGCTTTTTAGTCGCCCGGACCTTCTCTTCGAGATCTTCCAATTCCTTTTTTAAGGATGCAAGCTCGGCGGTGCTGACAGAGGTGTCAGTTTTGGCATCCAGAGACGCCTTTTTCTCATTGAGCCGCTGACATTTGGCTGCAATATCGGCCTTTAGTGGGAGTTGGGCGTGGCGTAGATTGATCCTCTCACGAGCCAACTTCACCCTTGACCCGTAGAAAGACAGAGTCACAACTGGCCAAAGCTTCACCTGCAATGCTACCGGGAGTTGGTCCTTGATTTCGTCAAGAACACTCTTCACCTCTTCAGAACCCTCGACCAACTTCTCGATTGGGGAGGACAGCAAGGCTTTGAGACGCTGGAATTGAGGTAGAACAGCGCTTGCTCGTGGTTCATCGTTGGCGGCAGAGGGAGCTGGTTCGATGGATTCAGGGTCGAACGTCAGCAAGCCTGAGATATCACAACCCTGGCAGGCAGAAGTGGCGTCAGTATGCGTCAAACAGGGAAGGATGAGTCGAAAGAAGCGAACATACCTCTCCTGAGATCAGGGGGATAGCCGACGGCGAGACAATCGGCTCGTGTGTTGTTGCTGAGGGCTTGGCCAGATTGGCAACCATTTCATCTACACCTTCAGGGATTACTAGATACAGGCTTGCGGAAGGCATCGGCACTTCCCCGACTTTCCCACTAGAAGTGTCATTCGTCTGCATGAAAGGTGCTTAGCCGATGTGAATAGCAATGAATCGGCATAAGAAAGGAGTGGTAAGAGTATGGAGGATAATTACTTTCGAAGCCTCCTGGCTCGAAGAAGAAGTTTGCAGTCCCTTGCGAGCCCTCTTGGGGCTCACAGCTTGCCCCGCCTCGACTGCTGCTCGGGGGGCAACAGGTTCAGGAACAGGCCTTTTCCTGGAAGCCGATGGTGGCACATCTGGCTGGCTCGGTATGGTGGTTCTCTCAGAGTCTGCTGAGCTTGAATCTCCTCGATTGGATTGTGTTTCCTCGCTGGAGGTGTCTTCGATGGAGACCTGTAAGAAAGGGAGAGTTGGTAAGCACAAGCATGTTTACAAAGATAAATGAGATCAACCAAGGCATGAATCAGCGTACGTGCGAGCTCTCTGGAGAAGGGCTCCGGCGCCTCAAAGTTTTTTTTGGCCACTACCTTCCTCACCGATATCGGCTGGTTCTGCATCACGACCTGTTTCAAAGGTGGCGAGTTTTTGCAGAAAAGGACCACAGGAGCTGGTGGGAGGAATTCGAAGGGGGAGCCATCCTCGTTAGTAGGTTCTGGACCATCTTGTTGCTGCAAGGAGACAGAGCAGGATATTAAAAGAATCGTCGTGAGCTGCATCAAGAAAATTTACAAGTAGCAGTACCTGTTCTACGGGGATGTCATATTCAGCATCGAGCTGTTCCAGCAATGGTCCCAGAGCTCTCCTGAAGGCATGAGTCTTCCACATCGACCACCAGTTCTCAAAACCATCGGTTGATGAAGCGAAAGTGAGGTTGTTAGGAATTGGGATGGTCAGAGCATCAAAGAAAGAATAACACCTCTGACTGGTGAGAGGATCGGGCAGGTCAGCTCTGCTCTCTGTGAGGTGGTGGAGAAAGAAATGAGGAGGTACTTGCCCAAGGCCAAATTGCCGAGCTGCTACGACCGGCTGGTAGAACTCGTATCCAGGCTTGATTATTCTGTTGGATGTGCTCATACCAACTGGGAGGAAGCAGGGACGGATCACGGTGGAGAATAGCTGCCGAGTGCTAGTGTCATCGGCAAAGTTGTCCAGCCTGAAGGAGATTGGATTTTCAAAATTTTCCGATTCCTCCGTGTAAGGAAAGAAGATAGGATTGTCCAGGCCTTGGAAGAAAATGCTGAACCACTTGGATGCTTCATGAGGGATCAGTTTACTACCTGGCAGGCTATACAGAGCTTGGCCGTAGCTGGTGCATCGGATCTGCTTCCCTTTGGCATCTGGAAAGGTGCAACTTGCCAAAAGGGGGAAGTTTGGGATATGGTTTTGAAAGTACAGCTGAGCCCATAGTTGAATAAACCACCAAGGACCTCCTGTTTTGACTGCTATGTGGGAGGATAGTTTGACAGACATCAACTGGAGATATCGATAGACTTCTCCAAGGAACAGTTTGCCGATGCCAAGTTGAGTGCCTCTGGCAAGTTCATAGGCCAAGGAGAGATAATTCTTGGTTGGGGCAAGGGAAGGGCCACAGAATATGAAATGTTCCAGCCAGAAATTAAGGAAGGCCGTGTGTTCTTTCTCTGTGACAGGGCCCTTAGTTTTCATGTGGCTTCGAAGATAAGCACCCCAGTTCGTGCAATCTGTTTTGGAAGAAAGCTTGAAGGGGACTTTTGGCAGCATAAAAGCAGAGGGGCTGGGTGATGTGACGTCTAGACCAGTAATCATCACCATGTCTAACAGAGTTGGTGTCATGGGGCCATGGCCGAACATGAAGCAGTTCAGAGCATCAGACCAGAAATAGCCGATGGTTTTTAGAAGATTTTCATGTTTCTCAAGGGGAGACAATGACAAAGTCAAGGCATCGGCTATTCCCGTGGTTTCCCATTGGGATTGGTAAGTTTTGGCTACCCTACTGTACCAAGAAACCCAATATTCGGGAGGATTAGGCCAGGCTCGTAAGCAGTCGGCCCAAGAATCCAAATCTAAGTTTTGGCTTACGAAGGGGATTCTGTTTGCCTCGCAAGAGATCAGATGGGCAGGACTAGATTCTGTACGGGGGACAAGGCAGAGAGAATTTGGGAGAGAAGGATGCGGTAGCGGAATGCCTGAAACCTAAAATTTTAATGATGGGATAAAGCATTAATTCAGGTGTTTGCTATTAATTCTAGCACCGAGCTCGGATTGCGAGGAACAGTTAAGGATTACCTTCAGACCGGAGACCGCTGTGTTGGCGCTGGACGATTCCGCCATCTAATTTGCCGGCGGAGATGGATCTATGCGGTGGGGAATCTAGGGTTCGTGTCGCCGTGAGCCCGATTTGTTCAATGAGGCAATTGGAGATCTGAGTTAGCCTTTTTGAAGATGGTTGCAGGTTACCGTTGAAATTGGAAAGTGACCGCTCAGACTTGTCTAAATAAGCGACCGAGTTTGACCTTGCCAACGTTTGTGGGAAAAGCCGATGTGTTGCCATTGGCTCTTTGGGCTTTGACTTGGTTGATCATATCAAGCGTGGTATGGTGAAAGCCGATTCGTTACTATCGGCTTTTGGAACGATGACCTATTTGACTATCGGCAAAATCAAATTGGGAAAAGCAAGCTTTGTTGATTCCAAAGACGGTTGTTTACAATGAAGCCGATTGCTTACAAAATGGAGATCTACTACTAGTACTACTACTACTAGTTCCTAATCTAGAAGGCGGCGGCGTCGTCGTCGCCGTTGCCATTGCCGCCGCCGTCTTCGCTGTCATCGGCGCTGCTGCCGGCGTAGTCCTCACCGCTGCTGCTGAAGTTGTCAGCGGGGGCCTCCTCGTCCTCGTCGTCGTCGTCGGTGTCCTCGCTGGACCCGGCGCGGAAGCGCTTCACCGGCGGGTATTCGTCGGAGGAGGTGTCCTCCTCTGCTTCTTCCTCCTCATCGGAAGAGCCGATGTCCTCGCCCCAGGACACGGCGTCGTCGGCGCTCTCCGCCTCCAGTTCCCCGTCGACGAGGAGTTGGAGGTCCTCCTCGCCGTCGGTCAGGGACTCGTCATCCTCTGACTGGGCGGCGAAGTCCCAGTCTCTCTCGTCCCACCATTGTGGGGCAAGAGCTTCGTACGCCGCCATTGGCGGGTGCTCCGGCGTCGGCTCCCGGTTGACGGAGTCGGAGGATTGGAAGGAAAGGCCGGATGTGTTGGAGGAAGAAGAGGAGGCCATGGCGGAGGAAGAGGGTTTTTTGGCTATTGGAGAAGAATGAGGATGCAAATGGTTCGGATAGATTTAAATAAGGGGAATAGTGGAAGATGGTTCAATGCCATAGCGGTTTTCGAGAATGTGGTGCCAGAGTTGTCAAATCGTGTACTGCGGAGAAGTTGAGAAGGCGAGGCATCATGATGAGGAGGCGATATGACAGTTCTGCTCTGCAACGCGTGACCCGATGAAGAAAAAACAGAGTGGTTTTGGAATTATTATTGCCAAAACCAGGGGGGCATGTGTTATCGCCACATTTTGGCCAAATGAGGAGATGGGTCGTAATCAAGATGGGCTTGGAGGCTGGATCGGCCTTGCGCGTGGATTTGGGCTAATTGCCCGTGTATCTGTATATTATGATAGATTACGTTTCGGTTTAAACAAGAGATAGAGTTGTTAGGTTTATTCCAAAGATAGAAAGTCTCCGGACTATAAATGTGTACCTAGGGTTATTGAGAAAGGAGGACGATCACGTTCACAACAAACACAATCTCGGCGCATCGCCACCCCTTGTTTCGAGGGTTTCTTTCAGGTAAGCGTCGTGCTGCCTAGATCGCATCTCGCGATCTAGGCAGCATCTGCTTATGTGTTATTTGGTGTTGCTCGTACTGAAGCCTTGTTGATGGCGAGTAATACTGTTATCATAGATCTGTTTGGGCTAGCATCGGTGCTTTTGGTTATGTTTGCTTAGTCATGCTGCCCCTAGAGATCTTGCTGCCTTTGCACCTATTTTGGGTGTAAGGGCAGCATCTTGCTTGATCTTTATTCAGTCGATTCAATCTGTCATAGTTGTTCCTTGTTCTCCAAGGATTAGTTTGATATCCGCATGGTTAGGCCTCACAAACGGGTTGAACGATCCAGTAGTACGTAAGGATATGGTTTGCCAATTCGAGAGGAGTTGTTCCGGGAATTGACTCTACGTTGGTTTTTTGGCCTCCTCTAGGGTTAGTTTTCTGTTATCTTTCGTATCTACCAGGCTCAATTACGTGTGGGATGTTCCAATTATGTGGTGAAAGCGTTAAACTGTCGTAGATCGATTTGACTTGTATTGATAAAGCAAAACCCCATGTTATCGTAGATCCAATGCAGATCCATGGGACAATCGGCTACATGAGCCGATTCACAGGGAAACCTGAGAGCCGATCGAGGCTCGTATTTAATGTTTACGTGTCTGCCATGCAGGAAACTAATCGAAGCAATCCATCACCTTCCTGATCAGGTATAGGTCAGGTGGCACGCCCTTGCATCAGCCAGGACGTGTGCCGGAGTTTTGCGGGCCGTTGCCCGAGGGACCAGGGCCCACCAGCAGTTCTGGGAGCCTCCCGGCTCTTCGTGTTGCTCGTCGCTGCTCGCCGGTGGGTTTTGACAGGCAACAGTCGCTCCCAGTCTTTTGCTAGCCCTCGCCTTGTACTGAGTATGAGCTCTACTCGTGCATCCAACTCCTAAAAACCAAGTTTGCCATTGTGTCCACTATAAATTCCTATGCATGGTATTTGTAAGCCATTCCAAAGTAAAATTTTCATGTGCTACCTTTCAAAAACCTTCAAAACACTTCTCGTTTTGTGACACTGTTTTCAGCTCATGGGGACGTAGTGGTCGGATTTGCTATCTTCCATATTGCTTATTCCAAAAAGAAAAAAAAAAGAGAAAAAAGAAGAAAAAAAAGCACTCCTCCATGGAAAGTGAATGTTGGTGGGCACCCGATGGAATCGGTTAGCCATGGTTTGTGAAAGGAAAAAAGGTGGGGAGGAGTGCCAAGCTTTATTAAAGAGCACAAAAGTGCCAATCTCTCTCTCTCAAAAACTTGCTTCATTTTTTGTATGGAAGATAGTAAGAACCCCATTGCCAGTCGTTGACAAAGACAACCACCTCTCAAAATCAAGTTTTATCTCTCTGTTTTACAAATGAAAAGCTCTAGCACATATTTAATCACTGCTTCCCTCTGCGAAGGGCCTTTCTTTTACTTTTATGTTGAGTCACCACCTTCTTTCTTTATGCACCATTAAGAGAGCATAGTTGTCATTCTTAGTGTGATATGCATTGTCCCAAAGTTCATTGATTGATTCATATTGTTGGTTTCACTTGTTCTTAAATTATTTGTATCTAGTCGCCCTCTTAAACTTGAAGGTGTCCTATGCATTTATGTTTTGCTCTCTTTGAAGGACAAGCTGAAAACCATTTGTATGTTTTTCCTTATGATTTGAACACACGTTTGACTTTCATTGTTTCATTATCATGATCTTTTGTTTGTGTTCAGTTGCATGTTTACAACATGGTTGCTAAGTTCTTACTGTCATGATTATATCTACATGCCCATGTTTTAAGTTCTATTGATCCCAGCTCACCAATGCTTACATATATGATCAAGATTGTGTAGGTGCATGTCACCTCAAAAATTATTCTTTTGTTATCACTTACCTACTCGAGGACGAGCAGGAGTTAAGCTTGGGGATGCTTGATACGTCTCAAACGTATCTATAATTTTTGATGCTCCATGCTAGTTTTTACACCATTTGCCTATTGTTTCGTTACACTTAGTGGCATTTTTATGCATTTTCCGGAACTAACCTATTAACGAAGTGCCACAGTGCCAGTTCCCTGTTTTCTACTGTTTTTGTGTTTTAGAGTGATACACAGGAAATATTCTCGGAATTGGACGAAACAAGTTCCTGAAGTCTTATTTTACCCGGAAGCTTCCAGAGATCCGAAGAGAAGTAGGAGGGGGGCCACCAGGGCCCCACACACAGGGGCGGCGCGGCCAGGCCCTGGCCCGCGCCACCCCCGTGTGAGGGCGCCTAGCCCCTCCTCTGACAACGTCCCTTCGCCTATAAAGACCCCCCGACGAGAAAAACCTAAGGCCCCGATCAGTTTTCCAGAACACATCGCGATCCGCCGCCGCCGTCGACCCGAAGATCGGGAGGGTCCAGAAGCTCTTCCCGGCACCCTGCCGGAGAGGGGAATCGCCACCGGAGGTCTTCTTCATCGCCATGCTTGCCTCCAGAGCGATGAGTGAGTAGTCTACCTTGGACTATGGGTCCATAGCAGTAGCTAGATGGTTGTCTTCTCCACTATGTGCTTCATGTTTAGATCTCATGATCTGCCTTACATGATTGAGATCACCGTTATGTAATTCTACATGTTTGGTTTGTTGGGATCCGATGAATATTGGTGTTTATGATTAAGTTGTTGTACTGAATATTATCTTTTGTTATCTCTATGTTGTTTATGATCTTGCATGCTCTCCGTTGTTAGTAGCTATCTTGGCCGAGTAGTTGCTAGTGACTCCAAGAGGGGGTATTTATGCTCGATAGTGGGTTCATGCCTCTATTTCACCTGGGGGAGTGACAGAAACCTCTAAGGTGGTAGATGTGTTGTTGCTACTAGGGAGAAAACAACATTCATATGCTCAAGGGCATATGCTTTGTTTACATTACACACTTTGCTTAATGCAATTATCTGTTGTTCGCAACTTAATACTTCTAGGGTGTTCGGATTGATATCCCCGGGGGTGGATTATTAGTCATAGATGCAGTTGGATGGCGGTCTATGTATTTTGTTGTAATGCCCAGAGTAAATCTCATAGTGATCTTCTTGACATATCACGTTATCTTTATTCTATCAATTGCCCAACTGTAATTTGTTTACCCAGCATGTGTTATTTTATCTATGGAGAGACACCACTAGTGAACTGTGGACCCCGGTCCTATTTCCATCATATTGCTATCACCTGTTTACTTTACTCGCATACTATATTGTTTTCCACTCGATACACTCATAACCTTTGTTTCAAGCAAACCGGTGAGATTGACAACCTCATCGCAAGTTGGGAACAAAGTATTTGTTTGTGTGTGTGCAGTTTCCGCGACACCTTCAGTCGTCATTGTCTCTCTTCTCCTGTTCGATAAACCTTGGTTTCTTAAACTGAGGGAAAACTTGCTGCTACACTCATCATACCTTCCTCTTGGGGTTCCCAACGGGCTGGTTATTCACCACGCACAAGGACAGTCTGCTCCCACGTCAACTATACACCACCACACGTAGCAATGAGTTGTCAATTCAGCTGCACCTGGAAACAAACTTGCTCGCAGCGGTTTATCAGTAGCAACAGTTTTATAGTGGTGATAGTAACGAAACAGTAACCGCAATAGTAAAATAAAAGCGGTAATAGTAGCAATAGTAACCAGTAGGATGGAATACTGTAGGCATAGGGATGGATGTACGGGCGTTGCATGGATAAGATAATTCATGAAATTAGTGAGACATGGGCAATTGCAGATAAATAATATAAAGCATCCTAGTACTAACAATCATAGGCATGTGTTCCGTATATAGTCGTACGTGCTCGCAATGAGAAACTTGCACGACATCTTTTGTCCTACCAGCCTGTTGCAGCAGGGCCTCAAGGGAAACTACTGGTAATTAAGGTACTCCTTTTAATAAAGTACCAAAGCAAAGCATTAACACTCGGTGAACACATGTGATCCTCACATCATAGCCATCCCCTCCGGTTATCCCAATTTCTTTCACTTTGGGGCCTCGGGTTCCGGACAACAATATGTGTATACAACTTGTAGGTAAGACCATAAACAACAAGTATCATCATATAACAATAACAAGTTCAGATCTAAAATCATGGCACTCGGGCCCAAAGTGACAAGCATTAAGCACAAGAAGTTGCAACAATGTCATAAGCACTAATAAAAGATACTAGGCACTATGCCCTAACAATCTCATAGCAAATTACATGAATAATCCCATCCAATCCCTACCATCCCCTTCGCCTACAGCGGGAATTACTCACACATGGATGGGGGGGTCATGGATGGTTGATGGAGAGACGTCGGTGATGAAGATCTCCTCCAAATCCCTGTCCCGGCAGGGTGCCAGAACAGAGTTTCTGGTTCTGAATCGCGGTTTCTGATGGCGGCGGCACAACGGAAGTGTATCTGGGAAAAACGCCGAACCCCCGCTCCTTTCAGGTCAGAGGGTATATGTAGGCGGAAGGAGGGGTCGAGGCAACGGCCGAGGTGGCCTCACCACAGGTGGGCGTGGCCAGGCCTGGGCCGCGCCCCCTGGTGGTGAGCCCAGGCCACTGCCCCCCTTCGTCTCTCCTTCTGGCTCCGTGGGTCTTCTGGCAAAATAGAATTTTTGCAATATTTTCTGGGATTTTTCCTAAAAGTTGGATTTCTGCATAAAAACAAGACACCAGAGCAATTCTGCTGAAAACAGCGTGAGTTCGTGTTAGTTGTATTCAAAACACACAAATTAGAGGAGAAACAATATCAAAAGTGTTCGGGAAAGTAGATACGTTTTGGACGTATCAACTCCCCCCAAGCTTAGCTATTTGCTTGTCCTCAAGCAATTCAGTTAACAACTGAGAGCGATAAAAGAAACTTTCACGAACACATTTGCTTCATAAGATGTATATATACTAACTATATGATCAAGGACTCAGGCAATTTATAATAAGAAATATGCTACTAATGTTACCTCATAGTCAAGCAAGCTATGACAGAGTGCCAATATACTAATAACAAGCAACATGAAACATAAGAAGTTGCAAGATTGTAATGCTCATAAATGATATGAAAGAGTGGTATCCCGCTTGCCTTTATTTGTGCAGCAAAACATAAATGCTGAGGCACCTCTGAAGTCCAAAGGAAGACTAGAAGTAAAAATATCAAAGATACAAGCATCAAAGTTATACCACAATTAACCGTGTTCTGGGACAAGCACATTACACTAAGAATAACAGCTATGCTCTCAAGAAGGTGCTTAAAAGTTAGAAGATGAAGACTCAACATAAAAGTAAAAGAAAGGCCCTTCGCAGAGGGAAGTAGTGATTTAACATGTGCTAGAGCTTTTCATTTGTAAAACAGAGAAAAAAATTTATTTTGAGAGGTGGTTGTTTCATGTCAACGACTGGCAATGGGGACTTGCTATCTTCCATAATAAACAAGTGAGAGCGGTTCTGAGTTCTTTGAAAATTTTGCACATTGGTGCTCTTTTATAAAGCTTTGGCACTCCTCCCCACCTTTTTCCTTTCTCAAACCATGGCTAACCGATTCATCGGGTGCCCACCAACTTTCACATACCATGGAGGAGTGCTCTTTTTTCTTTTCTTGTTTAGATTAGATTACAATGGTCTGACAAGCTCCCTTACAAAGTTAATGACGAGCAGATGAAGCTGCCTAGTCGAGGGGTACTTAATTTAATATGGAAGATAGCAATCCTGACCACTACGTCCTCATGAGCTAAAAACAGTGGCACAAAATGAGAAGTAGTTGAAAGTTTTGAAAGGTAGCACATGAAAATTTACTTGGAATGGCTTTGAAATACCATGCATAGGAATTTATAGTGGACTCTTTGGTAAACTTGGTTTTTGGTGATTGGATGCAAGAGAAGTATTCCCTCTCAGTACAAGTGAAGGCTAGCAAAAGACTGGGAAGCGACAATCGAGAGAGCAATAACTGTCATAATCATGCTTGCGACAAAACAAAATTAATATAGGCATAAAAATGATACAAGAACTCTGAGGCAAAGTAAATCATCGAGGCTTAATTGACTTTTTGTTCAGTCATATGCATGCTTGAGCATGTGCTAGGTCGATTCAAATGAAACTTTTAGAGGAGGATATTATAATAACATGCCATATTATGAATAAAACAATGCAAGCAAGCGTCTACATGACATGCTACGAACTATTAGTAAATTGGAACTAATCATATGAGAGCAAGAACTACAAAGTATCCACTAAATGACATATACCTTACATGAACCGGCTAAGCATGTCCACATAGATGAGTATATGTACAAAAATGAAAACAAATAGAGTTCATACCAGCCTCTTACCACATCTTGGATTGTCATATGTCGTCATTATTGCCTTTCACTTGTGTGGCTTGAATAATATAAAGTGAATACCAAGCTCCAACGGAGTCACAATGGACTGAACTCTGCAACAAACTTTACAAAACCGAAGAAGAACAACAAATATTTTTGGGTTTTCGATTTTTTGAAACAAGAACAGAAGAAAATAGCAAACAAAGCAAAATATTTTTGGATTTTTCAAACTTAAAACCGAAAATCGAGAACAAAGCAAATCAAAGCTAGAAAACTAAAAAGGTAAACAAAGAGAAACAACGGAAATATTTTTGGTCTTTTTGTGTTTTGGAAAGAAGAAATAAGAACAAGAACAACAAGGGAAAGAAAACGAAATATGGATATACAAAGTACCGACAAAATATGATATGTAAATGAGTGAATCGTCGGCATACCTCCCCCCAAGCTTAGGCTTTTGGCCTAAGTGGGGATCAATCCCAGCTCGGCCATGAAGTGGCATCCCCAAAATATGACGAAGAAGCACCTTCGTCCTGATATGAGCTCGAGGGCGCCCGAGTGTGGTACGTGGTGTAGTGATAGGCCAACTCCTCCTCTTCCTCCTGGTCCACGACGCCATGCTGTACGTTGAAGCCGAGCACCCTAAGCTGCTCGTCCAACTCCTCCTTCGTGCATGACCATGGCCTACTGTGAATACTGAACAAACTAGGCTATGGCAAGGGCACTTCCCTTTCCCCTCCATCTGTGAATAACATTCTATAAACTAATTTCCCTGCACATGAGTTAGCAGTAACAAAATGATGGAGCTTCATGGCAGCAAGATCAAGCCTCTGTGGAGTCAACAATACATCATGAGGAGCAATAGGAAGTCCAAGAATAGCAACAATGTGCGCAGCAATAATGCCTCCATAAATAGGTCCCTAGCGGCTAGGCGATGAGCAATAAGAGCACCGAGGTTATACTTCTTGCTAACACCAAGAGCAGTAGCTAGGAAAGCTAAATGATAGTTGGAGATATTGCTAGTGTTCACTCTACCAAGAATACTAGTGGCAAGATAGTAAGTAAAATATCTAATAGCTGGGAGTTGAATGTTCCTTATCTTGCCACGCTGTGCTGTACGGTCATCATCGTTAATCACTCCTCGGTAGAGCTCCAACAAATCAGTGGGCTGATGTAGCATCTTCTTTGCCATCCCAAACATGGGAATACCTAAAATATCACAAAATTGCTCCAAATACATGGTGATAGACTTATCATAAATCTTAAATGCAATGGAAGGCTTGAAATGAGAGTTAGTGAATTTAAAGCTTTCAATGAAAATCTTTGTAATAATAGCATATTAATTACTCGCATCCGTCATGTATGCAGTCAATCCAACCCTGTTAATAAGGAGTAAGAAATCCTCAAGAATTCCTGCATCACTCAAAAAGTTAGCACAAGGGAAGGTGGATGGATGCGCATCTCCATCGTCTCCCTCAAGGTTTGGTGACATAAGATCTTCATTGTAGGATATCCTATATTGAGCAGTGGATCTTGAAGGCCTCGATGTCCTTGGTGCTTCTCTTTCAAAGACTTCTCCATAGGTGTAGTTGTCCATTTCCCTTTTCTGAAATTTTTAACAAACCTCATAAAAAATGAATTTGAGACAAACAAATGTAGGGAACTACTATAGGGAGTTACTAGAGGGCTAACATGCATCAAAATAACATTTCTAAGCAATAGAACAAGCATGCAAACTCATTTCACCTGTCACCTATAGAGCAAAAATACTCAAGATATACTCCACTAAACAAAATTCTACTTGGACAATCGAAGGAGTCACATGCCGGAGAACAAATGCTCCAAATCTCAGCAACAATGATGGGCTGACCAAGGAGATCGAAAAATTGAGAGGGACAGCAGCAAGAACACGAGTTTGAGCAGGTGTGTCGTTGTTTTTCGGGAGAGAGAAAGAGCTGGGGAGGAAGAGATAAGTGAGAGGCCAGGGGGCCCCCCTCACCATAGGTGGGCGCGGCCAGGGCTGGGTCGCGCCCCCTGGTGGTGAGGTGGCATGGCAGGTCCCCCTGAGGTCTCCTAGGTGTCCCTCTGCTCCAATTTTGACATAAAAATTAAAAAAGATTTTTCTAGAATTTTTCGAAAAAAATTATTTTCGAGAATTTTTCAAAAATTGACAACAGATTAAAAAGTCGGGAAAACGAAGATGGCAAGATTGCAAGCAAATCAAAACCAAGTATGCAGCAGCTCTAAGATATTCTAACTATTTAACTAGCAAAGGGAAAAAATGGTGAAAGTAAAAATGAGTGAGGTTGAGTAAATGCGGTGAAAATGAAGTTTCGTTCATATAAAATCACTTTGTTAACAAGGTTGATCAAGTCTTGTTACCAAACTAACTTTTTATGAGGCAAAACTTTGCATTTCACTATATGCTTATGTTACCTCGACCTTGATAGGCATAGTCCCAATCATAACAATTTTATATTCTTCTTTGGGCTTCTGCTCTGAACAAATAATTTGACCAACTCTGATGGTCTCAACATTCTTGATTGAGTTTAGAGCATTCTTTCTATCAATCTTCTTGGGAAAATAAACCGTATACTCTTTGTCATTAACATTAAAAGTTACTTTTCCTTGATTGCAATTAATAACCGCACCTGCAGTGTTTAGAAAGGGTCTCCCAAGAATAATAGATATATTATCATCTTCAGGCATTTCCAACACAACAAAGTCAGTTAATATCAAACAACTGTTAGCAACTTGAACAGGAACATTTTCACATATACCAATAGGAATAGTAGTAGACTTATCAGCCATTTGCAAAGATATATCAGTTGATAACAACTTTTCTAGATCAAGTCTCTTATAAAGAGAAAAAGGCATGACACTAACTCCGGCTCTCAAATCACATAAAGCAGTTCTAACATAGTTATTTTTAATGGAGCAAGGAATAGTTTGTATACCTGGATCTCCAAGCTTCTCCGGAACTTTACCATCAAAAGAATAATTAGCAAGTAGAGTGGAAATTTCCTCATTAGGAATCTTCCTTTTATTAGTAAAAATATCTTTCATATACTTTGCATAAGGAGGCATTCTAATAGCATCAGTCAAAGGAATTTGCAAAAATAAAGGTTTCATCCATTCACAAAACCTGTTGTAGTGTTCTTCTTCCTTAGATTTGTGTTTCTTACCAGGAAAAGGCATTGGTTTCTGCACCCAAGGTTCTCTCTCATTACCATGCTTGTTGGCAATGAAGTCTTTTTTGGTGTACTTTGCATTCTTATCAATCTTTTCTGGTTCCTCTTCAACTTCTTCTTTGTCGGAAACATCTCCTGGTTCAGTTTCAGCCTGAGAAATAGAAACACTATTAGGATCTTTACCTGCTTCAGAGGATTCTGCAGTTGTTTTATGCTTCTTATTCTTCTTCTTCTTGGAAGGAATATCATCTCTTGAAGTGCGTTGAGAATCTTGCTCGATCCTCTTAGGATGTCCTTTAGGATATAAGGGGTCTTGAGTGGTAGCACCTCCTCTTGTGCGTATTTCACACACTTGTTTTTCTCTTGCAGCATTAACTAGCAAGTCTTTTTCACCTTGGTAAGCTGATCAATTCGAGTCTAAACCATTTGAAAATGTTTAACAAGTATCTTCACATCATTGGAGGTTCTCTCCACAATATCCTGCAACTTGTTAATAGCTCTAGAATTTTCCAACAAATGATTCTGCACCATTATATTAAAATTATCTTGCTTGACAATAAAACTATCTAATTCATCTAAGCATTAATCAGGCGGTTTAGAGTAAGGAATATCTCTATCATCAAAGCGTTGGAGAGAGTGTACCTCAATAGTGGATGAGCGAGGGATTGGCTTACATAATTCTTCTATAGGAGGTAAATTCTTCACATCTTCGGATTTAATACCTCTCTCCTTAAGAGATTTCTTAGCTTCCCTCATAACTTCATCATTTAATTCAATCATTCCTCTCTTCTTCAGTGTCGGCTCTGGGACTGGCGCAGGTGTTGGTGCTGGTGTTGGCTCAACTAGAGTCCAATCATCATGATTCCGGCTTATTTTAGCCATTAATTCTTCAGCTTCAGCCGGAGTTCTTTCCCTGAAAACACAACCAGCACAACTATCCAGATATGTCTTAGATTCATCAGTTAGTCCATTATAAAATATATCAAGGATTTCATTTTTAGGCAATGGCGCTTTAGGCAAAGCTCTAATTAAAAAACAAAACCTTGTCCAAGATTCAGGCAATATCTCTCCTTTTCCCTGTTCAAAGTCAAAGATTTTCTGCACAGCAGCATGTTGAGCACTAGCAGGAAAATATTTCTAAAAGAAAGCATTAACCAAAGCAATAGGACTATGAATAGATCCCGGAGACAAGCTATTAAACCAAGTTTTAGCTGCATCTTTCAACGAGAAAGGAAAAATCTTAGCAACAAAGTAAGTGCGAAGCTTAATATCATCAGAAAACAAATTACTCAAAGTAGAAAGCTCATTCATGTGCTCCATAGCACTTTCATTCTCAGTACCACAAAAAGGCTCTTTCTCAACAATAGATATGTAAGATAAATCTAAAGAGAAATCATAATCCTTGTCTCTAATATTTATGGGAGAAGCAGCAAACTTAGGATCAGGAGACAATTTATATCTAACAGCACGTCTCGCTAGAAGTTCCTTAACAGCTTTAGCATCACGAGTAGCACGAGCTTCAGCAATAAAATCATCATCAAGCTCAATATAAGTGTCATCAAAATCATCACTAGGACATTCCCTAGACTCAGGTGAACTAACAGGTGTAACAGTGGTGTTTCCCATCTTAGCTCTAGCAATTGTAGCATCTAAAAAGGAACCTAGCGAACCACTCTCATCAAGCACAGTAGAAGCATCATCTAAATTATCAGTGGCATTTTCAAACTCAGCAGAAGTAGTAGCAGTAGCGTGTGTGTGTGGTGGTGTAAGCAACTTACTCATAACAGATGGTGAATCAAGAGCAACAGAAGTGTTCAAAGTCGTACCTCTTCTTGTAGTGGATGGCAATATAGGAACTTTTCCATCACGAGGTTTACCCATGATGAAAGCATTACAGCGAACAATATGAATCCCAAGTGGACTTACAAATAAAGCTATGCTCCCCGGCAATGGCGCCAGAAAATAGTCTTGATGACCCACAAGTATAGGGGATCGCAACAGTCTTCGAGGGAAGTAAAACCCAAATTTATTGATTCGATACAAGGGGATCCAAAGAATATTTATAAGCATTAACAGATGAGTTGTCAATTCAGCTGCACTTGGAAACAAACTTGCTCGCAGCGGTTTATCAGTAGCAACAGTTTTATAGTGGTGATAGTAACAAAACAGTAACAACAATAGTAAAATAAAAACGGTAATAGTAGCAATAGTAACTAGTAGGATGGAATACTGTAGGCATAGGGATGGATGTACGAGCGTTGCATGGATAAGATAATTCATGAAATCAGTGAGACATGGGCAATTGCAGATAAATAATATAAAGCATCCTAGTACTAACAATCATAGGCATGTGTTCTGTACATAGTCGTACGTGCTCACAATGAGAAACTTGCACGACATCTTTTGTCCTACCAGCCTGTTGCAGCAGGGCCTCAAGGGAAACTACTGGTAATTAAGGTACTCCTTTTAATAAAGTACCGGAGCAAAGCATTAACACTCGGTGAACACATGTGATCCTCACATCATAGCCATCCCCTCCGGTTATCCCAATTTCTTTCACTTTGGGGCCTCGGGTTCCGGACAACAATATGTGTATACACCTTATAGGTAAGAGCATAAACAACAAGTATCATCATATAACAATAACAAGTTCAGATCTAAAATCATGGCACTCGGGCCCAAAGTGACAAGCATTAAGCACAACAAGTTGCAACAATGTCATAAGCACTAATAAAAGATACTAGGCACTATGCCCTAACAATCTCATAGCAAATTACATGAATAATCTCATCCAATCCCTACCATCCCCTTCGCCTACAGCGGGAATTACTCACACATGGATGGGGGAGTCATGGATGGTTGATGGAGAGACGTCGGTGATGATGGTGATGAAGATCTCCTCCAAATACCCGTCCCGGCAGGGTGCCAGAACGGAGTTTCTGGTTCCGAATCGCGGTTTCTGATGGTGGCGGCGCAGCGGAAGTCTATCTGAGAAAAACGCCGAACGCCCGCTCCTTTCAGGTCAGAGGGTATATGTAGGCGGAAGGAGGGGTCGAGGCAATGGCCGAGGTGGCCTCACCACAGGTGGGCGCGGCCAGGCCTGGGCCGCGCCCCCTGGTGGTGAGCCCAGACCACTGCCTCCCTTCATCTCTCCTTCTGGCTCCGTGGGTCTTCTGGCAAAATAGAATTTTTGTAATATTTTCTGGGATTTTTCCTAAAAGTCGGATTTCTGCACAAAAACAAGATACCAGAGCAATTCTGCTAAAAACAGTGTGAGTTCATGTTAGTTGTATTCAAAACACACAAATTAGAGGAGAAACAATAGTAAAAGTGTTCGGGAAAGTAGATACGTTTTGGACGTATCAGGAACATGGATAGCACTAATGGTACAACAATCATTAACCTCATAATTTTCGGAATCGGTACCAAAAAGATTTTCAATATCAAAAGTAGAGTGCTTTTCCCAATCATCATCACTAACATAAGTAACATGCATAAGAACATCATCGAGTTCAGATTCATCAAAAACTATAATAGGAGCAATATGCTTTGGGGAAGATACTGTTTCCTCTCCACTTCTTCTTCTTCTTCTTTAGGAGGGAGAGGCTTGAAAGGAAGCTTTTCTTCTTCTTCTTCACTTCTTTAGGAGGGAGAGGCTTGAAAGGAAGCTTCTCCACATAATCTGGTTTACTGACAGAAACGACAGAAGAAACTTTGGAGGATTCCTCCTCTCTGTTAATAAGATGAAAACACAAATTAGACCTGTCATATTTTGGTAAAGCATCCTCTTTTATAACATTTTGTATATAAGTATTTGCACGACAATCCTTAACACAATAAAGATGGCAACCACGCAGGATGCTAATAGTATCAAAAGCACTCATATCTACCAAAGAAGTTTTTCTAGATAACTCTTCACACCCCAAAAATAAAGTAAGCTCATCATGCTGATTGAGGGTGATCTTGTCATCACAATACAAACTTGCGGTACTCATTCGTTTAGAAAGGTCACTATTATGGCCTGAGCATTGAAAATTAAAATGACCCTTTTCATGGCAGAGTTCACAAATAAAAGGATAAAGGGCACAAACCGTTTCACCAAACTCATCTAGAGCCTTATCCCACATTCGGGTTTCTTCATTCCTTTGGTGGATACAATAATCTTCCTTGTCGTGACTCTGTTCACAAGGTCTAAGTACTCCACAAAAATTAACATGCTTATAAGAAATAGTACTTTCAAAAGTGTGAGCATGTTTATTGCAATCATCAATAACAATATCACTTTCTATGCAAGTGTCTTTAAAAGGTTCATGATACACGTCCCCATTTTCTTTGGGAACATTAATATGGGAAGCAAAGGCTCTAAAGCAATCAACAATAATTTGAGGATCAAGACCATATTTAGCACTAAGCTCTTGAAAATCAGTAGTTTCAGCGAAAGACTTAATGCAATCATACCCATAATTTATACCTGATCCATTACCTTTGTTGCTATCCCAATCTTCGATATTGCTTTGAATTGTTTCAAGCAGATCCCACTTGATGTCATCCTCCTTGCTTGTGAAAGACCCATCAAAGCATGCATCTAGATAGTCCTTGTAATATCCTGAAAGCCTTGCATAAAAATTATTAATAACAATATTACGGGGAAGCTCATGAATAGGACATTTGAGCATTAGTGACTTCAATCTTCCCCACGCTTGGGCAATACTTTCTCCATCATGCAGATGAAAATTATAAATATAATTCCTATCTTTATGAACCTCACTAGAAGGATAGAATTTAGAATAAAAGAGAGGTACAATTTCCTCCCAGTCAACAGGTCAGCCATCCTTCAGCGTCTTATACCATTCCGCAGCTCTGCCCTTCAGTGATAAAGAAAATAGCTTCCTCTTAACTTGGTTCATTGAAATACCTGCACACTTGAACAACTCGCATAATTCATGTATAAAGAGCAAATGATCACCGGGATGGACAGTTCCATCTCCTAAATAGCAGTTATTCAAAGCACGTTCAACAATTTTCATAGGTATTTTAAAAGAACGAGGATCACAAACATCATTAGAACTATCACATATGGGAGATAAAATATCCTTAGAGCAAACTTTCTCTACTAAAGCTGGGGAACTAAAAATATCATGCTTAGCAAAACCAGCTTCCCCAAGCTTAGACCTTTTTATAGCATTAGCAATAACGGTGTTCAAAGAATTTATACAAATAACATTGCTATGCGAATAAAGCTCCAGAGGTTTTTCAAACACTTCAAGTCTGAACTCAGGAAAGATACTATAAAACTCTTTATTTTCCATTAAGCCTAACTGGTGAAAATAAAAACAAGAAACAAAAAGATATAATTGCAGAACCTAAAGGAAATAACTTTGAGCACTCACCAGTAACTAAAAGACTTAGTAGCCAAAGGATGTGAGTACTTTTTATCTTACCTCCCCGGCAACAGCGCCAGAAAAGAGCTTGATGTCTACACACGCATCTGTTCTTGTAGACAGTGTTGGGCCTTGCTTGTTGCGGCGGTGTTGATGTAAATCACCGTCCCGTTGGGAACCCCAAGAGGAAGGTATGATGAGTATAGCAGCAAATTTTCCCTCAGTAAGAAACCAAGGTTTATCGTATCTAGGAAAAAGCCAAACGTCTGAAGGTGATGCCTGCTAGCTTTGCGACAGCTCCGGACAATTTATAAGGCGCCTTGTCCAGGCTTTGCTTTGCAAGCAGCAATGTGGAACCTGCACACAACACAACAAAATACTTTGCTCCCAACTTACGATGAGGTTGTCAATCTCATCGGTTTGCTGTAAACAAAGGTATGAGTGTATCGAGTGGAAAGCAATAGTAGTATGCGAGAAAGTAAATAGTGCGAGTAAAGTAAACAGGTGATAGCAATATAAAGGAAATTGGACCGGGGTCCACAGTTCACTAGTGGTGTCTCTCCATAAGATAAATAACAACATGCTGGGTAAACAAATTACAGTTGGGCAATTGATAGAATAAAGATAACATGCATATGTCGAGAGGATCACTATGAGATTTACTCTGGGCATTACAACAAGATACATAGACCGCCATCTAACTGCATCTATGACTAATAATCCACCCACGGGGATATCGTCCGAACACCCCACGAGTATTAAGTTGCGAACAACAGATAATTGCATTAACCAAAGTGTGTAAAGTAAACAAAGCATATGTCCTTGGACATAAGAATGTTGTTTTGTCCCTAGTGGCAACAGCACATCTACAACCTTAGAGGTTTCTGTCACTCCCCCAGATTAAATAGAGGCATGAACCCAACTATCGAGCATAAATACCCCCTCTTGGAGTCACTAGTATCTACTTGGCCAAGATAGCTACTAACAACGGAGAGCATGCAAGATCATAAACAATATAGAGATAACATAAGATAATATTCAGCACATCAACTCAATCATAACACCAATATTCATCGGATCCCAACAAACACAACATGTAGAATTACATAACGGTGATCTCGATCATGTAAGGCAGCTCACGAGATCTAAACATGAAGCACATGGTGGAGAAGACAACCATCTAGCTACTGCTATGGACCCATAGTCCAAGGTAGACTACTCACTCATCGCGTCGGAGGCAAGCATGGTGATGAAGACCTCTGGTGGCGATTCCCCTCTCCGGTAGGGTGCCGGGAAGAGATTCTGGACCCTCCCGATCTCGGGTCGACGACGGCGGCGGATCGGGATGTGTTTCTGGAAAATTGATTGGGTACTTAGGTTTTTCCCATCGGGGGGTCTTTATAGGCGAAGGGGCAGTGTCAGAGGTGGACCAGGGTGGTCTCACCCATAGGGGGTGCGGGCCAGGGGCTGGCCGCGCCGCCCTATGGTGAGGCCATCCTCTGGCTCGGTTTCGACTCCTCTTCGGTGTTCTGGAAGCTTCGTTTAATATCTGGATGTTCGGCTTTTGTTTCGTCCAATTCCGAGAATATTTCCCGTGTAACTTTTCTGAAACACAAAAACAGCAGAAAACAGGGAACTGGCACTGTGGCATCTTGTTAATAGGTTAGTTCCGGAAAATGCATAAAAACACCATGAAGTGTAACGAAACACTAAGAAAATGGTGTAAAAATAAGCATGGAGCATCAAAAATTATAGATACGTTTGAGACGTATCAGGCCTCCAAGTGCAGAGGTTTGTAGAACAGCAGCAAGTTTCCCTTAAGTGGATCATCCAAGGTTTATCGAACTCAGGGAGGAGGAGGTCAAAGCTATCCCTCTCAAGCAACACTGCAATTATGATACAGAAAGTCTCTTGTGTCCCCAACACACCCAATACACTTGTCAGATGTATAGGTGCACTAGTTCGGCGAAGAGATAGTGAAATACAAGTAGTGGTGATGATTATAAATAGTAAATGTAATCTGAAATAAATATCGCTGCGAGCAAACATGTAACAGAACTGAATGTAAACGGTGTTCAATGCTTGGAAACAAGGCCTAGGGTTCATACTTTCACTAGTGGTCACTCTCAACAAAATGACATAATTGAACCAATAGATACTAACTTCAATATGCCACTCTAAACAATTCTCCAATGGATAACGAACACTAATCATGTGTAGGGCTACGAAGCACTCCTCAAAGTTCGCATGTTCCCAAACTAGATTGTCCCACACTATCACCGTGAACGCACTAGAGGGTTTTCCGTCCTGAGGCTTTATATAGACGGAGAGGCGGCGTCAGAGGGTCACCAGGGCCACCTCACCATGTGGCCACGCGGGCCAGGGGGTGCGCCACCCCATGGTGAGCCTACCCTCTGGCCCCCCTCCGGCTCTCTTTCGGTCCTCGTCCTTCGTCCGGGAAAAATAGGAGTTTCGGCTTTTATTTCGTCCAATTCTGAGAATATTTCCTGTGTAGCTTTTCTGAAACACAAAAACAGCAGAAAACAGGGATCTGACACTGTGGCATCTCGTCAATAGGTTAGTTCCAGAAATCATATAAAAACGCCACGAAGTGTAATAAAACACAAAGCAAATGGTGCATAAACAAGCATGGAGCATCAATAATTATAGATGCGTTTGAGACATATCAGGTAGCCATTACAGAAGGAATGGTATCACTTTTGTGATGTACAATGTTATACAATGCAGGATACTAATCTCGGAGAGGGACATTATCGAGACAATTGTCCTCCCAAAACCATATTTGCTATCCATCATTAATCGAGAAAGTTCCAAAGCAGAAGAAAATTTCTTCATAGCCATCAGACCCGCCCAAAAATGCGAGTCCCTAGGTTCTGAGACTACCTAGGACAACACCTTTGATCCTATATACTTTCTCTTAAGAAGGGTTTGCTAGACACCATCTTCGGTAAGAAGCTTAAAAAGCCACTTACCCAGTAAAGTGGAGTTCTTAACCTGAAGGTTGGGAACTATGAGCCCATCCTTACCTTTGGGTCTACAAACAACACTTCATTTAATCAGTCGATATTTATTTTTCTCGATGTCCACTTGCCAAAAGAATCTAGATCAAGAGTAATCGAGTTTTCGTAAGATCGACTCCTTTTGGCAAAAGAAAGAAGGATATCATATACAGTACCATATTAGTAAGTACTGAATTAATGAGTACCAATCTCCCACCTAGGGACAACAATTTACCTTTCCAACTACTAAGACGTTTCTGAAGTCTTTCCTCAACTAATTTCTATTCAACAATTGTTAGTCTGTGATAATAAATCGGAATCCCCAAATATCAAATAGGAAACCGGTCTTGCCCATAACCAAATAGGTCAGCATAAAGACTGGCTACGTCCTGGGCTTCGCCAAAACAAAACAATTCAATGGAAATTTATCTTGAGACTCGAGAGTTGATTAAAATCCACCAAAATTAATTTGAGGTTTCACGCTTTCTCAAGGTAATGCTCCATAAAAATAATTGTATCATCGGCATATTGGAGGATTAATAATCCACCATCAACAAGATGTGGAATCACTCCATCAATATGAACCATCAAACTTTGCACATTCGATCAAACTAGCAAGCATACCAGCCACAATGTTAAATAACATGCGTGATAATGGATCGTCTTGTCTAAGACCTTTCCTAGTTTGAAAGACTTTTATGGCCACACTACCTCCTATCATGAAATCATTGATCAAGCGTGCCACTCAGGATAAAAAAAACTTACCCCCAATTCAGAAGGTCAGCTTAACTCCAATTCTAGACTTAATTTTGAGAGTAATTAGCATAAAACTACCACATTCGGGTCGAATTCACTATTTGGTACCACTTTATGTTTTTGGTACCAAAATCTACCACTCTACTGCAAGATTTTTGCAATTCAGACAAATTCTTGATTTGGAGCCAATTGACAGTGAATCTGACCAGCGGGACCCACTTGTCAGCACTGACATGGCAAACAAAGGTGGCCTTTTGCTAAGGTGGACTGGGTTGCACATGTCAATCCACTTAAAAAATGCTAAATATTTAAAAAGGAAAAATGAACTAGGTGCCAATCTCATCCCCAACCATGACCTACCATGGCCACCGGCCAGCCTCCCCGCCGCCGGCTAGCCCCCTTGACATCGGCTATTTCCCTGCTACCGGTGAGTCCCCCCTGACGCTGGCCATTTCCCCGTCATCGCCTCCCTGTATCCGCCCCTGCCGCCGTCTTCCTGACCTCAAACTCGTCATCCCGAGCTTCGACCGCCATCGCCGTTCGGCCTGGTCGACGGAGTGCATGACCCTAGCCGATGGAGCGCGCACGGAGCTGAGGAGCGGCAGTATGCCGTGAGTAGGGCAGCGGTGCTGGCGTTTGGCAGCGGCGCAGAGGCCCCTCGGCCGACGGGGCCGGATCCCGGCAAGCGGTGGTGCACGGGGGAGGGGGGCCGTCCCTGGAGGGAAAGGTTGCTGGCGGAGGTGGGGGATTGGCCGGCGGCGGGGACTGGTTGGCGGTGGGCCTGGCCGGTGGCAGGTCTGGCCGGCGTCTAGATGCGGGATGCGGGCATCAGGAGTGGGTGGGGAAGAACCATAATTTTTAATACTCCCTCCGATCGGAAATAAGTGTCGGCAATTTTGTACTAGCTTAGTTCAAAGTTTGTACTATGTCCCTGACAGTTATTTCCGATCTGAGGGAGTAGTTTTTTTGTTTTAAATGGGCTGACATGTAGGGTCATGTCCACCTCACCAAAAAATTCTTTTTTTTGCCACCTCAGCGCTGACAAGTGGTCCCGCAGGTCAGATTCACTCTTAATTGGATCCAAATAGATTTTGTCCGAATTACAAAAAACTTGGAATAGAGTGGTAGATTTTGGTACAAAAAACGTAAAGTGCTACCAAATGATAAATTCGACCCAAAATGTGGTAGTTTTATGCTAACTACTCTCATTTCAAGGCAGCTTGTACCTAGGTGGGTACATAATACAGAGCAACCATCCATGCATAGAAAGAAGTCAAAAGGCTGTATATTTCACATTTTGGACATAATGCATCGGAATGGACTCCAATTCTTACTCATCAAGTCATCATGCAAAGCCGCCGAGATATATACACGTGAATCTATATGTAGAACTCGAGTTAGTCAGTGTCTCATCACCAACTATAATATACACAGTGCCATGGTGGTGACGAGCATCGGGGCCGCCATGCCAGAATGCCAGTGATGTCACTAACAAATCACAAGGAGCAAGCGTCGCTGTACACGGCCACTCCGTTCGACACCGCCGCGATAGCGATCATAAACATCGCTAGGAACTTGTCCCTCTTCCTCGCTATTCCGTGACGATCCCTGACAACGAGATCAAACAGAGAGCCATTAACGTCCAGGAACAAATAGCCGAGATCAAGAACAAATTAAACTCACATGAGCGCCATCGCGGCAGGGAAGATGTACGCGATGGAGACCGCAGCGGTGGCCCCCGTGAACTGGAATGCGATCCAGATGTTTGGGATGAAATTGGCAATGAGGAAGATGGTGGCGAGGAGCGCCCCCGTGAGCGCGGCGAACCTCCGGTCGTCGCATGCGAGCGGCCGGGCCGAGGGGAATAGGAGGCCGTCCATGTTGAGTCGCAGGGCGTGGAAGACGATGGGGAAGACCAGCATGAGGTGGAGCGCGTAGCTGACCCTGACGGCGTCGTTGAAGACGGAGCCGTAGGGGATGCCGAGGTCGGAGTCGAAGTTGGCGAGCACGTCGTCCAGCGTGTCCTCGCCAAAGAGCAGGAAGCCGAAGAAGCTGGTGGTGACATAGACGGTGGAGCACAGCACCAGAGACGCCCGCACGATCGGCTTGATCTGGGCTGGGTCCTTGAGCTCGTTGTGAATTGGATGCACTAACAAAAAAAATGTCAAAATCATATCGATCACCTTGGTCCTTAGTCCTCACCCAGCAACAAATGCACAATGCAGGCAGAAATAGCTAGCTCGTATATATTTATGCACCGTTGTAGTGGCAAATGTAGGCGGTGACAAGAACTGGAGCGGCTGTGAAGAGCCTGAAGATGGATGCCCAGCTGTCGTGGACGTCAGGGAACAGCTTGGGCATGGGAATCTGTCCTCTCGTCAGCTTGATGACGGCGATTCCGGCGGTGATCACGACGAACACCACGGCAAGGGCGACCGACACGGCAGAAGTGTACTTCAGTGAATCTAAATCAAAAGGGGAAAGCGTTCACTGAAAGGTATATGAAAATTTTGTTAACTAACTGAAACCGCGCGTACCGACGCGCTTGAAACATGTGAGCGGGGTGATGACGCCGAGCGTGGTGATGAGGAGGATGGCGAAGCGGCCGTTCCAGCGGTTGTGCCCGAACCATCCTTCGAACACACCGTGATGGTGCACTCTGCCCGAAGTTCCCGACAGCACATCGCCTAGGTCGTTCATAACATCCACGAGTCAGATCAAACATTTCGAATTGCTTGTTAGATGAAGAACAAGAAGAGAGGACGGCCGTGGTATACCGATGATGATCATGTAGACGACCATGACGCCGACGTTGTTGACGACGACGCAGAGCTGGAGGAACCCCCTGCCGAGCACCCCGAAGGCGTCGCCCATGGCCTCGCCGTACGACGCGGCGCCGACGGCGTTGCTGAACCGCATGAGGAGCTCGATGGAGGAGTCGGTGAGCACGGCGGCGAGCACGACCAGCGTGAGGCCCGGGACGAGGCCCAGCACGTTCATGGTGGCCGGGAGCGCCATGATGCCCGCGCCCACGATGGTGGTGGACAGGTTGAACACCGCGCCGGCGAAGGACGCGTCGTCGCCCTGCTCGTCATCGCGCTTCCTGGTGAGGAGAGGCCTCCTCGCTTCCGCGTCTTCGCCGGCGCTCGCCATCGTCGGCATCACCATGGCGCCAGAAACCGGCAGCTCTCTCCGAGGATAATGTGATTTGCGCGTACGGAATTCCAGCTTTGAATCTCCACGCACCCGCTGATTAATTACAACATTGCGGAATTCATAATTTCTTCGGAGGATTCGGATTCCGGGACGACGTCCGGCACGCGCACCGGCCCGCCCAGGTGCAGGAGATAGGCAGTGAAGTGGTGGCGGAGACTTCCTAACTTTGGCCGGAGGAGGAGACGATTGCCGTCTTATTATTAGAGCGGCTCGTTCAGGTTCGAAGAATTTTTTTAGAGCGCCTCCCGTTTTAGCAACCACCTGCTAATCACACGGGGCTGTACGCCTGTACGTGATCAAGGTAATAATGTCTTGCAGTGATAGTGTGCTTTCTCTCGCCGTCTTCGGCTCCCGGCGCCGCCACGCCCGTACGGTGCTCCTTTACTTGCCAACGGTACCGCCGCCGACTGTGCTCGTGCAAGCATTGAGCTAAAGACCCTCTTTGTGGTGCGCTGTAATGGCTGGGTATATGTTGCTCGCGTTGGGCCACAGCTAAGTAAATGGGCTAAATGGATCAATGAACAATGAACAATGAACTGTGGATATGTGGGCTAGCCAGGCCATGTTTTGGACTGCGGATGATGGGTCGGGAATCAGTCTCCCGATCCGCCCGGGACACCGGCTCGCTGCGCCGAGTAGGTCACACGGCGGCGGCGGCGGCAGCGGCGGCGGCTGCGGCGTCAAGCGAGGAGGAGGAAGAGTCGGTTTCCGGCGTCCGCCACCCGCGAGACAGGATCCAAATTCAACGCCCAACTTCCAGTGACGAGATGAACCTACAGTTCAAGCCGGATGAAGTCCTCCGCGCGGCCAGCCCCTCGCCGGCGTCGGCGCCGGCGCCTGGGCGAACCTCCGTCCTCAGCCTCCGGTACCTCCCTCGTGTCTTCCCTCTTCCCGCGCATGTGCTCGCACGCACTCTCAGCAGTTCATAGCACATCCCATTGCCGTCTGACTGCCTCAGGGAGACACGGCGCAGAATCACCCTGCGATGCATTTGGTGCATGGTAGTTGACTAGTTGTCGTGGACTAATGATGCACGCCATTGACTTGGCACATTGTTAACACCATGACTTCAACAATTTGGTAGATGCGTACAAAAAGACTGTCCTTTTGTCATACCGCCCCATTGCCTACTCTATGGTTGTTCAGCAATCACCATACATGGTGTCCTTTTGTGATGCATTTTCAAAGCTATAACCTGACTTTCTTTCATCCATTCTTAGTCTACATTCGATGATCTCATAGGATAGCAGTAGACAGTAAAGGTTTGGTACGAGTCAGTCCATCGGTTTCATTTAAGGCACTATGGTATAATCTTTATCCTGCAGTTCCACATGCCAAAATTCGTGAGAAGTAGCTTATGCTGTTGAACTTTTGTTGACTTCATTCCGAGAGAACAGTCCAAATCTCCCTATAGATTATATTTAATATTATGATGAGTTAGTTGTGGTGACATTTTTCAACATGCTTACGTTTTAGCCCGGTCTACATACTCGGAGTAGATTGGTGTCGCTATCACCTGTGATTATAATCTGCATCTTTTACAGTAAATGGTCCATCATCCATGGTTACATACTGAGTTGTAGCAATCGAATATTACGACTTGTTGGGTACTGACATATCATCGGTGCTATCCTTCGTTAATCTAGCGAAATTGAACTATGCCACTGCAAGGTTGCAGATTTGAATGGCTGTGGCCTTAGTATGGCATCCAGTGGCATCCTTTAAACTGCAAACTTTGCAGGGGCATGTTTCCCAATTTCCATTAATATATAGTACTCTATAGCTTTCAGCGATAAGGATGTCGCTGTCATTACGGTCTCTCGGGTTGTTCGCCAACCTAGCTACCGTACCGCATAACTTTGTTTCTATTAAGAACTTCATACTTCCTGTTTGCAGGAATGATATCAGTCTGTCGCCAAGTTGACACTCATTTGTCATATTCTCCTTTTATGACCTATTCTGTGATAAAGAAGTGCATTATTACAAGGGGGCATATCGATACCCAACACTATAAGAGATGTATAAAGTGCACACATTTTGCTGGGTCTTCTCTATTTGCATTCTTCTATCGTAGATTATGCTTCAGAGAAGGCATGGCAGGCTCAGTCCTGGTGATAAATGAGGCAAAAATGCTCATTCTTTAACTCCTGTACAGTCTACACAGAATCACAACGTTCAAATCGTGGAGGTTATGGATACAGGTACTGTATTATAGCTGTAATTTTCATTTGTTTGTTTGGAGACTTTGCTGTAGAACATTACAGTAAGTGCTTCTGAGAAAAAAGATGTTATCCTTTTCTCAGGAAGATTTCTGTTTGCAGAGTAATCACATTATGCCTTGCCATTCTAAGGATTAATTCATGGCTCTTAGTTCTCTTTTCTGATTTCTACACTTAATGAAGAAAAGGCTGGTGCCTGTAAAAGTATAGTATAGCTAGCTGTTACAGAGTAAGAAAAGCACCACATGAAAATGTCAAAAACAATGGTGGTCTTTCTCTGAGTAACCATTTTAGTAGCTTAAGGCTTCGTCTGTGCCTTTATAATGTTTTTATTCTAATAAACTCTTCAATAATTTTAAGAATCTTCTCCGATGTGTCACTCTGGTTTATTTATTTACAGGTTCATTAGCTCCCATATTATAGCAATGTTTTTCGAGGAAGGCTTCCTTATCTGAACAATAACTTGCATTGTTCTTGTCTTTGCTGCTTCTGTATGGATATAGTCATGGTGATGGTACCCACTGCCAACGTTAGCCAAGAGGACTCCATGGAATCAGGCAGGGCCATAATGGAGCGTCAAACAGCTCGGAGGGCCCCAGCCAATATGACACAGATGCTAGAATCTCTATTTGTCAGTATCAACCTTGCTAAAGACCTCACTGCAAAGTGCAGAGGAAGAGCGCTGCAACTCTCAGATGATGAGATACAAAAGATAATACAAGACCTGGAGAATGTCATTGGGAAAATATGTGATCATCTTGGTAGTATTCCAGCATCAGCACTTGGCAGCAATGATTACACAGATGTGGCAGGCAGGCCCAGTAGGAGGTCTGTCTACGACAGTGACATGCCCAGGCTGGTGGACTTTCTGCGGGGCATGTACCATGAATCACATGAATTTGGTGGGCAAACGTTCAAGTCTCTCCCGGAGGTCACGGAATATGTTGAGCCTTTGTATGATGGATTCTTCTGTCCACTGACAAATGAGGTGATGACTGATCCTGTGACAACAGACGGAGGTGTGACATATGACAGAAGAGCCATAGAGGAGCATTTTGAGAAGTCTGCTGACAGTCCTGAACCTGTCTGTTGCCCTGTAACAAAAATTCCATTGCAAAGTAAGGCAGTGATGAGCAATGCTTCCCTGAAGAGCGTGATTGCAGAATGGAGAAGGAGGAATGAGGCAATGCGGATCAGGATCGCGCGCACTGCACTTTCGTTGTCGACTACTGAGGCTATGGTAGTCGAGGCCATACATGAGCTGAAGTCACTGGCCAAGCTGAGGGGGAAGAACAAAGAGCTGATGCATAAGATTGGAGTCACCAAGTTCTTATCACGGCTGTTGGACAACCACAATGCACAGATTCGGCGTGACGCTCTGGAGCTTCTGTGTTTGTTGGTTGATGATGAAGAGGGAAAGGTAAGTAGGAATACAGTTTAGAATACTAGACATGCTCAATATCCAAGTATTGCATGGTATGTTATAATGAAAATTTAAAACATGCTTTATGGTATACAGGATATAATTGGAAAAACCAAGGCCATTGCCAGAGCAATAAAACTACTGTCAAGTAGTACTATTGATGAAAGGCACGCGGCCATCTCTTTCTTGATCGAGCTTTCAGAGTCGCAGTTATTGTTGGAGAATATTGGGTCAACTGCTGGAAGTATTCTGATTCTCACCACAATGAAAATTAATCATTCTGATGATCCAATTGCTGCCGAGAAATCCAGAGCAGTCCTCAAGAACCTGGAGAAGTGTTCGAAGAACATCAAGTATATGGCTGAAAGTGGTTACCTAGAACCCCTTCTGAGTCATCTTGTTGAAGGTATTGCCTCGGAAGAAATTCTGTACTTCTGTTTTGTTAATTAAAATATGTTATCCTAGTTAAGCACAGTAACAGTGCAATTGTTATTGTTTTCTTATAAGTGTGATTGTATTTGAACTGCCGAGTTTTTTTAAAGCATAAACCATCTCCCCGTTAAGTACTAGCAAAATACATTGTGTACACACTAAAACGACCATGATACTACATGCTTACAAGAATAATTAATTGAAGTCTTAAAATTGATTATCTACTTTATTGAATTGAGGTGTGCTTGGTCTATCCGCAAATTCATGGTAGATAGTGTGTCTTTTGCCAAAAAAAGATTTAAGTGGGCAGGGCAGAACAAAAACCCTAGCAGCATTAAGATGTGTACTTCCCAAAGCTGTTTGCAGCGAACCAAACGGTTCGGTACAAGCCCAGATCAGATGGATCATCACCACCAATTGGTTTGTTTATAAGAGTAAAGAAACTCAAGCTGCTTAGCTACAGCTACACATGTTAGGATCATATAAATTTTGAACAGTTAAACATCTGAAATAAGGGTGTTGAGTTGAGGCTCAGGGCCTTTATCTCCAGTAATTAATTGAAATTTAAGCTGATATTAATATTCCCAAACAGGTCCAGAAGAGGTACAGATGGAGATGGTCAGCTACCTAAGCGAGCTGGTACTAGAGCAGGAGCTCACCATTGATGTCACCAAGAGCACGTCGGACATCCTCATCAAGTTGGTGTGCAGCTGCAACACAGTGGTTCATAAGGCAGCGCTCAATGTCCTTGTCCAGCTTTCCTCGCACCACCCCAACAGTAAGGTTCTCGTCGAGGCAGGTGCTGTCCTGGTCATGATTGAGGAGCTTTTCATACGGAAGATAGATGATGAACCCGTGAGCTACAAGGCCAAGGCTGCCACCGTCCTAGCCAACATCGTTGAGTCCGGCATCGATCCAGACGCCACCGTCGTGAACAAAGAAGGCCATGTTATCTCGTCCAAGTACTGCATCTATAACTTCGTACACATGCTCAAGTGTTTCATGCCTGACGACCTCAACCTCAGCATCATCCGCCTCCTGCTTGCACTCACCGCCTTCGCCAAGCCCCTGGATGTTGTGGTCTCAGTTGTCAGGGAGAACCACCGTGGCCATGCCATTGTCGAGCTCATGAACTCCCCAATGCAAGCGCTTAGCATTGCTGCGACGAGGCTGCTCATCACTCTGTCTGCGCACATTGGGCACACCATCGCTGAGAGGCTCTGCAAGACGCAGGGGCAGCCGGGCAGGCTAGTCAAAAGCATCAGCCATGCTGGGCATGTCACTGAGAGGCATGCCGTGTCGGTGATGCTCCTCTCAAGGCTACCACACCGGAACATCTCGCTCAACCTTGGGCTCGTGCAGGAGGGTGTAGTGCCGGTCATACTGAACGGGATAGAAGAGATGCAGAACGGCGCAACAAGAACGAGCAGGTATGCAGTACCATACATGGAGGGTCTTGTGGGCTCGCTGGTGCGTCTCACCACGACACTGTACAACCCGACGGTGCTGAAGGCAGCCATGGACCACAGCTTGGCCTCGGTGCTCACCGAGCTCCTCACCGGTGCTGCTGGAAGCGATGAGGTGCAGCGCCTCGCTGCTGTGGGGCTTGAAAACCTCAGCTATCAGTCCATCAAACTATCCCAGTTGCTGCCCGAGGAGGACCCGCGGCCAAAGAAGAAGACCATGCTTAAACGCCTGATGGACTCAAGGGTGCACAGCAACAAGACCCTCCAACACCACATCTGCCCGGTGCACAGGGGAGTCTGCTCCACGGTGGCAACCTTCTGCCTCCTCGAGGCCGGTGCTGTCGTGGGCCTCCTTGGCTGCCTCGAGAACGACAGCCCCCGAGTCGTTGAGGCCGTGTTGGGAGCACTGTGCACGCTCCTTGATGACCGGGTGAACGTGGAGAGGAGCGTGTCAGCTCTGGCCAAGCTGGATGGCGTGAGGCGCGTTCTCAGGGCGCTGAGGCGGCACAGGGAAAATGTGGTGTGGCACAAGTGTTTCTACCTGGTGGAGAAGTTCCTGATGCACGGCAACGACAGGTGCGTGAGGGAGGTGACCGGAGATAGGACGCTTCCCACGGCATTGGTGAGCGCCTTCCACAAGGGCGACGCCGGCGCCAAGCAGGCGGCGGAGGGCATCCTCACGCGGCTGCACAAGATGCCTGACTACTCGGCGACCTATCTGTCTGTGGAGATTTAGAGCTTGCCATGCTGCTGGTGACTAGTATCCGAAGTTTGCTGATGTGCAAATGTTACAGTGTCTAAAGCATAAGCACGTTGGTACTTAAATCTGTTTGTTTACTTTCCAGCAGTGTGATTTGTGAACCTGCCCGTTTGCACATATGAATCAAAGAGTGGTTTCTTGTCATTCTTGTGACGGAAAATGAACACGCTGAATTGCCCTTGTGGGCTATTCTTTTGCTGAAAGGTCACGAATGTTGACCAAATAGTTATCTGTTGTACAATTACCAAGCAAAACTTGATACCACGAGAATGATTTGTATCCATTCCATACAAAATGAGCTCTTATCATAGTTTTTTTAGAATAAGCTCTTATCACAGTTTTTTCAGAATTAGCTCGTGTCACATTTTTTTAGAATTACTAGCTCTTATCAAGAGCGAATCAGTAATTGGCTTAACTAAGCCCAAAGTGGTCAGCTCAGCCCATTTGTATCTTTTTTTCGATCAGCCCGTTTATATCTTTCTTTCGATCAGCCCATTTATATCTGAGCCCTCCCTTCCTCCCGTCTTGCCGATATGTACCGCAGAGACAAACCCTAGCCTCCTCAAATCTTAGAAACCCTAGCCTCCAGGGAACGCTGAGCAACCACCCAGATCTCAATCGTCGGTTATTTTTTATTGATTCGTTGTGCTTAAATTCTTGGCCTCTTTGGAGAGCGGTGAATCGTTGATCCTTTAATTTTACTTGCTAGGAGTACATACTCTTCGTTGTATTCTTTTTGGATCTGCTGTTTTTCGTTATGGTTAACTCGCACCATTAGCCCCCTGCGCTGTTGAGGATTGGAGCAGGGAAAACTGCGGGAAAAGGGTATCCATGGGTGCAACATCAATCGATTGGGCAGGAGTTCTATACTTCTGTGGAAGCCAGCGAATTTCCTCAGAATCATTTCTTCTGTCCACATCGCATCACCTTACTGTGTTAATTATAGTTTGTCTCATGTCTAGCCTGTCTTTAGGCAATCTTATCGAGCAGATAATGTTCTTATAGATTTTCGAAGCAAAGTGATGAGGCCAAATCATCTGAAGTTTTGAATGTTGATAATACGTACATGGTTTAGGATTTCTGATCAATTCGTGTTGAAATTTTAACTATGTGTCTTTGTGTGTTTGTTCACCTGAATTTAGTTAAACATGATAGTAGCAAAATGAGGAAGTCTTACCATCTGAAAGTCTACTACTGTGGATAATTCATATATGGTCTTCAAAGTTCTCTGATTGCTTGCTGTGACCTACACCCCCTTTATCCAATTGGTGTCGATTTATAGTTATATTGGCATTATTTTCTTTCTTTCTTTTTGGTTATTACATTTACATTGTTTCTTCATGATGCACTGAGTCAAAAAAAAAACATCTTTGGAGCTACTGTGAAGCAAAATGAGGAGGTAATATGATCTGAAGTATCTGATGTTGATACATCTATACATAGCCTTCAAAGTTCTCTGATTGCTCACTGTACTTTGTACTACACCCTCTATCCGATGTCTATCTTGGTATTCTTTTGTTGGTGGTTATGCCTTTGCAGTGTTTAATGGTGATGCTCTAGTCAAAGTAATAGTGTTTTATATAGTTGAAAAGCAAAATGATGAGATTATATGACCTGAAGTATCAGATGTTGATACATCAATACATAGCCTTCAAAGTTCTCTGATTGTTTTATAAACCTCTGTTGGTATTTGTTTCAACTTTCTTGTGGCTATATATTTATAAATAATGTTTTCTGATGGTTCCGAATTACAAAATTAGTTAGTGTTTTATACCCTTGAGAAGCAAAATGAGGAGGTTATATGATCTGAAGTATCTACTGTTGATACAACCATACATGGTCTTCAAAGTTCTCTGATTGCTTCTCATGAACCTTGAGCAACATGTTTCTAAGTTCATGTAGCCCCATTTTATCACTAGTGTAGTCTGCGTTCATGTTATACTATTGTAGTGTTAGCTTTTTCTAGCGAAATGATATGTTTTTATTTGAAGTTGTAGACAGACAAATCTTACATCTTTTTATCCTTCAAAAGGGGAAAGATATGGTACACGCATCTTCTCTTTTTGTGCTTTGCATAACGAAGTGATTTCTAGCTATCTGTATCTAAAAAACAGAAAAAAAAATCCAATATAACTAGTATATTTCTAGAGAGTTTTGTCTACCTGGTTCTGCGGAAGGTTGATAACAGGGATATTTCATGTGTTGGTCAACCTGCCACACATCGCCATCTGAAATGGTCTCAAATATCTCTACACCCAGTTGAACTGCTGTCGTTCATTGCTGATGATTGTTTGAAGAGATAGGTTAGGATGATCTTGTGAGCTGGTCGAGGCGATTTTTTTTTTATATTGCACTTTTTTGCAGCTTTTTCAAATGTAGCATTAATTTGTAGGTAATTACAGAACTAGGGCACCGTTTTAACCGCCGGACGCTATTAGGACATATTGTATCCGGCGGATACGACATGCTGAAATCGAGGCATGCAGACGCGCGGGCGACGAGGCTGAGCCTGCTGTTGTACCCGGCGGATGCGATATGTCTATTTCCATCCGCCGGGTGCGACAAGCTCTTCTTCTGCTACGCGCACCCCGCCGGCTTCACTACTATCTGTTTAAGACAAGTTTTACTATTTTAATTAATTTGAAGTGTTATAAGTTGCGGTAAAATTTTTGGATAGTTTATCTATGAGTAATATTTCTGAATATATATTAGAAGTAACATTTATATTAATATAGAAAGTGCGTGATACATCGGTATTATAAATTGTAAACATGCTTACAAATATATGTCTAATACGAATGTGTATACAAAGATATGATGATCACATAGATCATCGACGGCGCGGAGCACGTGGTGGTTCTCGTGGCGGAGGCGTCGTCTATCCATACCTGTTAGGGGCCGCTCGATAGTACTGAGTGCTCTCGACCTCCTGGTTGTCGGTCTGTGACTGCTGTGTGGGATCAGGTGGCGGAGTAGTAAGCAAGGCCATATAACCACCCATAGGATCCGAGTTAATATCGATGTCATCAGTCATCCAAGTCGATCCCTGCATAGGCGACGTCCCTCCCTGTGCTGTAGCGTGCAATGCAACAAAATATATTAGGAAATTATGGCTATGTATAACTTAATAAATAAAACAACTGTGAACTACACGTACCTTCTGACATGGCCATCTGTGGAGTATAACCAAAAATCTGCTGCGCTATGTCTCCATACTGCGGCTGGCTCAAGTAGTTGTACTCCGGCTGCTGCACATAGCCAGAACCTCCAGGCTGGTAAGGATCAGGCTGCTGATGCTGCCAACCTGAACCTCCAGCCTGATCAGGAGTAGGCTGCTGCTGATGCTGCCAAGCTGAACCTCCAGCCTGATCAGGAGCAGGCTGCTGCTGAGGCCCAGCTGAAGCTCCAGCCTGGTAAGGATCAGACTGCCAAGCTGAACCTCCAGCCTGATCAGGAGGAGGTGGCCTCTGTCTCGATGTGGAGCGTCGCGTAGCTGAACGTCTAGGCTCAACGGTAGAAGGTGGCCTCATACTCCCCTGTGGATCAAGACGTGGACGTGGTGCATGCCTGAGAGGGGCTGGAGGCGTAGGCACTTCTGGATACCGCGGTAGACGCGGTGTCCAAGTATGAGGGTCTATTTGTCCACTTCTCTGGCGAACATCATCAGTAGTACGGCAAATGAGAGTGGAGTAAATAGAACGTAGCTTCTTCTCCAGCTTGCCCAGAAAGGTGATAACAGGTTGGCGTGGAATTAGAGACGCCGTAGACTAAGAGCGTGTGAAGTGGTAAATATCATTAACTGCTCCGTGAACCTCATCGGCCTACAAAAATTAAACAAAAAATAATATGTACGATTAGCTACAAAATAGAGAGTTTACCATATCAACATTTAATTGTAATAACTTACAGCTAATATTCTTGAGCCCGCTGACGATCCTGCATCATACATATCACATAATGCTGGTTTGAAATATCCCTTGGGGTCTCTTGCCTTAGTGAGATATGTGCGGGTACATCTGTTGTACCTCCTACAATACTCCTCAAAGAGTTGAGGATCGAATGGAACATCTGAGGACCAAACATTATTCCGTGCATATTTCCACTCTCTAATGTATTTCCCAACAAATGTTAGCCACTTCTCCACGGTCCTATTTGTGCCCTTCTTTTTTAACCTGTTCTTGCAAATTATAACATTAGTACCATAATAGCAGCAGTCTGCACGTATGTATCTTATAAAAAATAGAAGTAGTCTGCAGGTATGTATCTTATAAAAAATAGCAGCAGTCAACAAAACTTACGCGTGGATTTCTGCTAGTAAGGGCTCATCCGCTGGAGGTGAAACTATATCCTGAAGAAGATTAAATTGTCTCATAACCCTCTATTGAGACATCTCCTCCACAAATATATCAAACACAATCTTGGACTTTGTAAGCCAGTATTCGTGATCTCTTGTGCACAAATAAGAAAGCCCACCAGGATATCTAGCTGCGATACTTGTAGGAGAATATGGGTCCCAGATTACCGCATCGCCGGGGTAAAAATCAAATGCCTCGGTAATTGACTGGTAGCAGCCCCTAACCTGGTCAAAGGCAAATCGTCTCTGTATGTAAAAATGAACAGTTAGTTTTTAAAACACGTATTTCAGCAATGCAAAATGAAAACAATATCGTTACGCATGTACCTTTCGACGTGTCCAAAGTGTAGCAATAGTTGGCATATCGATGTCATCAGGATCCACCATCTCGTCGGCAGGAAATGGCTCACTCACTTTAATGTCTGGGCGTCCAATTGCAAATCTCTCCCACGACCATAGCTGAAGAAAAAGTGGGCATCCAAGAAGGATAGAACGTGGCTTACTCTTGCGGCAACTAATACACATAGCTCTGTACATGCCTGCTAGCAAGGCAGAACCCCAACTCCTCGGTGTAATGTCATCCGGAGTCACTGCATTAGCAATCTCAAGTGCAATAGGGATGAAACCCGCAGAAATAGTGTCTCCGTGACTCTCTATGAACATAATCTTCCCAAACAACCACATCAGGTACGCCTCCAAGGACCGAGTAATCTGTTCTTCAGTAGTCTGTTGAAACTTCCATATCTGCAAAGATAAGAATGAGAAAACATATGAATTTACAGTGCAACCAAATTTCGAAATAGATTGCATGAAATAACAATGTAGTAATATACCTGAAACTTCCTCAACCAAGCATATTTAGGCCCATGCGAGGAATCTAAATGCCACTATACGCACCATAATTATTTCTCCATAATTAAGTCCATATCTCTACACCGCTAAACTATATCAACAAAAAATACATGACCACCGTATGATATTAACATTTTACCCTTGAAGCTTGAAAATCACCACATTGCAACAGCCTCACGTCACACCTCTTCTGCAGCTACGAAATCAACCTGTAGAACACAAGAACAACAAGAACAATATCAAGAACAGATGAACAAGCTACAGGAAAACTAACACCAACTACACCAAAATGCGACGAAATGAACCAACGAAATTTATCTATAAGCTAACCCATATGTAGATCGGGCTATTCTCTACTTCTTGCAACAAATCTCACTAAATTTGATCAAGAAATGGCCTCAAAATCGAAAGAAAACTGATTTGGGAAGAAGAGGCTAAGTTGAGAGTTTGAGCTGCGCGAGTGAGGAAGAGAGAAACTGAGTGAGTGAGTGAGTGAGAGAGGGGATAGCACGGCGCGAGTGCGGTCGATTTAGCCAGGTGCGCGGAGGTATCGCACCCGCCGGGCGCGACAGGTGAGATTCCTGTCGGCCGGATGCGACAGGGGCTTTCGCGTGCCTCGAGGCACTGTCGGCATGCGGGGAAAAGCTGAAATAAAGTTCTCGCGTCCGCCGGATCCGATAAGTTCCTAATCGCGTCCGCCGGTTTCGATTAGCACTTGTCACATCCGCCGGATATAACTGTGTCCTAGATTCCAAATTAGTGACCTAATCATACTACTTCCGTAAATGCTGCAAAAAAGTGTATTATTAAAAAAAAAATCGCCTGGTCGAGACTGAGACTGAGGTAGGAAGCTCAGGGATGACATAGTAACCTATTGTATTACTTTGATCTTGTACTCACAGTACAATACCTGTACCAGTTGTGTAATGTATGAGAACACACCAGTTTCTATTGCAGTTAATATTTTTTCTGTGTTGCGAGTAATCTGAGTACACATAACAAGATCTAAACCTATTTTTTATGTTCAAATTAACGTTCTGGAAGATTGGTTGATTGGAGGATACAACTAGCTAACAAACCAAATTATTCAGTGCTATTCAAACAATACTAATGAGAGACGTTAAGTTTGTCGTATGTATGGGGTTTGCAAACAATACTAACAAGGGCAGATACAACATTTGTGCATCAAAGTATCAAACATGGTCTCGAAATACAGAAAACGTACAATCAGTTTAAAGGTTCTCGGTTTAATAGACAATGACACCCCATTGTTTCGGGCGTGCCCACGGAAATAGATGGCTAGATAAGTCCAGTACACAGAACATTCATCCTGCTTACTTAACCAGGGCCGACCTTTGGAATATCGTAGTGCTCACTAAGATTCGCCAGGTACTGGTTGAAGTCCTGGATGCGATCCCTGTGGGACTTGTCAGCAACCTTGGCCAGTTTGTGTACATCAATCTTCTGCTTCTGTTCGATGTAACGCCGCTCAGCTGGAGTGAGGTGATCATAATCGGCCTGTGCATCCCCTTCCTCTCCCATCTTGCCAGCTTCAGTCAGTTCAGGGTCACCTGGTAATTCAGAGCTTCCACCTGAAGATTAAACATCAAAATAGATATTCAGTATATTCAGCAGCAAGCAGTTTTCTGTCACAAAGAGATACATGAAAAATGTGAAAAGATACAAAAAGATACGAAAAGATACAATCAAGTTGTTCGATAAATGAACAAAGCATAACAAGGATCAGTGACCAATTACCAAAGCATCCACGTGAGCAACTTCCCTCTAGGTTCAAGCACTCAGCAAATTATCATAAGTGGGAGGTTCCTGTTTAATACATTCCTTCTATCCAGTTTAGCCTAATTACTCAAATTGAGAGATTATTTTTACAAAGGCTGGTCTAAAAACAAACAGTTTGAACAAGATATTAGCATCTTTCATCCTGTGGGGTTGCCATGTGTTTCTGGCTACTTGAAGTACAAGGATCACATACAGTCACCACAGAAGTACAAACAAACAACACCAACAGAAGTCGCAATACAAGTTTCTTATTTGCTCTAAATTAGCTACGATTCATATAACTACAAACCCTTAGTCCCCCCTATAAGCTTCGAATAATCAAGTCCCACCAAGCAACAGCACTAAGATGGCCATAACCACAGCCACATCATCATGATGTCAGAATCACTGCATGTGATTGTGCGACACGTGATGCTTCGCATGTTAGCACATTAGGGTACCACTTCACTCCATATATTATGGGTTTACCTATTACTAGTATGACATTACTAAACCAAGGAATACAGCTTGCTAGGTAAACCGTGTAAACAAGCAGCAGTAAAACTCACGCAGCTACTCAATCGACTGACACGTACTCCCTTTGTTCCAAATTAATTGACGCAACATTTTTCCAAAATGAGCGAACCTACACAATGAAACACGTAGATACATACATGCGTATCTAGACCAAATTTAACAAAAGCTGCAACAACTAATTTGGAACAGAGGGAGTACAAGATTGACACCAACCATATATAGGGAAACAAAGTTAAGTACTAAAAGCAGAGTCAATATTTATATTTATGTATTTGATGGCATGAGCATATGCAGCAAGACTGGAGTAGTTCGTTTTTGGGTGTTTCCTGTGAAGCACCTTTAATATCTTTTGCGTATTTCCGTTTCCTTTTGCTTTCTTTTGTACAGTGCCTAGACTCTGTTCTTTTATCCTTGATAATGGAATCCGGCTCCTTGCGTAGGCGTTTGGGGAAAAAATTAGCATATGCAGCATGTTTATACAAAGAAAGAAGTCTAAATCACCCCCACTACTATCAAGTTTCGGCCGGTAAACCCCCTCAAGTTTTAAGTGGAGCATTTAACCCCCCTAACTATGAAATACTGGGCAAATTACCCCCTTAGAGCGGTTTTAGAGGATGATGGCTGTTTTAGTGACTGGTTTTGGTCGTGGACAGTTGTATCACGCGGGTAGCAGCAACCTCCGCCACGGCAACTCGCTGCCGCCGGGGCACCGACCTGTGAGCATCTCCATGGGGACTACATAATGCGTAGACATCGCCCTTCTGTGATACCCACAGCAGCGACGGGGCGCCCAGGCGTGCGGTACCCGACTGAGCTCGAGCTCGAGCTCGATGATGAACCACTCAGCTGGCGGGCTCGCGTTGTGGAAGGATGCAAGGCCGCGCACGCCGCTCGCCGCGATGCGCATCCAAATTTAGTTCACGCATACGTTCCACATTCAATTTAGTACCAACAAAGAGAGCATGTGTTCAACGGAATAAACGGACAAGACTTGTCGACGTTGTCGTGGAGGAGGGAGAAGAGGCTGCCGTTAGGCATGAATTCATAGACGAGCAGCTTCTCAAGTTCTCATCACAGGCGTAGTAGTACGCGTTAAGCGGCACCACATTGGGGTGGCGGAGGTAGCCGAGAACGACCATGTGGACTGGTGGTCGAACTCCTTCTTGCTCCCCGCGGGACGCCGGCGCAGCGCCACGGAGCCGCTTGACGGCCACGACGCTGATGTCGTCGAGCACCGCCTTGTACGTTGTACCGCATCCGCCATGCATTGCCGAGCGTCTCCTCCGCGGACACGCACAACAGCTCCTCCCACGCCAGCCGCCTTGCCGAGTTTCAGTGTAGCACTCCACTTCGTGCGACAACGGCAATCTTTCCTGACCACTCAACCACGCCTTACAGCCACCTACCACCACTCCATGCGGAACTAGCAGCAGCACCAAACTCGCCGCCGTTGTTTTTTCCTTGAACGCGTGTGCGGGCACCGTTCCTTGCCGATCGCGTTCGGCCATCCCATGACCCGCGTGCACGCCTCTCGCCCGGGCCGCTCCTATGCGTTTCCGTTGCGGTTCCATGTCGATGCATCGCTGCTGGCAGGAGAGGTCGCAGCTCCACCCGCGCTCGTGGCTAGCTACAACTATCATTGTTCAAAAAAAAAGGACGAAAACCAGCCACCAAAACAGCCGCTGGTCTCTGAAACCGCTCTAAGGGGGTAATTTGTCCGGTATATAATAGTTAGGGGGGTTAAGTACTCCACTTAAAACTTGAGGGGGTTTACCGGCCGAAACTTGATAGTTGTGGGGGGTGATTTACACTTCTTTCTTATACAAAGGTAAACCATCAATCGACAAGCAGATGGTTCAAATCAATTTCTGTTTACAAGATGGGTCAAATCAATTGATACGAATTCAGAGTTCAATAAATATACCATGGTAATATTATCAGCACTACTGGACGCTATAATCCTATGAACATGTGCTAGTGGTAAAGAATAGAGCAGTGCAGAAACGAGCAGTACCTTCGTATTGCTGGCCATGCTCGGCGTGAGACGACTCCTCACGGCGGTGCTTCTTCTTGTTCTTCTTCTTGACTCCACCTTCCTTGACATCCAGCGGTTTCCCCTTCAGCTTGAGCCTCCCCCCGACGACGTTCTTGTATTCCGACATCTCGCTTCAACACCAAGACGCAAACAGATTCAGCCAAGAAAAATTACATCCCATGGTCAGCTGGCGCGGGGTGGGAGTGAAATTGGAAGAAGTACGGCACGAAGATTTGAATCGCAGCGAACAGCAGAACAAACCATAGGCGAAATCGATACCAGCACAGGGAAGTTAGGGCTTACATTGGCTAACAAGAGGAATCGATCCGCATGTATCTTCGATCCGCGCAGATCAGCTAGAGCGCGGAAGGGAGAGGAAGAGTACGAGGCGCGCGCTGCGGTGGCGGTGGGAGGGGGCGCTTGGCGGCACCGGCGAAGATCGAGGGCACGGCGGCGGTCGATTTGGGGAAGGGGATTTAACTATGCAAGACAACGCGGAGTTCTTTTTTAGGGGAGAACCCACAAATCCATACACCGCCCATGTGCAGCCCCGAACGGCACACCGCCTGAAGGATTTCTAAGCCGGGCCAGGCCCATTTTAGCCCGTTCTTTTTTCCTTTTCTTAACTATTTTCTATTTCTTTTTTTAAATCTGAACATATTACGAAATTGTTCAAATTTGAAATTTATTCAATTTTGATATTTTCAGATTTATAATTTTGCTCAAGTTCAAATTTGAAATATATGTTCAATTTTGAAATTTAGTTTTCCGAGTTTTGTTCTAATTTTAACTTTGTTAAAATAAGAATAGATTTCAAATTTTTGAAAAATTTCGAATATGTTCAAATCTGAACAGATTTCGAATTTCAACTGAAATCGCTTCAACATTCAAATTAGTTCAAATTTCAAATCTATCCAGATTTTGAATTTGTTCAAAATTTGAACTTTTCAAATTTCATATTTGTTTAGATTTTGGAATTTTGTTCAGATTTGAACGCCAAGGAAGAAGCAGCAAAAAACCATCGAAAATACCGTTCTGTCTCGTGGATAGGCCGATCCACTTTCTATCCGCTTCGGGCAGCGTGAGCCAAATGCGCCGGCTAAAATCGTCGAATAAGGGGCCTGGAAAACCTAAGTTTGGACGAGCATATTGATATGGACCACGCACTGTTAGGTCATCGAGGCCTAAATTACTGCACGTAGACATGATGATACATGTCCATAGGCCCACCATAACAAGTTGAGAGTTTTTTACACTAGATTATGGTAGAATAGATTAGGTTAGAACACTAAAGTGGTATTAGGTAAGGTTGCTATGGCTTGGTTGGCACTAAGTTAAATAATTATGTTCTTGTCTTAAGCACCCATGGTTTCTGATTCTTTAAGATCTCTATAGATCATAAGAATAACTATAGCTAGGATATATATTTGGTTAACAATATATAAGTGTATGGAACTATTTATCAAAGAGGTATGGATTTGGACTCTCTAGGGTCTAGGTATAACTTATCGTACATAAGAATTGTTGGTTAAGGCTGGTGATGGTGATGGTTGGCTTGAGAATGAGATTTACTTCTAGTATGCTATGGTTCTCAGTGGCGGATCTAGGATTGGAGCAAGACCCGAGCCAAAAACTTGGCGTGAAAATAATAATAATAATAATAATAATAAACACTCTTGTAATAGCATAATTTTTTTGGCACGATTGCAAAGATGAACATATATATCCAAATATATTGTCATCGGTCAAAAAACGCACATAAAAAATGACTAGAAACTACTAATAGAATTACAGGGATACAAAAGATGGTATGAAATCAATTATATAGTTCATCTGAGTCTTCCATGACTTCATCAACACTAGAAGAACCAGTAGAAGAAAATGCACATCCATCAAGCGAAATAGTAAATTATTGGAACCATTGATTCGTTGTTATCTAGCAATAAGCAATCAGTCCCCCTATCTGTGGCTGCAGTTAGTCGAATCGGCCAGAGTTCACACTGCCCGAGCCACGCAGGAATCGGCCGACGTCGGTGGTCGACCACGCGGGGAGGACTAGAGGAGGGCGGGCAGGAACCGGGGGCAGCCAGGCGGGAGGCGGCAACCAGGCGGGGGACGGTGATGCGGCGTCCGACTGAGACGGTGGCCGGGAGCAGGGAACCAGATGAGGCCAGGGGAGGGGTGCATGGCAGCGACGTGGCTGGGCGGAGGGGCGCGTGGCCGAGCGGCGACATGGCCTGGCCCTTCCGTAGCAAGGGGACATGGGCGGGGCGAGGAACAAGACGAGATGCACGACAGGGTTCCAGCCTTCCAGGCAGTCGAGCGAGGGACCTAGCTGGGCCAGAGTTGGGCTGCAACTTGGCCCAAATTGTTTTTTCATAGTTGGTAAGAAGGAATTCTGGCCACGCCCCAGGCCATGGCCCTGGTTGTCCTGGGCCTAGATCAGTTCTTGGATCTCACAAGAATGATCAAAGGGTATGTGATTACTCACTTTCAAGATGAATGGATATAGATAAGATTAATCTGCAAGTCGTTGACTTGAGATAAGATTTGAATGGGTAAGAATAAGATATATAGATAAGAGTTTGAACAATAAACTTAGATCATTACTTGATACTTGACTAGTTTTCAATCACAAGTGATGGTGAGAATTGGTGATGTTACAATAGATCAGAATAAGGTAAGATAGAAGATGATTTGTTTCTTGTTTCTTAAGAATGTGTTTAAGTTATGGTTCAAGTTTTATTACGAGTCTTACTTCTACCTTCCTAACATAGAAGATTACCAAAGGTAAATCAAAGTTTACCACACTCTACTTGATGAACTAGTTTTAAATCATCAACTCAAGTGAGACTTCAATCACTTTGACAAGTTCTACAAAAAGTTTTAAATTTTTCCAGATTTTCCATGCATGAATGAAATGAACACATTGGTGTTCTTCTCATTTATGGTCTCTAATGCTGGGATATTACAATAAAAAACCGTGAAGACAACACCTGATGTGCAAATTCTCCAAAAGAAATGCATGAGAAGAAAACAATCGACAAGCACCGTCATCACCCGATCATAGATCTTGGGTTTTCACCCTAGAAAAAGTATGTGCTCTCGAAACAATGCCTTTAACAAGGCCATTTAAACTAGACACAAATTATGTTGAGATAAAAGATAAGCCTCACGGACTTTGTCTGCCATTGCTATGCATTAGACCTCAGCCACCATGACATTCTCTGCCACTATATTCACCATGGAAATTAAAACACCGACATGTCCAATAATGTCAACAAAAAATGAAGCTTCGTGTCACGCCCTCCTGATGTCTACGCACGCTTCTATTCTTGTAGACAGTGTTGGGCCTCTGATGACCCACAAGTATAGGGGATCGCAATAGTCTTCGAGGGAAGTAAAACCCAAATTTATTGATTCAACACAAGGGGAGCCAAAGAATATTTATAAGCCTTGACAGATGAGTTGTCAATTCAGCTGCACCTGGAAACAGACTTGCTCGTAGCGGTTTATCAGTAGCAACAGTTTTATAGTGGCGATAGTAGTAAAATAATAGCAGCAATAGTAAAGTAAAGACGGTAATTGTATTAATAGTAAACAGTAGGATTAAATACTGTAGGTATAGGGATGGATGAATGGGCGTTGCATGAACAAGATAATTCATGTAATAATCAAGACATGGGCAATTGCAGATAAATAAAGATAAAGCATCCTAGTACTAAACAACCATAGGCATGTGTTCCGTAAATAGTCGTATGTGCTCGCAATGAGAAACTTGCACGACATCTTCTGTCCTACCAGCCCGTTTGCAGCGGGGCCTCAAGGGAATCTACTGGTAATTAAGGTACTCCTTTTAATAGAGTACCGAAGCAAAGCATTAACACTCGGTGAACACATGTGATCCTCACATCACAGCCATCCCCTCTGGTTATCCCAATTATTGTCACTTTGGGGCCTCGGGTTCCAGAAAACGATATGTGTACTTGCAGGTAAGACCATAAACAACAATTATCATCATAAAACAATAACAAGTTCAGATCTGAGACCATAAACAACAATTATCATCATTGCAACAATGTCATAAGCACTAACAATGGATACTAGGCACCATGCCCTAACAATCTCATAGCAATTACATGAGCGATCTCATCCAATCCCTACCATCCCCTTTGCCTACAGCGGGAATTACTCACACATGGATGGGGGAATCATGGATGGTTGATGGAGAGGCGTCGGTGATGATGATGGTGATGATCTCCTCTGAATCCCTGTCCCAGCAGGGTTTCAGAACAGAGTTTCTGGTTCTGAATCACGGTTTCTGATGGTGGTGGTGCAGCGGAACTCTATCTGGGAAAAACGCCGAACCCCTGATATTTTCAAGTCGGAGGGTATATGTAAGCAGAAGGGGGCTCGAGGAGATGGCTGGGGCGGCCACACCACCCCCTGGCACGGCCTGGCCTGCGCCACCAAGTGGTGTGGTGCCCTCCTGGCCCCTCTCCGTCTCGTACTCTGGCTCCGTGTGTCTTGTGGTAAAATAGGATTTTATAATATTTTCTGGGATTTTTCCTGAAAGTCAGATTTCTGCACAAAAACAAGACACCAGGGCAATTCTGCTGAAAACAACGTTAGTCCATGTTAGTTGTATCCAAAACACACAAATTAGAGGAGAAACAACAACAAAAGTGTTCAGGAAAGTAGATACGTTTTGGACGTATCAACTCCCCGAAGCTTAGCTTATTGCTTGTCCTCAAGCAATTCAGTTAACAACTAAGTGCGATAAAAGAAACTTTCACGAACACATTTGCTTCATAAGATGTATATATTATCACTATATGATCATGTACTTAAGCAATTCGTAATAAGAAGTATGCAACTAATGTTATCTCATAGTCATGCAAGCTATGAAAGAGTGCCAACACACTAATAACAAGCAACATGAAACATAAGAAGCTACAAGATTGTAATGCTCATAATAAGATATGAAAGAGTGGTATCTCACTTGCCTTTATTTGTGTGAGCAAAACATAAATACCAAGGCACCTCTGAAGTCCAAGAGAAGACTAGAAGTAGGAATATCAAAGATACAAGCATCAAAGTTATACCACAATTAACCGTGTTCTGGGACAAGCACATTGCACTAAGAACGACAGTCATGCTCTCAAGAAGGTGCTTAAAGTTAGAAGATGAAGACTCAACATAAAAGTAAAAGAAAGGCCCTTCACAGAGGGAAACAGGGATTTAACATGTGCTAGAGCTTTTCATTTGTAAAATAGAGATAAAAATTTGTTTTGAGAGGTGGTTGTTCCTGTCAACGACTGGCAATGGGGTTCTTACTATCTTCCATACTAAGCAAGTTTTGAGAGAGATTGGCACACTTGTGCTCTTTTATAAAGCTTGGCACTCCTCCCCACTTTTCCTTTCACAAACCATGGCTAACCGATTCCATCGGGTGCCCACCAACTTTCACATACCATGGAGGAGTGCCTTTTTTTCTTTTCTTTTTCTCTTTTTTGTTTTGTTTTTTGAAATATAACAATATGGAAGATAGCAAATCTGACCACTACGTCCTCATGAGCTAAAAACAGTGGCACAAAATGAGAAGTATTTGAAGGTTTTTGAAAGGTAGCACATGAAAATTTACTTGGAATGGCTTTGAAATACCATGCATAGGAATTTATAGTGGACTCTTTGGAATAACTTGGTTTTTGGGAGTTGGATGCACGAGAAGTATTCCCTCTCAGTACAAGTAAAGGCTAGCAAAAGACTGGGAAGCGACAATCGAGAGAGCAGTAACTGTGATAATCATGCTTGCGACAAAACAAAATTAATATAGGCATAAAAAACGATACAAGAGCTCTGAGGCAAAGTAAATCATCAAGGCTTAATTGACTTTTTTTTCAGTCATATGCATGCTTGAGCATGTGCCAAGTCGATTCAAATGAAACTTTTCAGAGGAGGATACCACAATGTCATACCATTTTATGAATAAAATAATGCAAGCAAACATCTACATGACATGCTACAAACTATTAGTAAATTGGAACTAGTCATATGAGAGCAAGAACTACTGAGCATCCATTAAACATACACCTTACACGAACAAGCTAAGCACGTCCATATAAATGAGTATATGTACAAAAATGAAAACAAATAGAGTTCATACCAGCCTCTCACCACATCTCGAATTGTCATATGTCATCATTATTGCCTTTCACTTGTGTGGCTTTGAATAATATGAAGTGATAACCAAGCTCCAATGGAGTCACAGGAGACTGAACTCTGTAGCAAACTTTACAAAACCAGAAAAGAACAACAAATATTTTTGGGTTTTCAAATTTTAAAACAAGCACAAAAGGAAACAGCAAACAAAGCAAAATCTTTTTGGATTTTTCGAATACCTAACCAAAGATAAAAGATAAAGCAAACCAAAACTAGAAAACTAAAGAGGCAAACAAAGAGAAACAACGGAAATATTTTTGGACTTTTTGTGTTTTGGAAAGCAGAAATAAGAACAAGAACAAAAAATAAAAAGAAAGCGAAACATAGATATACAAAGTACCGACAAAATATGATGTGTAGATGAGTGAGTCGTCGACGTACCTCCCCCCAAGCTTAGGCTTTTGGCCTAAGTGGAGATCAATCCCAACGCTGGTAATCGCCCCAGGTTGATGGGTCATCGGTGGCATGATCGTAATCAGGCTCTCGTGAAGATGAAGCAGAAGGTCCATAATCAAAATTGGACTGCTGGTATGGGAACTCCCAAGTGCTGGAGGGCTGGACAAAATTATCTTCAGTCCCCTCTCCATCCTCGTGTACGTGCTGAGGGTGCTCCTCCATGTACGCGTCAAGCTCATCCTCCGTGAGTGACCATCCATTCCTGCCATCAAGGTTAAACAAAAGAGGAGCAGGCAAATGGACTGATCGATTAGACTTAACTACTCTCCAGGCTGATTTTTTGAAAAAGGTTATCTCAAAAGACAAGTTGCCCAACCAAGCCTCAAAAGAAACAAACTTATGCTGTATCATATAATTAAGATCAAGCCTCTCTATGGGGAACTGAATGTCCAAATCGTGTGGTACTACACCATGCAAGGCTAATAAACGAGAAGCAATAAGTCCTCCACAAACTCCCCCTTTCTCGCGGTTAGTAGCAAGACAGAAAGCTATCAAAGCACCCAAATTATAAGTCATATCCTATCTCAAAGCAGCTGAAATAAAAGCTAAATCATAAGAGGATAACTTGTTTGCAGTCTTCCTAGCAAGAACACACTTGGCAATAAAATAGGCAAAATATCGAATAGATGGGAAATGAATACTCCAAATTTTACCACTCTCTTCTGAGAAGCTTCTTCCTTGGCAAATCTCTTCATACAAGTCCATCAACGGCCTGTGTCGATCCTTTATCTTTTCGCACGATCCCCACTGTGGTACTCTAATAGCTGCACAAAAAACATCAAAGGGCAAGTCCACAGTTTTATTGTAAATTTTATAATAAACCATGGGGTTAGGCGAAGACCAACTGAATCTGAAATCCTGCACCACAGACATGGTTAGTTTAGCATATTGGTGAGGTTCACCATCAACAAAATGTTCCAATCCTGCTTTAGAGATTAGAGTTTGGAAATCCTGCAGAATCCTCGCAGCACTCATGAATTCTGAGCATGGATAGATAGAGGGAAAGACTCCCACTTCATGGTGGACTTTCATAACTTCATGCACCTCTAACTCTTGTTGGATGAGTTGATATTCATTCTCCTCCATCTCTGAAATTTTTAACAACCCTCATAAAAATGATTTTGAAACAAACAAATGTAGGGAACTACTATAGGGAGTTGCAAGAGCGCTAGCATGCATCAAAATAACTTATCTAAGCAATATAACAAGCATGCAAACTCATTTAACCTATCACCTATAGTGCTAAAATACTCAAGAAATACTCTACTAAACAAAATTCTACTTGGACAATTGAAGGAGTCATATACCAGAGAACAAATGCTCCAAATATCAGCAGCAAAGATGGGCTGAGCAAGGAGATCGAAAATCGTGAGCAAGAACAGCAAGAACTCATGTTTGAGCTATGGAGTGAAGATATTTTGGGAGAGAGAGTGAAGTGGCTGGTGGAGAGGTAAGTGGAGGGGCAGGAGGGCCCCACACCATGCGACGGCGCGGCCTGGCCCTGGCCGCGCCACCATGTGGTGTGGTGGCATGGTGGGTCCCCCTGGGGTGTCCCAGGTGCCTCTCTTCCCCAAATTTTACATAAAAATTTAAAAAGAATTTTCTGGAATTTTTCAAGAAACTTTATTTTTGAGGATTTTCAGAAATTGATAAGAGATTAAAAACTCGGGAAAACGAATATGGAATGATAGAAAGCAAATCCAAACCAAGTCTACAGTAGCTCTAAGATACTCTAATATGCAACTAAACAGTGGAAACAAAAGTGAACAAGGTACAAACATGAGTAAACAAAAGTAAATGCGGTGAAAACATGGTTTCGTTCATTCAAAAACCGCTTTGTTAACAAGGTTGATCAAGTCTTGTTACCAAACCAATTTTCTATGAAGCAAAACTTTGCATTTCACTAAATGATTATGTTACCTCGACATTGATAGGCATGGTCCCAACCATAACAATTTTATATTCTTCCTTGGGCTTTAGCCTTGAACAATAAATTTCTCCAACTTTGATGGTCTCAATATTTTTGATTGAATTTATACCATATTTTCTATCAATCTTCTTGGGAAAATAAACCATGTGGTCTTTATCATTGACATTAAAAGTTACTTTCCCTTGGTTGCAATCAATAACAGCACCTGCAGTGTTTAGAAAAGGTCTCCCAAGAATAATAGACATATTATCATCTTCAGGCATTTCCAACACAACAAAGTCAGTCAATATCAAACAATTATTAGCCACTTGAACAGTAACATTCTCACATATACCAATAGGAATAGTAGTAGACTTACCAGCCATTTGCAAAGATATATCAGTGGATATCAATTTTTCTAGATCAAGTCTCTTATAGAGAAAAAAAAGGCATAACACTAACTCTGGCTCCCAAATCACACAAAGCAGTTCTAACATAGTTATTTTTAATAGAGCAAGGAATAGTCGGTACACCTGGATCTCTAAGCTTCTTCGGAACTTTACCATCAAAAGAGTAATTAGCAAGTAAAGTGGAAATTTCCTCACTAGGAATCTTCCTTTTGCTAGTAACAATATCCTTCATATACTTTGAATAAGGAGGCATTTTAATAGCATCAGTCAAAGGAATTTGCAAAAATAAAGGTTTCATCCATTCACTAAACCTGTTGCAGTGTTCTTCTTCCTTGGATTTGTGTTTCTTACCAGGAAAAGGCATTGGTTTTTGCACCCAAGGTTCTCTCTCACTACCATGTTTATTGGCAATGAAATCCTCCTTTGTGTACTTTGCATTCTTAGCAAGCTTTTTTGGTTCCTCCTCAACTTCTTCTTCATCAGAAGCATTACCACTTTCGGTTTCAGCATCAGAAATAGAAACACAATTAGGATCCTTACCTGTTTGAGAAGATTCTGCAACTGTTTTATGCTTCTTCTTCTTTTTCTTGGAAGGAATACCATCACCTGCAGCACGTTGAGAATCCTGTTCGATCCTCTTAGGATGTCCTTCAGGATATAAAGGATCCTGAGTAGAAGCACCACTTCTAGTGCTTATTTCACAAGCATGCTTTTCTCTAGAAGCATTAACTAGCAAGTCTTTTTGCACCTTAGTGAGCTGATCACTTTGAGTCTGAACCATTTGAAAATGTTTAATAAGCATCTTCACATCATTGGAGGTTCTCTCCACAATATCCTGCAACTTGTTAATAGCTCTAGAGTTCTCCAACAAATGATTCTGCACCCTTTTATTAAAGTTATCTTGCTTAACAATAAAATTATCGAATTTATCTAAGCATTGATCAGGAGGTTTAGAGTAAGGAATATCTCTATTATCAAAGCGTTGGAGAGAGTGTACCTCAATAGTAGATGAGCGAGGGATTGGCTTACATAATTCTTCTATAGGAGGTAGATTCTTCACATCTTCGGATTTAATACCCATCTCCTTAAGAGATTTCTTGGCTTCTCTCATCACTTCATCATTTAATTCAATCATCCCTCTCTTCTTTGGTGTCGGCGCTGGTGTTGGCTCAGCCATAGGCCAATCATCATAATTCCGGCTTATTTTAGCCATTAATTCTTCAGCTTCAGCGGGAGTTCTTTTCCTGAAAACACAACCAGCACAACTATCCAAGTATGTCTTAGATTTATCAGTTAGTCCATTATAACATATATCAAGAAGTTCATTTTTAGGCAATGGCTCTCCAGGCAGTGCTCTAATTAAAGAACAAAACCTTGCCCATGATTCAAGCAGTTTCTCTCCTTTTACCTGCTCAAAGTCAAAGATTTTCTACAAAGCAGCATATTGAGCACTAGTAGGAAAATATTTCTGAGAGAAAGCATTAACGAAAGCAATAGGACTATCAATAGATCCAATAGACAAATTATTAAACCAAGCTTTGGCCTCTCCTTTCAACAAAAAAGGGAAAATCTTAGCAACAAAGTAAGTGCGCAACTTAATATCATCAGAAAATAAGTTACTGAAAGCAGAGAGCTCATTCATATGTCCCATAGCACTTTCATTTTCAGTACCACAAAAAGGTTCTTTCTTAACAATAGATATGTAAGATAAATCCAAAGAGAAATCATAATCCTTATCACTAATGTTTATGGGAGACGTAGCAAACTTAGCGTCAGGAGACAACTTATATCTAACAGCGCGTCTTGCAAGAAGATCTCTAATAGCACCAACATCACTAGTAGCATGAAATTCATCAATAAAATCATCATTGAGCTCAATATAAGCTTCCTCTAGATCATCATTAGGACATTCCCTAGACACAGGTGAACTAACAGGTGTATGATACGTCTTAAACGTATCCATAATTTTTGATGCTCCATGCTTGTTTTTACACCATTTGTTTAGTGTTTTGTTACACTTCGTGGCATTTTTATGCATTTTCCGGAACTAACCTATTAACGAGATGCCACAGTGCCAGTTTCCTGTTTTCTACTATTTTTGTGTTTTAGAAATTCTACACAGGAAATATTCTCAGAATTGGACGAAACAAAAGCCAGACGTCCAGATATTTCACAGAGCTTCCAGAAGACCAAAGAGGAGACAGAGCCGAGCCAAAGGGCGGCCACACCATAGGGCGGCGCGACCTGGCCCTGGCCCGCGCCCCCTGGTGGTGTGGGTCCCCTGGTCCACCTCTGACGCTGCCCCTTCGCCTATAAAGACCCCCCTGACGGGAAAAACCTAAAGACCCGATCACTTTTCTAGAACACATCGCGATCCGTCGCCGCCGTTGACCCGAAGATCGGGAGGGTCCAGAAGCTCTTCCCGGCACCCTGCCGGAGAGGGGAATCGCCACCGAAGGTCTTCTTCATCGCCATGCTTATGTCCGAAGCGATGAGTGAGTAGTCTACCTTGGACTATGGGTCCATAGCAGTAGCTAGATGGTTGTCTTCTCCACCATGTGCTTCATGTTTAGATCTCGTGAGCTGCCTTACATGATCGAGATCACCGTTATGTAATTATCGCTATGTTTAGGTCTTCTTCATCGCCATGCTTACTCCAAGAGGGGGTATTTATGCTCGATAGTGGGTTCATGCCTCTATTTAATCTGGGGGAGTGACAGAAACCTCTAAGGTTGTAGATGTGCTGTTGCTACTAGGGGGAAAACAACATTCATATGCTCGAGGGCATATGCTTTGTTTACATTACACACTTTGCTTAATGCAATTATCTGTTGTTCGTAACTTAATACTTGTGGAGTTCTCGGATTGATTCGCCATAAGTGGATTATTAGTCATAGATGCAGTTGGATGGCGGTCTATGTATCTTGTTGTAATGCCCAGAGTAAATCTCATAGTGATCCTCTCATCATATGCACGTTGTCTTTATTCTATCAATTGCCCAACTGTAATTTGTTTACCCAGCATGTATTATTTTATCTTATGGAGAGACACCGCTAGTGAAATGTGGACCCCGGTCCTATTTCCTTTATATTGCTATCACCTATTTACTTTACTCGCACTATTTACTTTACTCGCATATTACTATTGCTTTCCACTCGATACGCTCATACCCTTTGTTTCAAGCAAACCGGTGAGATTGACAACCTCATCGTAAGTTGGGAACAAAGTATTTGGTTGTGTTGTGTGCAGGTTCCACGTTGCTACTGGTTGAAGACGCGCTAACAAGTTATCGTTAATGGCGCCCTTGTTAGAGCATCACGTAGCTAGCGGGCATCACCTTCAGTCATATTTTGTCCTCCTACTGGATTGACTACCTTGGTTTCTTACTGGGGGAAAAACTTGCTGCTATATTCATCACACCTTGCTCTCGGGTTTTCCAACCGGCCGGTCATTTACTTCATTAATTACACACACCATCACCGCACCATCAGTGTAACAGTAGTGTTCCCCATTTGCTTAGTCCTAACAATTGTAGCATCTGAAAAGGAACCTAACGAACCACTCTCATCAAGCACAGTAGAAGCATCATCAAAACTATTGGTATCATTTTCAAACTCAGCAGAAGTAGTAGCATGTGCATGTGGTGGTGTAAGCAACTTACTCATCACAGATGGTGAATCAAGAGCAACCGAGGTGTTCAGAGTCGTACCTCTTCTTGTAGTGGATGACAATATAGGAACTTTTCCATCACGAGGTTTACCCATCATGAATGGATTGCAGCGAACAATATGAATTCTAAGTGAACTTACAAATAAAGCTATGCTCCCCGGCAACGGCGCCAGAAAATTGTCTTGATGACCCACAAGTATAGGGGATCGCAACACTCTTCGAGGGAAGTAAAACCCAAATTTATTGATTTGACACAAGGGGAGCCAAAGAATATTTATCAGCCTTGACAGATGAGTTATCAATTCAGCTGCACCTAGAAACAGACTTGATCGCAATGGTTTATCAGTAGTAACAGTTTTATAGTGGTGACAGTAGTAAAATAATAGCAGCAATAGTAAAGTAAAGACAATAACGGTATCAATAGTAAACAGTAGGATTAAATACTGTAGGCATAGGGATGGATGAACGGGTGTTACATGGACAAGATAATTCATATAATAATCAAGACATGGGCAATTGCAGATAAATAAAGATAAAGCATCCTAGTACTAAACAACCATAAGCATGTGTTCCGTAACTAGTCGTACGTGCTCGCAATGAGAAACTTGCATGACATCTTCTGTCCTACCAGCCCGTTTGCAGCGGGGCCTCAAGGGAATCTACTAGTAATTAAGGTACTCCTTTTAATAGAGTACCGAAGCAAAGCATTGATACGTCTCAAACGTATCTATATTTTTTGATGCTCTATGCTTGTTTATACACCATTTGCTTTGTATTTTGTTACACTTCGTGGCATTTTTATGCATTTTCCAGAACTAACCTACTAAGTACTAACGAGATGCCGCAGTGCAAGTTCCCTGTTTTCTGCTGTTTTTGTGTTTTAGAAAAGCTACACAGGAAATATTCTCGGAATTGGACGAAACAAAAGCTAAAGTTTCTATTTTTCCCGACACGAGACGGAGTCCAAAGTAGAGATGGAAGGGGACCAGGGGCCAGCCACACCATAGGGTGGCGCGGGCCAGCCCCTGGCCGCGCCACCATGTGGTGGGGCCACCTGGCCCACCTCCTGACACCGCCCTTCTGCCTTTATATTCCCCTCGATGGGAAAACCTAAAAGGACCGATCAATTTTCCTCGAAACATACTGCAAGCTGCCGCTGTCGTCGACGCGAGATTGGGAGGGTCCAGAGGCTCTTCCCGGCACCCTGCCGGAGAGGGTAATCACCACCGGAGGCCTTCTTCATCACCATGTCTGCCTCCGGAGTGATGTGTGATTAGTCTACCTTGGACTACGGGTCCATAGCAGTAGCTAGATGGTTGTCATCTCCTCCATGTGCTTCATGTTTAGATCTTGTGAGCTGCCTATCATGATCAAGATCATCGTTGTGTAATTCTACATGTTGTGTTTGTTGGGATCCGATGAATATTGATACTTTGTCAAGTTGATTTATGATTTATCATCTCTATGTTATTTATGATCTTGCATGCTTTCCGTTGCTAGTAGATATCTTGGCCGAGTAGATGCTAGTAACTCCAAGAGGGAGTATTTATGCTAGATAGTGGGTTCATGCCTCTAGTAATCTGGGGGAGTGACAGAAACCTCTAAGGTTGTAGATGTGATGTTGCTACTAGGGAGAAAACAACAATCTTGTGTTCAAGGACAATTGTATTGTTTACATTATACACTTTGCTTAAGACGATAATCTGTTGCTTGCAACTTAATACCCAACGGTTGCTCGGATGACATCCGGCGGGTGGATTATTAGTCATAGATGCAGTTGGATTACGGTCTATGTATTATGTTGTAATGCCCAAGTGAATCTCATAGTGATCCTCATGCCATTTGTATGCTTGCTTTATTCTATCAATTGCCCAACTGTAATTTGTTTACCGAGCATGTTATTTATCTTATGGAGAGACACCTCTAGTGAACTATGGACCCCAGTCCATTCTTTTACATTGTTATTACCATTTACCATTTACTAGCTTTATTTACATTCTTGCAAACCACTATCTTTTACCACTCGATACGCTTAATCCTCTGTTTACAGCAAACCGGTTAGATTGACAACCTCACTGTAAGTTGGGGAAAAGTACTTGGTTGTGTTGTGTGCAGGTTCCACATTACTGCTGGTGCAAAGCTACGCCCTAGACGAGGCGCCATATATAAATTGTCCAGAGCTGTCGCGAAGCTAGCGAGCATCAAGCTTCAGAAGTTGGTTCTTTCTCCTACTGTTTCGATAAACCTTGGTTTCATACTGAGGGAAGACTTGCTGTTGTGCTCATCATACCTTCCTCTTGGGGTTCCCAACTGGGCGGTCATCTACATGCCATCAAGCATTAACACTCGGTGAACACATGTGATCCTCACATCACAGCCATCCCCTTCGGTTATCCAAATTATTGTCACTTTGGGGTCTCAGGTTCCGGACAACGATATGTGTATACAACTTGCAGGTAAGTCCATAAATAACAATTGTCATCATAATACAATAACAAGTTCAGATCTGAGATCATGGCACTCGGGCCCAAAGTGACAAGCATTAAGCACAACAAGTTGCAACAATGTCATAAGCACTAACAATGGATACTAGGCACCATGCCCTAAGAATCTCATAGTAATTACATGAATGATCTCATCCAATCCCTACCATCCCCTTCGCCTACAGCGGGAATTACTCACACATGGATGGGGGAATCATGGATGGTTGATGGAGAGGCATCAGTGTTCATAATGGTGATGATCTCCTCTGAATCCCCATCCCAGCAGGGTACCAGAATGGAGTTTCTGGTTCCAAATCACGGTTTTTGATGGTGGCGGCACAGCGGAACTCTATCTGGGAAAAATGCCGAACCACTGACATTTTTAGGTCAGAGGGTATATGTAGGCGGAAGGGGGCTCGAGGAGATGGCTGGGGCGGCCACACCACCCCCTGGTGCGGCCTGGCCTGGCCCGTGCCACCAGGTGGTGTGGTGCCCTCCTGGCCCCTCTCCGTCTCGTACTCTGGCTCCGTGTGTCTTCTGGTAAAATAGGATTTTTGCAATATTTTCCAGGATTTTTCCTGAAAGTTAAATTTCTACACAAAAATAAGACACCAGGGCAATTCTGCTAAAAACAGTGTTAGTCTGTGTTAGTTGTATCCAAAACATACAAATTAGAGGAGAAACAACAGCAAAAATGTTTAGGAAAGTAGATACGTTTTGGACGTATCAGCCTCCAAGTGCAGAGGTTTGCAGAACAGCAGCAAGTTTCCCTTAAGTAGATCACCCAAGGTTTATCGAACTTAGGGAGGAAGAGGTCAAAGATATCCCTCTCAAGCAACCCTGCAATTAAGATACAAGAAGTCTCTTGTGTCTCCAACACATCCAATACACTTGTCGGGTGTATAGGTGCAATCTGAAATAAAAATTGCCGCAAGCAAACATATAGTAGAACTGGTTGTAAACGGTGTTTCAATGCTTAGAAACAAGGCCTAGGGATCATACCTTCACTAGTGGACACTCTCAAGAAAGATAACATAACTGAACACATAAATATCATTCTTCACTATGCTACACTGAACTACTCTCTGGTTGGATAACAAACACTAATCATGAGTATGGCTACAAAGCACTCCTTAAAGTTCGCATTCCCCAAACTAGATTGCCCCACACCGTCACCTTGAGCACACTAGATGGTTCCAGACAAACACCACAATTTTATAGAGACATCCAACTCAAATCATAACTCATGATAAGTATTACTGTAAAATTTAGCCTAAGAGACACACATAATGCGCACACTGTCACCTTCACATCATGGTACAAGGTATCTCCGGAGATTACACTAATAAAACCACTTGAGTAGCATAATAGATGAAGAGTAACATCTACTAATTCAACTAGATACAAAGCTCATGATCACATAAAGATCACACCATGGGAGAGAGAGATAAACCACATAGCTACCGGTAGAGCCCTTAGCCTCGGGGAGAACTACTCCCTCCTCATCATGGGAGACATCAACGACGACGAAGATGGTAGTGGAGTCGATCGAGATGGCTCCGGGGGGCAATTCCCCATCCCGGCAGGGTGCCGGAACAGAGACTTCTGTCCCCCAAAATTGGTCTCCGATGGTGGCGGCGCTGCGGAACTTTTTTTGGACGGAGACTAGACGACTTAGGGTTTTCGCCTCGGAGAGAATATATAGGTAGATGAGCGATGTCAGAGGGTGGACCAGGGGCCCACACCACCTGGTGGCGTGGCCAGGGGGTGACCCGCGCCACCCTATGGTGTGGCCAGCCCTTGGCCCTCCTCCGTCTCTGCTTTCGACTCCATCTTCGTGTTGGGAAAAATAGGAGGTTTGGCTTTCATTTCGTCCAATTCCAAGAATATTTCCTATATAACTTTTCTGAAATACAAAAATAGCAGAAAACAGGAACTGGCACTGTGGCATCTTGTTAATAGGTTAGTTCCAGAAAATGCATAAAACACCACGAAGTGTAAACAAAACATAAAGCAATTGGTGTAAAACAAGTATGGAGCATCAAAAATTATAGATACGTTTGCAACGTATCACCTCTTGAAGCCACACGGGCTGAAATAGGGGTGCATGACCGAATCCCGTATGATCGAGCAATCTACATGCATCAAGCGCAGTAGAGATATCTGGTGGAGCCTTCTAGAACTCATCAATGTCCATATCATTGAGAGCAGGCATCAAGCACCACCGTCTTGACGCGATAAGAGCCATAAGGACACCTCCTTTTTCGAGCACACTAGTAGTCCCATCCACGCCCGCAATCTCTCCATGGTAGGTAGACGGCCCAATATCGGGCCCTAAGGGCCTAATTCGACTCGCCGCTGCGCCACCAGAGGTTCATGATGTGGAACTTCGTGTCACACACTGCCTATTGGGGTTCAAAGCGGAAAACAATTTTTTTTATCGACACCCATAGCCCATGATCTATTCTATGCAGCTGTAAGGTAACCGAGGAGCAGAAATATTCATACCTTTGAAGACCGAGTGCGCGGGAACATTCCCGCACGAACATTGTCGAGGAAGACAACCGAAGTCGACCTCAAGGTCGTATAGTCGTACTAGTCGAAGAAGACCAGTGCCGCATGAGCAGCACCTCCGAGGGATTACACACGTACGGTGTATAGACGTCATCCGAGCTCCGGTCCAGCAGAGCAGCGGAAGAAGATGGATTTGGAATGGAAATCTGGCACTGCGACGGCGTCTGGCACATGAAGTTTCCTCTAACTCACTGGCACAGATCCAAACATGGGAGCCAAGCCAGGAAGAAGAGAGGAAGAGAGATGGGATGAATGAGCCAAGGAGCTATGGGGGGTTTATATAGGTGGAGGGGCTAGGTAGCACCTCCCCGTGGTGAGCCTCCCCTAAGAAAGTGCCCCAAGCCTTGCCGCCAGCCCCTAGGGTAAACCCTAGGGCGCCGGCCTCAACCCTAGCCGCCGGCCCCCTAATGGGCTACCACATGGTGGCCCATTAGGGGTTACGCCTTTTATTTTTTATTTTTTATTATTAATTAATTCTCTTTTAATATTTATTTAATTTAATTAAATACTAAACCCATTAATTAACAATCTCCTTGGCATAATTCTTTCACCGAAATGTTTCCGATAAAGTCCAAAATATTTCCGATGTCTTTGGAACCCTTTCGATATTACTCGAAACATTTCCGGTTAACTCCCTGTGATTTCCGATAATTCCAAATCAATCCTTAAGCATCGTATACCCTTAAGTGTGACACCCTACGGGTCGGGGAATACTCCAGACATGATCGAGACCCCTCTCTGATCAATGATCAACAATAAGTTTTGGAAAACCGTGCTGATCCCTATGCATTCCACGAAACTCTTCGTTGATCTATAAACATCATATCCCATTCCTTTTGTCTCGTGATACTAGATCTTGTCCGAGGTCAGATCAATGATATCACTATATAGTGTTCACCCTCGTTATCAACAAGTCTTTTACTCATGCATGACATTGCATCTTCCATGACCTAGTCACACGCTTGCAAGCTTCATAGATGCAACTGTCACTGAGTGGGCCCAGAGTATCTCTCCATCATGCAGATGGACAAATTCCGCTCTTGGTGCACACGCCTCAACCTACCCCATTGGCATACCCAAGAGACACCTTTTCAGTCAATCCATTTACGATAGAGATGATTGATGCAATCATTGTAGCCTCCAGATGTAGTGATTAGATGTGACCTCACAGTATAAGGATAAGGTTACTTTGTTTCTTAGTTAATTGCAATGTTGAAACTTGTGACTGATCTTATCACAATACCGGTGTTTGGGTGTGCGTCCATCATGTCAAAATATGACCTCAACGTTCATTGACGTATTTTCCCATGATCAGGAAACCTTGATCATCAGATGACATATGAGCTGGTTAACCTAAAAATAACCAGCAACCTATTTGTTTATATGCCACACGTGTACTAATATTTCCGCTCAGTTTTAGCATGACATATAATATTATGAATAAATGAGATATGACAACAAAATACACTTTATTATTTGCCTCTTGGGCATATCTCCTTCATCGCCATCTCGGCACTCTGGGTTTAGGCCCCAGCCACAAGGCCGCTCCACCTTGTACCACTACCACCACCCCACCACCGTCCATGGGGCCATCTGCGCGGTACACTCTCCTTCCCTCTGTCCTTTGATGAGAAGGGCGAGGGCAATATAGCTCGTGTTGGTGGTGTTGTCGGCCGGGATCCGTAGGAGAAGGAGGACCGGCGACGAGATCGAGGATCCGCCTCTAGACTCATCCTTTAAATGTCATCAATTAATGATGATTAATGTAATCCAGGTAATGAGATTCCACCATCGATTAAAATGGTAAGTAATCATCTTTGGCTATAATAACCATAGCGAATCACAAGAAAGGAAACACGATCCAAGAAAACATGTGCCTGTGATGGAAAACTTGGATTTTTTTGATAAGGAATATATTAATGCCAAGATGATATCAATTACGTCCAGCCTATGCAACAATATAATAACCATAGCAAATCTAGACATTAAGGATGCACATAACCCAAAAAAGGAAAGAAACAGGAAAACAAAGACCCTGTCGAAACAACTAGAGACTCGCAGCAGCAAAATCACCATTAGTCCTGACGATAGCCCGACTCCAAAAAAGCTTTTGGAAGACAATGCCTTCACGAAGGTAACAGTGCACAAACATCATCATTGCCCGGTCTAACCAAAATAGTCAGAACCTGGGTTTTCACCCTATAGAAGATCCAATCTCCAGACAATACCTTCAATAAGGAAAACTCATATTGCCCGATAAAAAATGTTTGCTTATTCTGGCTTTTTAGAGTGAGTTTCGATCTAACTATTACTGCATAGAACCCCATGAATAGATCGATACCATCTTGTACATCAGACATCACAACATGAAAATAAACAACAACACATCTTCCTTCAGAAATCATTTTAAGAAAGAAACAGATGTAACAAACAAATACATAGCCTTTAATCCAAGCATGATACAACAACACATCTTCCTTTCAGATCTATCCGCACAACAAAATTCATAAGAAGAAAATAGACTAAATGAACCAAGAGGACAAGCATGAATCTTAAGCAAACTTTTGGTTGGAGCTAGATCTTAGCTAGCATGCATGCGCCCACTACTTCATTCCTTCGAGCGGGTCTTATCCACCAGAGTCTGCTTGGTGTTGCCGGACGACTCTGACATGTCTTTGTTCACCACGACCGGCTGTGCCGGCGCAGTGGCTAGCTGCCCCAGCCCCATGAAATCTATCTCCACCGGGGCGGGCCCTCCCCTGCGGTACTCCTCCCAAAACGCAGGGTTGGGTGCAAGTAGCGGCACCGTTTCCACTGCGGTAGGTGCAGGTGCGGCAGGTGCTGGCGCCGCAGGTAGAGCGTGTGGAGCCATGGACAGATTCCGTCGGTGCCAATCCATGTGGACACCAAGGCCCTGGAGCGTGAGGAGCAGCTTGCCACAATATGGGCACTCGTGCATCCTTACCGCCGGGGAAGGCGGCGGCGGTGGTGGAGGCCCTCGGTTGTTCCAGGTCCAGGCCATCGGCGAGAAAGGGTTTTTTGTGAGCGTTTGGCAAAAACGAGCCTGCCTATGGAGTGGTCTCGGGTGGTTTATATAGGGCCGGGGTGGTTGGAGGTCAAAAGAAATGGTAAAAAATCATATCCACTTTCCATTTTGGTGTTGCTTCTAGATCATTCAGAAGTTCAGATATCCTTGTGCCACTTTTATGTAACAGTAAGTTGTAACACCTTTCAACATGTTAAGAAGTCTGCATAATTTTATTCTTCCTTTTTCAAAATTAGTTCTTCAGAAACGAACTAAAAAATAGAGAAATGGATGGTTAGTCTGTTAACTACCCACTAGTAAACATGCACGTCTATGCAATCGTTCAGTAACACTTTTATCAAGTTATTTGTTGCGTTTGAAGACCTCCTTTCTCTTTAGGCACTAAGTGGAATGTGGCATCAATAAATCGCCAGGCGGAGCGAGCTTCGGGCAATGGGGCGGCGAGGGCAAGAATATATAGTAATAATTCATATCATAGCAGCACAGTCAACAAAATTGAGGAGTCCCTAGTTATTTTATATCTGTAAATCTTTTCTGTTTTGTAAATTTAGAATAATCTATTCCATTAACCCAAAACATTATATAGAATGGCAGGGATAAATTTCCTATGGCGTAAAGGCCCACGTTTGCACCTTTGGATATGTGCAAGCATCGAACAACCTGGTCGATCCTGGCAAGATCTAGATTCCAAAATGCAGTTTACAAAGTTCAGTTAGTCATGGTGGTCGGCGTACTTATAGGAGACACAAATGAATGGACTATGCCAAAATTGTTTTGAATATTGGATTACAGGTTATCTCCATGTGTCCAAAGGCAACAGCGGACGAATCTAAAATGAAAATGTAGGGTAGGCTTAATGTATAGCTTCATAAGGCAGTTTTAACTGGTGGTGGTGGACCAGCTAACAAACATGATCCAGTCTACAATGGATTTTTGAAACTAAGCCAATAATTAGCCTTGCATGTACGATATAAGGAATAAGTTGTTATTGGATTCACATTTGGTTCATTTTTAACAGTTCTTTGTGGCTCTAACTAACAAAATATTGACCTTTTATCATCAACTATGGTTGAGGCATCCAAATTTGATAGTTTCTGCTTAAAATGGAGGGTAGACTCGAGCCTAACGATGCCTACCTGGTAAATTCGCCCCTGCGGCTGAATTATGTATGGGATTACGACGCTAATGCCATCACCAACTAACTAACATGGATGGTAATCTGCTAACTCTGTTGTTTTCTCTGCTATGGAAACCATAAAACTCAATATTTCCATACTTCCATGCAAAACAAATACGGAGTACACAACTCAACTGTACTTTGGCTGCACCACGGGAGAGGACTGAAACATGGTCTTTGCATATCGGTTGAGAGCTTGAATCAGAATCAAATGCAAAATCACCCAGAAAAAAGAATATGAAGTGCACATCACGTACGTGGATTGAACTCCATTATGTAGAAGAGCTCCTACTCGTGTTTGGAGGAATGCCTGAAGACGTCCTTGGCGGTCGGCGGCCACGGGAGTGCTGCCCTCACTAGTAGAAAATGGGTCTTTGGTCTGCACCAAAATCACATCTGTCCCGGTTAGGTTTGTCAATGGGGACCAATGACAGGCATTGGTCCCGGTTCGTGTCGTTTGGTGGTCGGTCCCGGTTCATTTCAGAGAATCGGTCCCAGTTTGTGGCATAAACCGGGACCAATGCCCCCCCAACATGGCACGTGGCTCTCTGCGGAGCATTGGTCTCGGTTCATGCCATGAACCGGGATCAAAGACCCTCCCCTGGCTATAAATTGATACCCAGCCCTTTGCCCTTTGCCACAAAATTTTGTTGGATTATGTGTGAGATGTGGGTGCTAGCTTTTTTTTTCCTTTGATTGCACACAAGGTGTTTGACGAAATGTCCATGCCACATTTAAGTTCGCACAACACGGTATCCTCGGCCGAGGTTAGCAACCTTATCTTCTTCATCTGTAACTGATACAAAAATATTGCATGTGTCTATGTAGGGTGGTCATTTCACTATTCATGATGTTATTGTAATAGTTAATTATTATAACGCAGATCGATGCGCGGATGCGATGGATGTATGGCGACTGACGCGATTCCGATTTTATTGCAGGCCTGCATAAATTTATCGATGTGGCTAAGGCAAACAAAGTGGATAATTTTATGTCTTGTCCCTGCGTCGACTGTCGGAATGTGATGGAGCACTCTGCCCCGAGAATCCTTCAAAGCCATCTGCTTCGGAGAGGTTTCATGCCCGAATATTATTGTTGGGCCATGCACGGAGAAAGAGGGGTTTGGCTGGAAGAAAATGAAGAAGAGGATGATGACAGCTATCCTATGTCGCCTGAAGAATACGGTGATACTGCAATGGAAGACAATGAAGAAGAGGGAGGCGGCAATGAAGAAGAACAACAGGCATCGGATGAGCCCGCTGATGGTCTTGGTTGGGTCATTTCTGATGCAAAGCAACAATGCGATACAGAAAGGGAGAAGCTGAAGTTGGAGGCCATGCAAAAGGATCACAAAAAGTTGTTGTACCCAAATTGCGAAGATGGCAGAACAAAGCTCGGTACCACAAAGCTCGGTACCACACTTGAACTGCTGAAATGGAAGGTAGAGGCTGGTTTATCTGATAAGGAATTTGAGAAGTTACTGAAAATAATGAAGCCAAAGCTTTCAAAGGATAACGAGTTGCCCGAGACAACGTACGAAGCAAAGAAGACTATCTGCCCTCTAGGATTAGATGTGGAGAAGATACATGCATGTATTAATGACTGCATCCTGTACCGCGGTGAGAAGTACGAGAATATGGATAAATGTCCGGTATGCACTGCATGTCGGTACAAGATCAGACAAGATGACCCTGGTGATGTTGAGGGCGATGACGAGCCCCCCAGGAAGAAGGTTCCTGCTAAGGTTATGTGGTATGCTCCTATAATACCACGGTTGAAACGTCTGTTCAGAAACAAAGAGCATGCCAGGTTGTTGCAATGGCACAAAGAAGAGCGTAAGAAAGACGAGAAACTGAGACACCCCGCCGATGGGTCGCAGTGGAGAAACATCGAGATAAAGTACTCGAACTTTACAGGTGACGCGAAGAACTTATGGTTCGGTCTAAGTACAGATGGCATAAATCCTTTTGGGGAGTAGAGCTGCAGTCACAGCACCTGGCCCGTGACTCTATGTATCTACAACCTTCCTCCTTGGTTGTGCATGAAGCGGAAGTTCATTATGATGCCAGTGCTCATCCAAGGACCGAAGCAACCCGGCAACGACATTGATGTGTACCTAAGGCCATTAGTCGATGAACTTTTGCAACTGTGGGCAGAACCAGGTGTAAAGGTGTGGGATGAGCACAAACATGAGCCATTTGACCTACGAGTATTGCTGTTCGTAACCATCAATGATTGGCCTGCTCTTAGTAACATTTTAGGACAGTCAAACAAGGGATACAATGCATGCACGCACTGTTTAGATAAGACTAAAGGTACATATTTGGATAAATGTAAGAAGGTTGTGTACTTGGAGTGTTGTAAATTTCTTCTGACCAATCATCAAGTAAGAAAAAAAGGCAAGCATTTCAACGGTGAGGCAGATCACCGGAAGAAGCCTAAGCTCCCTAAAGGTGCTAATGTATTTGGTATGGTGAAGGACCTAGAAGTAATCTTTTGAAAGGGTCCTGGCGGTTAATCTGTTCCGAAAGACCCCATTACCGGACACATGGCCATGTGGAAGAAGAAATCTATATTTTGGGAGCTTGAGTATTGGAAAGACCTAGAGGTCCGTTCTTCAATCGACGTGATGCACGTGACGAAGAATCTTTGCGTGAACCTGCTAGGCTTCCTAGGCATGTATGGGAAGACAAAAGATACACCAGAAGCATGGGAGGACCAGCAACGTATCAAAGACCCATATAAAAAGCATACTGATAAAGGCCGTCAATACTTAAGCAGTTACGCTCTTACCAAAGCAGAGAAGGAAATCTTTTTTGAATGCCTGAGCAGTATCAAGGTCCCGGCTGGGTTCTCGTCAAATATAAAGGGAATAATATGTAACATCCCATGTTTGTAATAAAGCAACTTTGCATCATAAGCATCATCCAAATTTCACTAAGAAATTTTCGCATTTGAATTTAAAATGGAAACCCTAGAGTTGAACCAAATTCAAACTCTATTCAAACAATTGTAACATAAGTCCAAATATTTGGAGTTGTCAAATAACAACAATTTAGGGTTTTGCTATTTAACAGGGAAGCCCTGAAGATCTCCATAAATTCTTGAACAAGTTTGATTAATAAAATATAGCAAACTTGTGCTGTTTCAAAAATTCCGGAGAAAACCCCGAAGCCAAAGGGGCTTTTTGGAAATATTCCTTTATCCTCTTCGTGGAGCACCTGTGTGGAGGCTCCCAGGTGCCCGCCGTGGCCACCTCCTGCTTGCCGCCCAGGCCACCGAGGAGTTCCCCTGGAGAAGCCCAACGACGCCACGAGACGTCCTCCCCCTCCTCTCTCTCTGGCTTGATTCTCTCTCTCCCATGAACACCCTCCCAGAGACCGAACGTGCTGCCATGGCCGCCACCTAGGGCCGTCGTCCCGCGCGCCCCTTCTCCTCCGAGGTGCTGAGAAGGTCCCCGTTGCCGTCCTCTGTCTCCCCGTTGAAGGAATTGAAGCCCCGCGCCCGGACTCGCCGCCGAATCGCCGAATTCCTCGCCGGAAACTGAGCTCCTCCGCCACCGAATTTGTCACCGCCGGCCCTCCTCCGGCCAAGCCGACCTCTCCGGCGGGTTCCCGGTGAGCTTCCGGTCCTCCTGGACCCCTCCCCCTTCCCCTTCCCGTGCCGTAGCGCCGCCCATGGCCGGTCGACGCCGGCGCCAGAGAAGAGGTCGGGCTGGGTCTTTGACCCAGTCAGACCTGGCCAGCGTGGCCTGGCATATGGGCCTCAGGCCCCAGCAGTCAGTGGCCCTGGGTCAAGTTGACCCTGGTATCATAAGTTCCTGCGCCCTGTTTTTATTTCCAGAAAGGTTCCGAATATAAACCAAACTTGTAAAATGCATAGAAAACTATTTGCTTGTCAGAAAATTGCAAATGACCTATCAAAATGATCCTAAAAATGTGATCTACATTTTTGTATCAGAATCATGCATGTTTAGGCAACTATGAACCCTGTTTATAATAGAAGAACAAAGGCACAACTTTCTTGAATCATGGGATCATTTCAAATGCTAGGTTTTAAGCATCTGGAGCCCATTTAAATTGCTTCTCCTATTTTAGGGTCTCTATTCAATATCATGAACATGTCATATCATCATGCTTGATTGCGCATTGATGCATTGTATTGATTGTATTGCTTCCTTTCCGGTGTTTCTTCTTCTCGGTAGAATCCGAGACCGTGTCCGAGATCAACGCCAATACTATTTAGTACAACTACATCAAAGAACAAGGCAAGCGTAAACCCTTTGATGCATTTCTAATCCTATGTTTTACAAATGCTTTGAGCCTCCACCATATCCGCATGCATTTCAACTGTCGTTTATCGAAACTTAGAGTAAACCTATTCTGATGCATGCCCTGCTATTGTCAACTATATATCCATGATCCATTGCTCCTAGCATGACTAGGTTCTGCTTTTGCGTCATCGGAAATTTACTATTCTATGCTTAGCCATGCTTAGTACTTATTGCTGCAATTCTGGAATATGGGTGGAAACTTATATATGAATCTAGCATGTTAGTTCGAAGTGGCAATTGTGGAGAATTGCTAAAGTTTGACAATAGGTCGGAATGAGCCGCTGATACGTCTCCAACGTATCTATAATTTTTGATGCTCCATGCTTGTTTTTACACCATTTGCCTATTGTTTCGTTACACTTAGTGGCACTTTTATGCATTTTCTGGAACTAACCTATTAACGAGTTGCCACAGTGCCAGTTCCCTGTTTTCTGCTGTTTTTGTGTTTCAGAAGTGATACACAGGAAATATTCTCGGAATTGGACGAAACAAGTTCTTGAAGTCTTATTTTACCCGGAAGCTTCCAGAGATCCGAAGAGGAGTAGGAGGGGGGCCACCAGGGCCCCACACGCAGGGGTGGCGCGGCCAGCCCCCTGGCCGTGCGGGGCCCGCGTGAGGGAGCCTAGCTCCACCTCTGACATCGCCCCTTCGCCTATAAAGACCCCCCGACGAAAAAAACCTAAGTACCCGATCAGATTTCTAGAACACATCGCGATCCGCCGCCGCCGTCGACCCGAAGATCGAGAGGGTCCAGAAGCTCTTCCCGGCACCCTGCCGAAGAGGGGAATCGCCACCGGAGGTCTTCTTCATCGCCATGCTTGCCTCCGGAGCGATGAGTGAGTAGTCTACCTTGGACTATGGGTCCATAGCAGTAGCTAGATGGTTGTCTTCTCCACCATGTGCTTCATGTTTAGATCTCATGAGCTGCCCTACATGATTGAGATCACCGTTATGTAATTCTACATGTTTGGTTTGTTGGGATCCGATGAATATTGGTGTTTATGATTAAGTTTATGATTAAGTAAATCTCATAGTGATCTTCTTGACATATCACATTTATCTTTATTCTATCAATTGCCCAACTGTAATTTGTTTACCCAGCATGTGTTATTTATCTTATGGAGAGACACCACTAGTGAACTGTGGACCCCGGTCCTATTTACATCATATTGCTATCACCTATTTACTTTACTCGCACTGTTTACTTTACTCGCATACTATATTGTTTTCCACTCGATACGCTCATAATCTTTGTTTCAAGCAAACCGGTGAGATTGACAACCTCATCGCAAGTTGGGAACAAAGTACTTGGTTGTGTGTGTACTGGTTCCGCATCACCTTCAGTCGTTTGTCCCTCCTCTCCTGATCGATATTAAACCTTGGTTTCTTAACTGAGGGAAGACTAGCTGCTATACTCATCATACCTTACTCTTGGGGTTCCCAACGGGCTGGTCATTCACCACGCACAAGGACTTACTGCTCCACGCCAGCAGCCTCTTTTCTGGCGCCATCAACCAGTAGCAGCTTCTTTTCTGGCGCCGTTGCCGGGGAGGAAGAGAAGACTTCTACGAGGGGAGTTTATCGCACACACATCCTTTACTTTGTTTTATTGTTTTGCTTTACTTTATTTATTTTACTTGCATCGTTTTATATCAAAAACCCAAAAAAAAATTAGTATCCTTTATAGTTGTTATTTTTGTTGGTCTGTTATTGTCTTGCTTTATCATGCTTTCTATCAATGGCTGGTTTCTTTGAAACTAAATCTTTTTGGCAAGGTGGGTTCACGGAAGAGCAGCAAAATTATTTTGAGGAACACCGCTTGTCACAAAAAGGGAAACACTTATGGGAACAAATCAATAGATTGTATATCATTGCTAGAAATGTGTGCTCTACTTATAATGTTACCTATTGCTTTGATAGATCTTGTTGCTGTAGGAGGTATAAACACCTCCCTTTTCAATGTGAGTATAATGATGATGTTACCATATCTTCTTATATTAATGGAAATTATGACTTTTACGATGTGGAACAAATTGAAGAATTTATTGCTTGGAAGGGTGCATTCGAACTTGCTTATTTGCTTGAAAATATTGATGATGCACCTTATAAATATGAGGTTTATGATATACTTACATTTTGCTTTGATAATTACAAGGAACAAAATGGCTATATTCTTGAATATCTTAATAGATGCTCTCCAACGGAAGAAACTAATGCCTTGAAGGAGCCTATGGAAGAAGAAATTGGAAGCTCATTGGATGAAAAAGGGGAAGCGAGTGATGATCAAGAGGAGGAAGAATGGAGTTACCCATGTCTACCTCCCAATAAGAGTAACTCTTTAACTAATACCTCATTTGATCGCCCTCCATGCTTAACAAAGGAGGGTGAGCGTGATATTTATATTGTTGAGTTTGTTCATGATGCTACTGAAAATTATTATGAGAGAGGAAAATATGGTTGTTGGAATTTTCATGTTACTAAAACACCTCTCTTTATATTGAAAGTTCCGAAGTTGTTCTTATTTTATCTACCCATGCTTGTTACTATGTGCTTATTTGATTTATTTTCTTACAAGATTCCTATGCATAGGAAGTGGGTTAGACTTAAATGTGTTTTATATTTTCCCCTTGATGCTCTCTTTTGCTTCAATTCATATTTCTTATGTGAGCATCTTCTCATATTACTTGATTCGCAATTTTCTGCGCCTAGCTCAAAGGCGTTAAAGAAAAGCACTCTTGGGAGATAACCCAATGTTTTCTTTTCAGTACTTTTTCTTTTATTTGAGTCTTGGAAGTCATTACTACTGTAATGACCGCTCCTTATCTTGTTTATTTCGTTTTTGTGCCAAGAGAAGCCTCTAATTTGAGTGAGGTAAAGATTTGGGGATGTTGCTGTCCTGAAACTGTTTTCAGTGCTGCACCGTAAAAATTCGTATAAATTCTCTGTTTATCTTTTGGACCTGCGATTTCTTGTGCATATGCCCCAGGTTATATCCAAACTTTTGTTATTTGAACACTTTTTGATTTGAGCAACATAAAATCCCTCAAAAAATCGACCTTTGTCAGCTGTTCAGTTTTGACAGATTTCTGCCAATTTTTGTGTTTGCCACTTTATCGCTTTCTTTTGAGTTCTTTTGATCACGGAACTTTTTGGGAGGTTGCTACAGTAGTATTTGCTATATATGTGGTAGTTTTGAGTTGAAACCTGAAGCAAATAGAGGATTGATTATATGTTATGCTTGCACTAATGTTGCTAATAGAATTGTGTTTAGTTTTGTATGAAGGAAGTTTTCAAGTGTAGGGATTGGAGAATGATGAGATGAGTTGAAGAATGGACAAAAGCTCAAGCTTGGGGATGCCCATGCATCACCCCAAGAAATATCCAAGAAGTACAAGCGTCAAAGCTTGGGGATGCCCCCGAGGCACCCCTTCTTCATCGGCAAAAATCAGGTCACCTTTCAAAACACTATATTTTTATTGCTTCATGCACTATGTGTTTTTCTTGGAGCGTCAGTTGTTTTAGTTTTTCTTAGTTGGTTTAGTTTGTTTGTTTGCTGCAATAAATGGTTGGACCCCAACAAATTTTCTTTTGGATAAGTTGCCTTGCTTTTCATTTGCGAAGAACACTCGTTGAAATTATAAGAGTGAAAACGGAGTTGTTCAAGTGTTCTTTTTCTGCTACTGCTTTTGGTTTTCGTTTTCGCCTTGATTTGCGTTCAGACCTTGTCATATCTTTTCATCAAGGTGTATTTTTGCCTCTGATCTTTATTGGTTTTCATCAAAAGAGGTATTTATAAAAATTTCAAATGGTGTTGGAAAAGAGAAAAAGCTTTGTGCAAAATAGTGGTACAAGAAGGAGCTTGTGTAGACTGCGGCTTAGGCTTTTTCATGTCATGCTTGATGTCTTTTTGATAGTATGCTTAGTGGTTTTGCTGTAGCATGACTTGTCTCAAATAACTGAGATTGCTTAATGAGCCTTTGAAAAAATCATGCGTTGTTTTTATTGTATGGAAGCATTATTTTGGTTTTCTCCTTGATGCTTTATTTGGGTTGACTTGGCGCATGCTCACACATGTTAGACTCTTACAAAGTCGCCAATAGCCTTCATGATCATTTAGTTTTTGACTTTTGATGCCATCGTATGCTTCTTTTAATGTCGCTTTGTCGCTTTGCATGATTATGGCCATTACTGCTCTCTTAGTTGGTCGCTCCCAGTCTTTTGCTAGCCCTCGCCTTGTACTGAGTATGAGCTATACTCGTGCATCCAACTCCTAAAAGCCAAAGTTTTCCAAAGTGTCCACCATACATACCTACTAGCAATTTGCTATTCCAAGTAAATTTGACTTGCTTTTATTTTCTCTTCAAATTAAACTCTTACCAGTGTTATGCGAAATTCGGTCAGTAAAGCTCTCACGAACCGGAAGGCACACTTTACTTTTTCCTGTTCTTAAAAATTTGACATTGTGGTCTCTTATGTTGAGTTGTTATGCTTGCAAGTTGTAAGTTGGATTCTAGCCCATCCATGCTGTCATGGGGCAAGCTTTCAACATTGCACTTCTTATTTGAGTTGATATTGTGATCTTTTGTTTATGGATGCCCGCGGTGTGAAATGAATTGGGAATCTTGTGGGGATCATGGAGTTTGTATATGTGTTAGGGAAACGCCGGGCCGCCAATCTAAGCCATGCATAATTCATGGTGGAAATTTGCAGCATACCCATGGTGAACATTCGACGACGCATCTCACAATAAAAAGCTAAATAAAAGGCAAATAAAAGAGATGTCGAGGTGTTCATTGTCTGCTTGTCCTGTCATTTTGGTGTGGGCTTGTTCCATGTCATCGGGCACGGAGGTACCCCATTGGCGGTTCTCAATGATATGCATATACTTACAATGACAAGAGCCTTGCTTGGGACTCTAAGTAAAGTAGCATGAGGTTTGGGTACTCGTATTCACGGGGCACGAGGTCTTCAACTTATGATTTGTCAAGCATATGCATCATAATTGTTCTCGCATTAACTTTAACCATTCAAGATGCTTATGATGGGGGCAATGAGAGCTCAAAGCCGGTAAGTACCATAATTTTTGAAGGTTATAAAACTTGCAATCACTGCTTCCCTCTGCGAAGGGCCTTTCTTTTACTTTTATGTTGAGTCACCACCTTCTTTCTTTATGCACCATTAAGAGAGCATAGTTGTCATTCTTAGTGTGATATGCATTGTCCCAAAGGTCATTGATTGATTCATATTGTTGGTTTCACTTGTTCTCAAATTATTTGTATCTAGTCGCCCTCTTAAACTTGAAGGTGTCCTATGCATTTATGTTTTGCTCTCTTTGAAGGACAAGCCGAAAACCATTTGTATGTTTTTCCTTATGATTTGAACACACGTTTGACTTTCATTGTTTCATTTTCATGATCTTTTGTTTGTGTTCATTTACATGTTTACAACATGGTTGCTAAGTTTCTTATTGTCAAAATTATATCTTCATGCCCATGTTTTAAGTTCTTATGATCCCAGCTCGCAAATGCTTACATTTATGATCAAGATTGTGTAGGTGCATGTCACCTCAAAAATTATTCTTTTGTTATCACTTACCTACTCGAGGACGAGCAGGAGTTAAGCTTAGGGATGCTTGATACATCTCCAACGTATCTATAATTTTTGATGCTCCATGCTTGTTTTTACACCATTTGCCTATTGTTTCGTTACACTTAGTGGCACTTTTATGCATTTTCCGGAACTAACCTATTAACGAGTTGCCACAGTGCCAGTTCCCTGTTTTCTGCTGTTTTTGTGTTTCAGAAGTGATACACAGGAAATATTCTCAGAATTGGACGAAACAAGTTCCTGAAGTCTTATTTTACCCGGAAGCTTCCAGAGATCCGAAGAGGAGTAGGAGGGGGGCCACCAGGGCCCCACACGCAGGGGTGGCGTGGCCAGCCCCCTGGCCGCGCGGGGCCCGCGTGAGGGAGCCTGGCTCCACCTCTGACATCGCCCCTTCGCCTATAAAGACCCCCCGACGAAAAAAACCTAAGTACCCGATCAGATTTCCAGAACACATCGCGATCCACCGCCGCCATCGACCCGAAGATCGGGAGGGTCCAGAAGCTCTTCCCGGCACCCTGCCGGAGAGGGGAATCGCCACCGGAGGTCTTCTTCATCGCCATGCTTGCCTCCGGAGCGATGAGTGAGTAGTCTACCTTGGACTATGGGTCCATAGCAGTAGCTAGATGGTTGTCTTCTCCACCATGTGCTTCATGTTTAGATCTCATGAGCTGCCCTACATGATTGAGATCACCGTTATGTAATTCTACATGTTTGGTTTGTTGGGATCCGATGAATATTGGTGTTTATGATTAAGTTGCTGTACTGAATTATATCTTTTGTTATCTCTATGTTGTTTATGATCTTGCATGCTCTCCGTTGTTAGTAGCTATCTTGGCCGAGTAGTTGCTAGTGACTCCAAGAGGGGGTATTTATGCTCGATAGTGGGTTCATGCCTCTATTTCACCTGGGGGAGTGACAGAAACCTCTAAGGTGGTAGATGTGCTGTTGCTACTAGGGAGAAAACAACATTCATATGCTCAAGGGCATATGCTTTGTTTACATTACACACTTTGCTTAATGCAATTATCTATTGTTCGCAACTTAATACTTTTGGGGTGTTCGGATTGATATCCCCGGGAGTGGATTATTAGTCATAGATGCAGTTGGATGGCGGTCTATGTATTTTGTTGTAATGCCCAGAGTAAATCTCATAGTGATCTTCTTGACATATCACGTTTATCTTTATTCTATCAATTGCCCAACTGTAATTTGTTTACCCAGCATGTGTTATTTATCTTATGGAGAGACACCACTAGTGAACTGTGGACCCCGGTCCTATTTACATCATATTGCTATCACCTGTTTACTTTACTCGCACTGTTTACTTTACTCGCATACTATATTGTTTTCCACTCGATACGCTCATAATCTTTGTTTCAAGCAAACCGGTGAGATTGACAACCTCATCGCAAGTTGGGAACAAAGTACTTGGTTGTGTGTGTGCAGGTTCTGCATCACCTTCAGTCGTTTGTCCCTCCTCTCTTGATCGATATTAAACCTTGGTTTCTTAACTGAGGGAAGACTAGCTGCTATACTCATCATACCTTCCTCTTGGGGTTCCCAACGGGCTGGTCATTCACCACGCACAAGGACTTACTGCTCCACGCCAGCAGCCTCTTTTCTGGCGCCATCAACCAGTAGCAGCCGCCACGGGGATTGTGGTTGTTTGACTCATTCTTGCCGCCCTAGGACCCGAGTTCTTGTCTCTTGATCCAAGACGAGCGTACAACCGCACGTGGAGGTATGGGACTCCCGTTGACTGACTAACTTGCTTAGACTTATCCATGAGCTACCTAGTTCGGGCTTTCCATTTGGCATATGCATTGAAAATGTTTTGGAAAGAGAAGGAGGTGCATCATACAGGAATGCGGCCAAGGTTGCTTGAGGCGGATTCCTCTGGTAAACCAACCTCGCCATGCAACAAACGGTTCCGCGTTGGAGAACGGCCGTCTTACGATGGCGGGCTAAAACCTTTTGGCGTGGCTCATGGAATAGGTCGACGTAAGATAAAGGTTGTAGGTGGCCATCACCCCGCTAAGACTCCTTGCAAGGGTCCAGGGGACGGTCGTCATGTGTGGGTAAAGTTGTGCACCCCTGCAGGGTTAAATCTTTTTGAAAAGCCGTGTCCACGGTTATGGATGACTTGGAGACAGATACTAGATCATAGACAACATGAACCTAATCTTAAAAGTGCCAACTTAAGAGTGAGACTCTGGATCACTTCCTCAGGGTCGAGGGGGTGATATGAGATGAGTGGGTTCTGAAGGTTATGAATTGGTGGATGCTCCATGATTAAAAGAGATTGCGAGATGCTCTCTTATCCTCTTTACAAATTCTGAGTACTCCTCGCCTTGTGTCGTTTTCACAAAGAGAACTTGCTTTCTGCAAAGAGCTACACGAAAAGACATTGATGCCATCATATAGTGTAGAAGGTCAGCTTGCTGAGTACACCCTCGTACTCACCCTTGTTTAATGTTGTTTTTCCACAGAGGAGACTGCCGCAGGTAACGAAGGTGGTTTCTATGTCGATATCGACTTCGACGACTAGTTTGGGTTCCCAGGCAGCAGCCTGAGATCTACGGGTTGGGACATCGCTTATGTTCAGGGCCTCTTAGGCCATTTGCTATCTTGTTATGTAGCATAACATAATTTGCTTTCCGTTGCTTGTTGTAATGTTGGTCAGTGACCTCTGCTTGTAATAAGTTGGAACTTTACTCTGCTAAGAGTTTGAACTATTACTTCGAGTCGTAGAGTCACTGTTGTGTTACCAGTTATGGTTACCCATCTCGTGCATGATGCGTGTATGGATATAAAGTGCATGAGAGGGGTTTAAGGCTCTCGAGCTCTCTGTTATGCAGTCTTGGTTATGATAAGTTTCACGGCGCTTCGAGATGTGTAGAGCCGATGTTTAATTCCGGCCTGCCTGCCGATGGTGTTCCGGCCTGGGACTGGTAACCCCAGTATCACTCGTTGCTAGCGTGACTAATACACATAATATCTCTGTATAGCTTTGAACCCGGGGTCCGACAGCTTTGGTATCAGAGCAGGACTGTCTATAGGAAACCTTACCATTGGTCAAAGTTGAGTCTAGTGTTTGTGAAAACTATTCGTAGGATAAAAATGAATTGATAAAACTCTAACTAGGACTCTTTTTACTCCGTATCTGGCGACGTTCTAATTCTGAGATACCTTACCCTATTTTAAGTTTAGATGTTTATCTTCTCATCTGCTGTCCTAAAACAATTAGGATCTTGGAGTTGGGTTGTTCTATCTTGTGCCTGTTCTTGAGTTGCTATGTTCAGATATTACTATCACTCTTTGGACTGATGCATTTGCAAAACTGTTTGATCCAGATGGACTTTCCAGGACAGGTGGTCCGGATGACCAGGTGCCAGGGTGTTCCAGGTTTTCCAGCCTTGCTCGCCGTGGCCCTGTCCAGCCAGGGTTGCCCTTGGTACCCTGAGTACTTTGTGTACGAGGAGTACCGTGACTATGATCAGGGATAGTTCATATGTCAGGTTCGTGTTCTCACCCCTGAGGGGGATCAGGTTCAGCACGTTGCCCACGGTATTGGGGTGACTAAGGAGCAGTAAGTTCAGGAGGCTGCCTACTATGCCCTAGCCCGTTACCGTGAGGACTGTACGCATCTCGCGGATGTCACTTCTCCGTTTTGTCACTTTCCGTCCGCTGCTGAGGGCGTGAAAGGTATTTACCTAGCGAGCTATGCAGATGCTTCCTTGGAGATGGATCCTAGGTACAAAGCGATGGTAGAGTTTCTTCAGTGGGCTGGCCATCGTGGTCGTCAGTGGTATCATCACTACATCGCGTCGCGTATGAGCCACTGGGACACTCTGATGGCCATCGAGCCCTATGTGGCTAGTGGCCTCGTTCCACAGGAGGTACTTCAGCCTGCCACAGTGCAGTTGCGTACCTACATGGCGAGTCCGCCTATTGGTGGTGTGGTTCCACCACGTGGTCCTCTTCGCACACCTCCAGTGGTCTGTGGAGTTTGTCAGTCTCCATATGGACCCCAGCCAGCACGTGCTCATCGTTTTTGCACTCCTCCAGTTCCACTTCCGTTTGGCTTCGGAGGCTACTACTGAGTCCGCCTGTGGTCTCAGTTAGTGTAGATAGTGGAGTGCCATCGTGATCCTGTGAGACATGATTGGTACCTAAAAGCTATGTATCTGAGAACCGAAGTGTAGATAAATAATGTATAGGAACTTGGCTTCGGTGATGTTGTATCATCTTTACTATCCACACTGTTGTATCAGTAAAAACTTGTAGGGTTGTGCTACAATAAGTATGGCTTGTAACTCGACTGGATTGTACTTTCATCTAACTATGTTGCAGTGCCAAATCTGGTGTAATGATACATTTTATATCACCTGCCTTGTTATTCCATACATTGTATCAATCTCTGCAAGTCCCTTGTTTCCTATCGCTAAAATCCTTTGTTATCCTCCAGGATGTCAGGTGGTACTCCTGGTGGCGGTGGTCATGATCGTGGTCGTGGCGGTGGGAATGATCAGGGGGTGACAATGTCAATCTTCCGCCTCCACCATCCATGGTCCAGCTTATGGCCATGTATGAAGCCAACCGCGCTGACAACATCAGGCTCCTGGAAAGGATTGAACAAAATACCGCTCGTCGTCAAGATGACCGAGTCGGCATGAGAGACTTCATCCGCCTTAAACCTCCAGTTTTCAGCTATTCCACTGAGCCACTTGATGCTGATTACTGGCTCTGCACTATTGAGCGCAAACTTCAGGCTGCTCATGTCGCCCAAGTGGATTGGGTGACCTTCGCCGCATATCACCTTAAAGGTGCTGCTGGTTCCTGGTGGGAGAATTTCCTTGCTATGCAGACTGCCGAGCACGTTGTGACTTGGCAGGAGTTCAAAACTGCCTTTTGAGGGTATCACATTCTGGAGGGTTTAATGGAGCTTAAAAGGGAGGAATTCCTAAAGCTAAAGCAGGGCAATGGTTCAGTTTGTGACTACCAGGGCAACTTCAACCGCCTTGCCTGCTATGCTCCTGAAGAGGTATCTACGGATGCCAAGAAGCAGGCCTTGTTCCGCAAGGGACTGGACCCTGAGCTTTGTCGTGATCTTCATCTCCTGGATTTCAACACTTTTCAAGACCTTGTGAATAAAGCAATGAAAGCTGAAAGGGGAAAGGTTGAGTATGAAGAAACACGCAAGCGCCCTCGAGAAGATGCCCAGTCATCTGGCTCAGGCTCAAAGCATCGCCGTGTCTGGATTCCTGATGGTGCTGTTCCACGTGCTCCCTATCAGCCAAGGTCTGATGCGCCTCGTGCATATCAGCCGCCCGTAGCACCAAAGCATCCAAGTGATCAGCAGAATCCAGGAGGCCCTCGTTCTGGTTCGACTTGCTTTACTTATCATCAACCTGGGCATTTCTCAAGGGAGTGTCCCATGAAGCTAGGTTATCCGGCCCCTACTGCTCCAGGATGTGCTGTTGGACGTGGAGTTCCTCTTCCTAATAAGGGTGCTAAGCCTTTAGTTCCAGGACGAGGTCGTCTAACCCACGTTACCATGGAAGAAGCTCAAGAAGATCCAGGTGTCATACTGGGTACGCTTTATGTCAACACGATATTAGCTTCCGTTCTATTTGACACTGGAGCATCTCACTCATTCATAGCACAAGGGTTTGCCGAATTACATGGAATACCTTTAGTGAGTTTGACTCCTCCTTTGGTAGTCCACTCTCCTGGGCTTACCTCTCGGACTTCGATGGTTACCCATGGTGTTGTCATTGATATTGGGTATAATCTGTTCCCCACTGCTCTTATCACCTTGAAGTCAACTGACATTGATGTCATCTTGGGCATGGATTGGCTGACAAAATCTCAAGCCATCATTGATTGCGCGGCCAGATCTATTGTCATGACCTCTCCTGCTGGCAGAAATTTCAAATACTGGTCTCCATCATCAATACCTCCCTCCGTGGTGCCTACGTCAGAAGCAAATTTCTATGCCATTGACATCCTTCCACCTCTTGAAATACATGATGTACCGGTGGTATGTGACTTTCCAGATGTCTTCCTAGAAGAATTGCCTGGCATGCCACCTGATCGAGATGTGGAGTTTGTCATAGAGTTGGTTCCTGGAACCGCTCCTGTTTCTAAAAGACCTTATCGTATGCCTCCTGAAGAGTTGGTTGAACTAAAGAAGCAAATCGAGGAGTTGGAAAACAAAGGCTTCATTCAACACAACACTTCCTCTTGGGGTTGTCCCGGACTCTTTGTCAAGAAGAGGGATACCAATGTTCCACGATTAGTCGTTGACTATCGTCCCTTGAATGCAGCAACAATCAAGAACAAATATCCTCTTCCTAGAATCATTGATCTCTTCGATCAATTAAGCGGTGCAACCGTCTTCTCCAAAATGGATTTAAGATCAGGTTATCACCAAATTAAAATCCGAGCCGAGGACATTCCAAAGATGGCGTTCACAACTCGTTATGGTCTTTACGAGTACATTGTCATGTCCTTTGGACTCACAAATGCTCCAGCCACATTTATGCGGCTCATGAACTCTGTGTTCATGGAGTATCTCGACAAGTTTGTCGTGGTCTACATTGATGATATTGTAATCTACTCTAAGACCAAAGAAGAACATGCCGAACATCTACGTCTAGCTTTGACGAAAGTTCGTGAACATCGGCTTTACGCCAAGTTCTCTAAATGTGAGTTCTGGTTGAATGAGCTCGTCTTTCTTGGACATGTGCTCTCTGCTAATGGTGTTGCGGTCATCCCTGATAAAGTTCAATCTGTTTTGGATTGGGTGACCCCTTCCTCAGTCAAGGATGTGCGGAGTTTTCTCGGGCTGGCAAGTTATTACCACCGTTTCATTGAGAATTTCTCCAAGATTGCCAAACCTATGACTGAACTTCTCATGAAGAATAAGAAGTTTGAGTGGTCAGAGAAAGCCGAAGAAGCTTTCCAGTTACTAAAAACTAAGCTGGCTACTGCTCCTGTGCTTGCCCTTCCGGATATGAGCAAGGAATTCGTGATCTATTGTGATGCCTCACACGAAGGGCTTGGTTGTGTGTTGATGCAAGATGGTCATGTGGTTGCTTATGCCTCTCGGCAATTAAAACTGCATGAACTCAACTATCCAACTCATGACTTAGAGCTTGCAGCTGTTGTACATGCTTTGAAGCAATGGCGTCATTACCTGCTTGGTAATCGCTGTGGGCTATATTCTGATCATCAGAGTCTGAAGTATCTTTTTACCCAACCGGATCTGAATCTTAGACAGAGACGATGGTTGGAACTCATCAAAGATTATGATGTGGGTCTTAACTATCAACCCAGCAAAGCCAACGTCGTGGCTGACGCGCTAAGTCGGAAGTCCTACTGCAATAATCTAATGCTTAAGCAAGCCCAACCTCCTCTTCATGAAGAGTTTGCACGGCTTAATCTTGAAGTTGTTCCCTCTGGTTTCCGGTCAAACTTGGAAATCAAACCTTCCCTTGAAGAGCAAATTAAAGAGGCTCAAAAGCAAGATTCTGACATTACTTCGATCAAACAGAACATTGCTAGTGGGGATACTAATTGTTTCTCTCTTGATCATCAAGATACCATTTATTTTGGTAAACGTATTGTTGTACCAAACCATCGAGACTTGAAAGAACAAATCCTTAAGGAAGCTCATGAATCACCCCTTTCCATCCATCCTGGAAGTACCATGATGTATCAGGATCTTCGCCAAAGGTTCTGGTGGACTGGGATGAAGTGAGAAATCGCTCAGTATGTTGCTGAATGCGACGTTTGTCATCGTGTAAAAGCTGAACATCAAAGACCTGCTGGAGTTCTTCAACCTTTATCTATTCCTGAGTGGAAATGGGATGAAATTGGCATGGATTTCATCACTGGATTTCCAAAAACTCAAAAGGGAAACAATGCAATATGGGTAGTTGTTGATCGTCTATCCAAGGTTGCTCATTTCGTAGCTATCCGTGAAGATATCACTACTACTCAACTAGCAGAGCTATATATTTCTCGGATAGTCACTCTTCACGGTGTTCCAAAGAAGATTATTTCCGACCGCGGAAGCCTCTTCACCTCCAGGTTTTGGAAAAGCTTTCAAGAAGCTATGGGGACTCATATTTCCTTTAGCACTGCCTATCACCCTCAAACTGGAGGACAAACTGAAAGAGTGAATCAAATTCTTGAGGACATGCTCCGAGCTTGTGTTCTCTCTTTCGGGAGGAATTGGGAGAAGTGTCTTCCCTTCGCTGAATTCTCCTATAACAATAGCTTTCAATCCAGCTTGGGCATGGCACCTTTTGAAGCTCTATATGGAAGAAAATGTCGAACACCGCTAAATTGGCCTGAAACCGGAGAAAGACAATTCTTTGGACCGGACATGATCAAAGAAGCAGAAGATCAAGTTTGCATAATCCGAGAGCATTTGAAAACTGCTCAGCCTCGTCAAAAGAGCTATTATGATCGTCATCATCAAGATGTGAGCTATGAAATTGGCGAGAAAGCCTATCTCCGAGTCACACCTTTAAAAGGCGTTCATCGATTTGGTATTAAAGGCAAACTGGCTCCTCGCTATGTTGGTCCTTTCCCTATTATCGCTAAGCGTGGAGAGCTTGCCTATCAGTTGGAACTTCCTTCAACATTTCCGGATGTTCATGATGTGTTTCATGTCTCTCAACTCAAGCGTTGCTTCAAAGATCCAATCCGTGGAGTTGATCATACCACTCTTGATCTTCAGGAAGATCTCACCTACCGTGACTATCCTATTTCTATCCTTGATGAAGCTGAAAGGAAAACTCGAGGCCGAACCATCAAGTTCCTCAAAGTTCAATGGTCTCATCATTCTGAACAAGAAGCAACTTGGGAACAAGAGGATCGCCTTCGATCCGAGTACCCTTCCTTTTTCTCTAGTTCTTAGGAATCTCGAGATGAGATTCTTGTAAGGGGGGTAGACTTGTAACATCCCATGTTTGTAATAAAGCAACTTTGCATCATAAGCATCATCCAAATTTCACTAAGAAATTTTTGCATTTGAATTTAAAATGGAAACCCTAGAGTTGAACCAAATTCAAACTCTATTCAAACAATTGTAACATAATTCCAAATATTTGGAGTTGTCAAATAACAACAATTTAGGGTTTTGCTATTTAACAGGGAAGCCCTGAAGATTTCCATAATTCTTGAACAAGTTTGATTCATAAAATACTGCAAACTTGTGCTGTTTCAAAAATTCCAAAGAAAACCCCAAAGCCAAAGGGGCTTTTTGGAAATATTCCTTTGTCCTCTTCGTGGAGCACCTGCGTGGAGGCTCCCAGGTGCCCACCATGGCCATCTCCTGCTTGCTGCCCAGGCCACCGAGGAGTTCCCCTGGAGAAGCCCAGTGACGCCATGAGACGTCCTCCCCATCCTCTCTCTCTGGCTCGATTCTCTCTCTCCCATGAACACCCCCCCAGAGACCGAATGTGCCTCCATGGCCGCCACCTAGGGCCATCGTCCCGCGCCCCCTTCTCCTCCAAGGTGCTGAGAAGGTCCCCGTCGCCGTCTTCTGTCTCCCCGTTGAAGGAATTGAAGCCCCGCGCCCGGACTCGCCGCCGAATTACCGGATTCCTCGCCGGAAACTAAGCTCCTCCGCCGCTGAATTCATCGCCGCCGGCCCTCCTCCGGCCAAGCCAACCTCCCCAGCGGGTTCCCAGTGAGCTTCCGGTCCTCCTGGACCCCTCCCCCTTCCCCTTCCCACGCTGCAGCGCCACCCATGGCTGGTCGCCGCCGCCGCCAGAGAAGAGGTCGGGCTGGGTCTTTGACCCAGTCAGACCTGGCCAGCATGGCCTGGCATATGGGCCTCAGGCCCCAGCAGTCAGTGGCCCTGGGTCAAGTTAACCCTGGTATCAAAAGTTCCTGCGCCCTGTTTTTATTTCCAGAAAGGTTCAGAATATAAACCAAACTTGTAAAATGCATAGAAAACTATTTGCTTGTCAGAAAATTGCAAATGACCTATCAAAATGATCCTAAAAATGTGATCTGCATTCATGTTTAGGCAACTATGAACCCTGTTTATAATAGAAGAACAAAGGCACAACTTTCTTGAATCATGGGATCATTTCAAATGCTAGGTTTTAAGCATCTGGAACCCATTTAAATTGCTTCTACTATTTTAGGGTCTCTATTCAATATCATGAACATGTCATATCATCATGCTTGGTTGCGCATTGATGCATTGTATTGATTGTATTGCTTCCTTTCCGGTGTTTCTTCTTCTCGGTAGAATCTGAGACCGCGTCCGAGATCAACGCCAATACTGTTCAGTACAACTACATCAAAGAACAAGGCAAGCGTAAACCCTTTGATGCATTTCTAATCCTATGTTTTACAAATGCTTTGAGCCTCCACCATATCTGCATGCGTTTCAACTGTCGTTTACCAAAACTTAGAGTAAACCTATTCTGATGCATGCCCTGCTATTGTCAACTATATATCCATGATCCATTGCTCCTAGCATGACTAGGTTCTGCTTTTGCATCTCCGGAAATTTACTATTCTATGCTTAGCCATGCTTAGTACTTATTGCTGCAATTCTGGAATCTGGGTGGAAACTTATATATGAATCTAGCATGTTAGTTCGAAGTGGCAATTGTGGAGAATTGCTAAAGTTTGATAATAGGTCAGAATGAGCCACCACGGGGATTGTGATTGTTTGACTCATTCTTGCCGCCCTAGGACCCGAGTTCTTGTCTCTTGATCCAAGACGAGCGTACAACCGCACGTGGAGGTATGGGACTCCCGTCGACTGACTAACTTGCTTAGACTTATCCATGAGCTACCTAGTTCGGGCTTTCTATTTGGCATATGCATTGAAAATGTTTTGGAAAGAGAAGGAGGTGCATCATACAGGAATGCAGCCGAGGTTGCTTGAGGCAGATTCCTCTGGTAAACCAACCTCGCCATGCAAAAAATGGTTCCGCGTCGGAGAACGGCCGTCTTATGATGGTGGGCTAAAACCTTTTGGCATGGCTCATAGAATAGGTTGATGTAAGGTAAAGGTTGTAGGCGGCCATCACCCCGCTAAGACTCCTTGCAAGGGTCCAGGGGACGGTCGTCACGTGTGGGTAAAGTTGTGCACCCCTGCAGGATTAAATCTTTTCGAAAAGCCATGTCCACGGTTTTGGACGACTTGGAGACAAATACTAGATCATAGACAACATGAACCTAATCTTAAAAGTGCCAACTTAAGAGTGAGACTCTGGATCACTTCCTCAGGGTCGAGGGGGTGATATGAGATGAGTGGGTTCTGAAGGTTATGAATTGGTGGATGCTCCATGATTAAAAGAGATTGCGAGACGCTCTCTTATCCCCTTTACAAATTCTGAGTACTCCTCGCCTTGTGTCATTTTCACAAAGAAAACTTGCTTTCTGCAAAGAGCTACACGAAAAGACATTGATGCCATCATATAGTGTAGAAGGTCAGCTTGCTGAGTACACCCTCGTACTCACCCTTGTTTAATGTTGTTTTTTCACAAAGGAGACCGCCGCAGGTAACAAAGGTGGTTTCTATGCCGATATTGACTTCGACGACTAGTTTGGGTTCCCAGGCAGCAGCCTGAGATCTACGGGTTGGGACGTCGCTTATGTTCAGGGCCTCTTAGGCCATTTGCTATCTTGTTATGTAGCATAACATAATTTGCTTTCCGTTGCTTGTTGTAATGTTGGTCAGTGACCTCTCCTTGTAATAAGTTGGAACTTTACTCTGCTAAGAGTTTGAACTATTACTTCGAGTCGTAGAGTCACTGTTGTGTTACCAGTTGTGGTTCATCATGCACGAGATGGGTTTAAGGCTCTCGAGCTCTCTGTTATGCAGTCTTGGTTATGATTAGTTTCACGGCGCTTCGAGATGTGTAGAGCCAATGTTTAATTCCGGCCTGCCTGCCGATGGTTTTCCAGCCTGGGACTGGTAACCCCAGTATCACTCGTTGCTAGCGTGACTAATACACATAACATCTCTGTATAGCTTTGAACCCGGGGTCTGACATAATAAATATGGAAGAGAAAAAATTCCAGAACCTGAAGTCTCATGATTGTCACGTGATTATGATGCAGTTGCTTCCGGTTGCATTGAGGGGGCTTCTACCGGAAAATGTTCGAGTACCCATTGTGAAGCTATGTGCATTCCTCAATGCAATATCTTAGAAGGTGATCGATCGAGAAAGTCTAGAAAGGCTACAAAAGGATGTGGTCCAATGTCTTGTCAGTTTTGAGTTGGTGTTCCCCCGTCCTTCTTCAATATTATGACTCATCTCTTAGTTCACCTAGTCGAAGTGATTTCCATTCTCGGTCCTGTATTTCTGCACAATATGTTCCCCTTCGAGAGGTTCATGGGAGTCTTAAAGAAATATGTTCGTAATCGTGCTAGGCCAGAAGGAAGCATCTCCAAGGGCTATGGAACAGAGGAGGTCATTGGGTTCTGTGTTGACTTTCTTCCTGACCTTAAGCTGATTGGTGTTCCTGGATCACGGTATGAGGGGAGACTGAGTGGAAAAGGCACGCTAGGAAAAAAAGCAATGATATTTAGGGACGAGCATTCTTTGAATCAAGCACACTACACAGTTCTACCTTCATGGCTCCATATATCAAGGAACACATGAATGTTGTACGCTCCAAGTTCCCGGGGAAGGATGACTACTGGATTAAAGAAAATCACATGGAGACTTTCGGCACTTGGTTGCAATTACATCTCATGAATGACACCACTATTGGAGATCAGCTCTACTTGTTGGCCGCGACACCATCTGCGACTGTATTGACTTTCCAAGGGTACGAGATAAATGGGAATACATTTTACACGATCTCCCAAGATAAAAAGAGCACTAACCAAAACAGTGGTGTCCGCTTTGATGCAACATGTGAGAATGGGAAAACGGACACATACTATGGTTACATAGAGGAGATATGGGAACTTGACTATGGACCTACTTTTAAGGTCCCTTTGTTTCGGTGCAGTTGGGTCAACATGAATTGAGAAGGGGTAAAGGTAGACCAGCTATACGGAATGACAACAGTGGATCTCAAGAATCTTGGTTACAGAGACAAACCATTCGTCCTAGCCAATGATGTGGCTCAGGTTTCATTTGGTGGTTCCTTCATAGAACACCCCGATTTCGGCACCTCAAAAATGGAAATTGGCTATTTTGTGCGTCAAAAAGGAAAACTTCCTCCTGCAACATTGTAAGCCATCCCAAGATGCACATGTGTGCACAATATGGGCACATTATCACAAACTATGCCCTGATTCTAGCCATAACATTGGTGGTTTGACCTAAATGCCATGAAACCTCGAATATGATAGGTCATTTTGTGAAGGATTTTTTATGATATTTGCAATTTTCAAAGTTCAATATTTTTCCTTGCAACTATGACACATAATATGACACCACGCGAAGGTTTCACATTGTTTGGACCATTTTTGAATTTCTTATGCCCGTTTCAAACGCGTTAGTGCATTTTTAATTGAAAATGGTAAAATTGTCAATAGTTTGTATAGTTAGAATAAATAATTTTGAAAAAAGAAAATAGTTTTGGATTAGTTATTTAAATTGAAGCACTTTTCCTGCTGAAAGTTTTTTCAAATTCCAAATTATGCAATAAATATATGTTAATGCATTTTTAATTAAAAATAGTAAAATTTTTTAGTTAGAATAAATAATTTTGAAAACAAAAAATGGTTTTGGATTAGTTATTTAAATTGAAACACTTTTCCTGTTGAAAGTTTTTTCAAATTTCAAATAAAAGAAAGTTTTTTCCTGTTAAAATGAAAACAAAAAGTTAAAATGGAAAACAAAAAAGTCTTTTCGTGATAAAACCTTAAAAATGGGTCATTGGTCCCGGTTCATCGCATCAACCGGGACCAATGGATCAACGGTCCCGGTTGGTGCGATGAACCGGGACCAATGATCCTGGGCACGTGGCGGCTCAGCAGCGCCCCCCGCCCAGGTCATTGGTCCCGGTTCATCGCACCAACCGGGACCGTTGATCCATTGGTCCCGGTTGATGCGATCAACCGGGACCAATGACCCCCAGAAATATAACTGGCCCTTCTTCCTCCCCCCACTTCCTCCCAAATCGACGAAACTGCTAAGGACTTTTGCGCGCGGAGCGAAACCACGCCGGCAGGCTGCCCGTCCCCGCCGCGGAGAAGCTCGCCGCCGTCCTCGGTGAGCGCCGCCGCCACGACCTCTTCCTCTTCCCCCCGCGCCGCCGCTCACCTTCCTTCTCTCTGCAGGCGCCCCCCTAAGCCGCCGCCCCCTACGCCGCCGACGCCCCCAGGAGACGCCTCCCTGCGCCGGAGACGCGCCCCCCTGCAGAGCCGGCCGCCCCGGAGACGCGCCCCCCTCGCTCCGCCACCGCCCCTCGCTCCGCCGCCCGTCGGTGAGCTCCTCGGGAGCTATCCCGGCCGCCGGCCGGGCCCTTGCCCAATTTTTTTTCTGCAAAATAATATTTCATGTGTTTATATGTATGTATTTTCTGCAATAATTTTTTCCTGCACAATAATATTTCACGTATTATATGTATGGATTTTTTGCAATAATTTTATTTTCTGTAATAATATTTCATTTATTCCAAAGATTATGTATGGATTTTCAAATAGTTATTATATAAAACAGTTATGAAAAACACACATATAAGATGCAAATAGTTATTTTCTGCAATAATATTTCATGTTAATAGTTATTATATAAAATATGTATGCATCTCTTAATTATAAGATGCAAATATTGTCATTGTCTTATAGTTATGAAAAACACACAAATGAACTTTGTATAAATTTATTTGTTATAAATTTATAAACCGTAGCAACGCACGGGTTAAAAAAACTAGTATCGACATATATATATATATATATATATTATAGGATTCACCGAGCTAGTATAGGATTCACCGAGCTCCTCGCCCTGCCTCGAGTCGAGGACGACGCCACATATCGACACATATCTCTCCTCTTCCTCCACCCCATATCGACACATATCCTGTTATGTCTGTGCAGCTTCCACTTTATTCTGTTAATCATTATTGTTGACGAAGGAGTAGTCAAAGTCATAGACTCAAAACGCACACCTTTAGAAAACTGGGCGAACATGCAGGAATGCCTCCAAAAGGCTTGGAAATGGTTCACCGCCAACACTAGGGGTGTTTGGAAGCCAGAGCTTGCATTTCAACCATTGAATGTAAGTACTACTTGCTAGATCCGCGCATCTCTTTGATTCTAGTTTCAATACCATTATCATGCTTGATTATTATTTTGATTGAACTCCGTTCTCGTAAAGTGCTTGAGGCAGGAAGCTGGGAATAACTTATGTGGATACTATGTCTGCGAGTTCATTCGCCAGACGACCAAAGAGAAGGGCGCAGACCGAAACTTCAAAAAAATTGAAGTACGATAAACAATAATCACAACTTTATTTTATTACCATCAACTGTGTTTAGTTTCATTCATATATATTGATCCCCTTCTTTAAATTAGATCGAACGGATGCAGGACGGTCTTCTACCACAAGAACGCGTGCAAGCAATTCAAGAGGAAATTGCTGGATTCTTATTAGAACATGTCATAGATCCAAAAGGAGAATACTATTACCCGGTTCATTTAGAAGGGTGATGAAGTGTAAAAAAGAAGATGTAAAATCAAATTTGTGTGAGTTACCATTTGTAATATGTTTCGACCAAGCACGATGGATGAGACGGTGAATAATATATTCATGACCATGATGTGTAATATATATATATAGTGTGGTTCCTTCATTATTGCTGTATATATATAGTACCATTAAATTGAATACAAAACACACCAAATAAATAAATGGAAAAAAAAGACAAAACCCTGCAGAGATCAACGATCCCGGTTTGTGCTACGAACCGGGACCAATGACCTAAACCCCCCTCGCTGCACGCGCGCCCACGTGGAGACCTATCGGTCCCGGTTTGTGTTGGAACTAGGACCGGCATTGGTCCCGAGTAATTGATCCCGGTTCGGCAACCGGGACCAATGGCCCGCACGAACCGGGACCATAGGGCCTTTTTCCACCAGTGCCTCAAGTAAAGATAGACCAACTGTCTTTCTCGAAGCAGCAGCATGTTAGCATTGGGCCGTCGGGGTAGTTCGAACGGCGTCGTGGTGGTGTATGGGAGGCACATGGAGAGGCCTGATACGTCTCCAACGTATCCATAATTTTTGATGCTCCATGCTTGTTTTTACACTATTTGCTTAGTGTTTCGTTACACTTCGTGGCATTTTTATGCATTTTCCAGAACTAACCTATTAACGAGATGCCATAGTGCTAGTTCCTTGTTTTCTACTATTTTTGTGTTTCAGAAAAGTTACACAGGAAATATTCTCGGAATTGGACGAAACAAAAGCCAGAAGTCCAGATATTCACAGGAACTTCCAGAATACCGAAGAGGAGACGGAGAGGGGCCATAGGGCGCCCACACCACAGGGCGGCGCGGCCTAGGGCTGGCCCACACCCCCTGGTGGTGAGGCCACCCTGGTCCACTTCTGACGCCGCCCCTTCGCTTATAAAGACCCCCCGACGGGAAAAACCTAAATACCCGATCACTTTTCCAGAAACACATCGCGATCCACCGCCGTCATCGACCCGAGATCGGGAGGGTCCAGAAGCTCTTCCCTGCACCCTGTCGGAGAGGGGAATCGCCACCGGAAGTCTTCTTCATTGCCATGCTTGCCTCCGGCGCAATGAGTGAGTAGTCTACCTTGGAATATGGGTCCATAGCAGTAGCTAGATGGTTGTCTTCTCCACCATGTGCTTCATGTTTAGATCTCGTGAGCTGCCTTACATGATCGAGATCACCGTTATGTAATTCTACATGTTGTGTTTGTTGGGATCCGATGAATATTGGTGTTATGATTGAGTTGATGTACTGAATTTTATCTTATGTTATCTCGATGTTGTTTATGATCTTGCATGCTCTCTGTTGTTAGTAGCTATCTTGGCCGAGTAGTTGCTAGTGACTCCAAGAGGGGGTATTTATGCTCGATAGTGGGTTCATGCCTCTATTTAATCTGGGAGAGTGACAGAAACCTCTAAGGTTGTAGATGTGCTGTTGCTACTAGGGGGAAAACAACATTCATATGCTCGAGGGCATATGCTTTGTTTACATTACACACTTTGCTTAATGCAGTTATCTGTTGTTCGCAACTTAATACTTGTGGAGTTCTCGAATTGATTCACCACAAGTGGATTATTAGTCATAGATGCAGTTGGATGGCTGTCTATGTATCTTGTTGTAATGCCCAGAGTAAATCTCATAGTGATCCTCTTGACATATCATGTTATCTTTATTCTATCAATTGCCCAACTGTAATTTGTTTACCCAGCATGTGTTATTTTATCTTATGGAGAGACACCACTAGTGAACTGTGGACCCCGGTCCTATTTCCATTATATTGCTATCACCTATTTACTTTACTCGTACTGTTTACTTTACTCGCATATTATTGCTGCTTTCCACTCGATATGCTCATTCCTTTGTTTACAGCAAACCGGTGAGATTGACAACCTCATCGTAAGTTGGGGACAAAGTATTTGGTTGTGTTGTGTGCAGGTTCCACGTTGCTACTAGTTGAAGACGCATTAACTCGTTTGATCGTAAATGGCGCCCTTGTTGGAGTGTCACTAGGTTATCAAGCATCACCTTCAGTCGTTTGGCTTCTTCCCCTTCGGATCGATAAACCTTGGTTTCTTACTGAGGGAAAACCTTGCTGCTATATTCATCATACCTTCCTCTTGGGGTTCCCAACTGGACGGTGCTTTTCATAATCAACACCGTGCCGCATCAAGGCCGTCGTAGGAGGCTTCGCTTGTGGAAATCGCGGAGACGTCCTAGGGCATCGCTGTAGTCGCGTAGTCGCAGGGGTGGAGGCGACTCGGGGCTTCGCGTGGGGAAGACGCAGCCTCCTCAACGGCGTGGATGAGGAACGCCTCTATGTATTGATCCATAAATCGGGGCACAAAACAGGGACGCAGAGCAGGATTTGGGACATGTTCGCTCGGCAAAATATTGCATCTAAACCGTTTGATTAAATCACTGCAATTATAGTAATTTGGTCTATTAGATACCATTAAAAGGTAAAAGATCCTACGATGCTGATTAACCTGTGTATGCAAAGTTTGGTGGATATAGAAAAGTCTATATTTGCTCTTTTATAAGATTATGGTAGAATAGATTAGGTACTACACTAAAGTGGTATTAGGTTAGGTTGCCATGGCTTGGTTGGAACTAAGTTAAATAACCGTGTTCTTGTCTTAAGCACCTATGGTCTCTGATTCTTTAAGATCTCTATAGATCATAAGAATGACTATAGTTAGGATATATATTTGGTTAGCAAAATATAAGTGTATGGAACTATTTATCAAAGAGGTACCGATTTGGACTCTCTAGGATCTAGGTATAACTTATCCTACATAAGAATTGTTGATTAAGTCTGGTGATGGTGATGGTTGGCTTGAGAATGATATTTACTTCTAGTATGCTGTGGTTCTTGGATCTCACAAGGGTATGTGATTATTCACTTTCAAGATGAATGGATGTAGATAAGACTGATCTGCAAGTCATTGACTTGAGATAAGATTTGAATGAGTAAGAATAACATAGATAAAAGTTTGATCAATACTTAGATGATTACTTGATACTTGACTTGTTCTCAATCACAAGTGATGGTGGGAATTGGTGCTATTTAAGATAGTTCAAAATAAGGTAAGATAGAAGATGATTTGTTTCTTGTTTCTTAAGAATGTGTTTAAGTTATGGTTCAAGTTTTATTACGAGTCTTATTTCTACCTTCCTAACATAAAAGTTTACCACACTTTACTTGATGAACTAGTCCTAAATCATCATCTCAAGTGATACTTCAATCACTTTGACAAGTTCTATAAAAAAGTTTTAAATTTTCCTAGATTTTCCATGCATGAATGCAACGCACACATTGGTGTTCTACTCATTTATCTGTAATGCCGGGATATTACAATAAAAACCTAGAAGACAACATCTTATGTCCAAATTCTCCAAAAGCAATGCATAAGAAGAAAACAATCGACAAGCACCGTCATCACCCGATCATAGATCTTGGGTTTTCACCCTAGAAAAAGTATGCGCTCTCAAAAAAATGCCTTTAACAAGGCCATTAAACCTAGCCACAAATTATGGTCAGACCTTGGATTTTCACCCTGAAAGATAAGGCCCTATACTGCTGCCCCCGCTTGCTGGTGCCGCTGCTACAAGTCACGGTTTACCAAGCAGAGTCCTCATCGCCTCAAAGACTTCGTCTACCATTGCTATGCGTTAGACCTCAACCATCATGACATTCTCTGCCACTATCTTCACCATGGAAATCGAAACACCGACATGTCCAATAATGTCAACAAACAATGAAGCTTCGCGTCACGTCCTCTTGAAGCCACATGGGCTGAAATAGGGGTTCACACAACCAAATCCCAACCGATCTAGCAATCTACATGCATCAAGCGCTCAATAGAAATATCCGGGGGGAGCCTTCTAGAACTCGTCAATGGCCAGATCATTGAGGGCAGACATCAAGAAGACCACCGTCTTGACGCGACAAGAGCCATAAAAAACACCTCCTTTTTCGAGCACACCAGTAGGCCCATCCACACCTGCAATCTGTCCATGGCAGGTAGACGGCCCAATATCAGGACCTAAGGGCCTAATTCAACCCACCGCTATCCCACCAGAGGTTCATGCCATGGAGCTTTGCGTCGCACGCCGCCAACTTGCCGCTCTGGCTTCAGGCCTCGGCCACAAGGCCGCTCCGCCTTGTACTGCTGCCACCACCCCACCACCGTCCGTGGGGCCACCGCCATGGTACACTCTCCTCCCCTCCGTCCTTTGATGAGAAGAGCAAGCCCACCACTGCCGGTGTCGGCTGTGTTGTCGGCCAAGATCAGTAGGAGGAGGAGTACCGGCGACGAGATCAAGGATCTGCCTCATCCTTTAAACATCATCAATTAATGAAGATTAGTATAATCCAGGTAATGAGATTCCACCATCAATCAGAATGGTAAGTAATCATCTTTGGCCAGATTTGGAAGAGTGAGAAAAATGTATTGATGGTCACAAGAAAGGAAACACGATCTAAGAAAATATGTTCGTGTGGTGGAAAACTCATATTTTTTGATAAGGGAATATATTAATACCAAAATGGTATCAATTACATCCAGCCTATGCAAAAATATAATAACTATAGCAAATCTAAACATTAAGGATGCACATAACCCAAAAAAGTAAGAAAAGGAAAACAAAGACCCTGTGAAAACAATTAGAGACTCGCAGCAACAAAATCACCATTAGTACTGCCGATAGCCTGACTCCGAAAAATATTCTTCAAGACGATGTGTTCACGAAGGTAACAGTGCACAAACACCGTCATCGCTCGGTCTAACCAAAATGGTCAGAACCTGGGTTTTCACCCTATAGAAGATCCAATCTCTAGACAATACCTTGAACAAGGAAAACTCGTATTGCCCAATAAAAATGTTTGCTTATTATGGCTATTTAGAGTGAATTTCGATCTTACTATTACTCCATAGAACCCCAAGAATAGATCGATACCATCTCGTACATCAGACATCACAACATGAAACGATACAAAAAAAATGAATTAAAATTATGAGAAAACATTTTAAGAAAGAAACATATGTAACAAACAAAAACACAGCCTTGAATCCAAGCATGATACAACATCACATCTTCCTTTCAGATCTATCCGCACATCAAAATTCATAACGAGAAAATAGACTAAACGAATCAAGAGGACAAACATGAATCTTAAGCAAACTTTTGGTTGGAGCTAGATCCTAGCTAGCATGCATGCGCCCACCACTTCATTCCTTTGAGCGGGTCTTGTCCACCAGCGTCTGCCTGGCGTTGCCGGACGACTCCGGGACGTCTCCATTCACCACAACCGGCCATGCCGGCGCTGCGGCCAGCTGCCCTAGCCCCATAAATCTATTTCCACTGGGGCGGGCCCTCCCCTGCGGTACTCCTCCCAAAACGTAGGGTTGGGTGCAAGCAGCGGCACCGTTTCCACTGCGATAGGTGCAGGCGCGGTAGGTGCTGGCGCCGCAGGTGGAGCGTGCAGAGCCATGAGCAGATTCCGTCGGTGCCAGTCCAAGTGGACACCAAGGCCCTGGAGCGTGAGGAGCAGCTTGCCACAATATGGGCACTCGTGCATCCTTACCGCCGGGGAAGGCGGCGGCGGTGGTAGAGGCCCTCGGTTGTTCCAGGTCCAGGCCATCGGTAAGAAAGGGTTTTTGTGAGGATTGGCAACAACGAGCCTACCGATGGGGTGGTCTCGGGTGGTTTATATAGGTCCGGGGTGGTTGGAGGCCAAAAGAAACGGTAAAAAAATCCTATCCACTTTCCATTTCGGTGTTGCTTCTAGATCATTCTGAAGTTCAGATTTCCTTGTGCCACTTTTTATGTAACAGTAAGTTGTAACGCCTTTCAACATGTTAAGAAGTCTATATAATTTTATTCTTCCTTTTTTTAAATCAGTTCTTGAGAAACAAACAAAAAAATAGAGAAATAGACGGTTAGTCTGTTAACTACCAACTAGTAAACATGTACGTGCGTTAGTCTATGCAATCGTCCAGTAACACTTTTATCATGTTATTTGTTGTGTTCAAGGACCTCCTCTCTCTTTAGGCACTAAGTGGAACGTGGCATCAATAGATCGGCAGGCGGAGCGAGCTTAGGGCAATGGGGCGGCGAGGGCAGGAATACATAGTAATAATCAGGGCCGTCTCCAGAAATTTGGGGCCCCGGTGCGAAACGTAAATGGGGCCCTAAATTTTAGAAAAATAGGACCGATATAACTGATGTTGATGCTATTTGCTAGTGGTGTGATTTTAATCTTGGAGATGAATTGGGAGTTTGTGTGATGGTTTTCATCAGGAATCGACGCGAGGGCGAGAGAAAGGACGAACCCGAAACATCGAAATTGGGCAGCCGTAGACAGGATCAGCTGTTCGGAATCAATGACAGAATATATTAAATTCATGGATCACTGCATTTTTAGAGCCTTTGTTGGCCAAGACAAAAAAAATGATGTAGCTACATGGTATACACTACTGTATTGGCATGATGTTACTCTCTAACGACCTAACTTTATCGCTTTACCCAAAATTTTAGTTACCACATCTTCACATTGCCAAGAACAATGGATCGTGGAAGGGAGAACTACCTAGACACAGCCGGAAATACTCCTTGCGCGCTACTGATTTCCTAAGAGAGTATAAAGGAAGGAGTAAAAAACACAACATGTCCAAACCGACGGCAAGCATCGCCGCATAAACTGACAAGACCACTAACAGGACGAGGACGGATCCAAAGACGCACCATGACTCTGAGAGCTCAGCGGCCTCCAATACTTGTAATGCTCGCCTGCCGCGACCCTTCTCTCCATCCATGTAGTCAGATGGACCAGCTCTCCGCCATGAACGAAACAACACCGTGGACTGGAAGGCCCCGACTCACCTATTCACAGCTTTCCGCCCTAGATCCCATCAGCGGGTGGATCAATTCGTGATTAAACTGCCGATCGATCTCGCACTTGGCTATAGCGTCAAACTCAGCACGGTTTGGGCTTTGAGAGATCTACAGGTCGGTTGATTATCAACCATGTAATAGGGTGGGCCAGAATTTGGAGGCCCCAAAATTTTGGGGGCCCTGTTCCGTCGCACATCTCGCACATGCCCATCGACGGGCCTGGTAATAATTCATATCATTAGCAGCATAATCAATAAAATTGAGGAGTCCCTAATTATTTTATATCTGTAAACCTTTTCTGTTTTGTAAATATAGAATAATCTATTCCATGAACCCAAATCATTATATAGAATAGCAGGGATAAATTGCCTATGGCGCAAAGGCCCACGCTTGCACCTTGTGATATGTGCGAGCATCGAACAACCTGATCGATCCTGGCAAGCTCTAGATTCTGAAATGCAGTTTACAAAGTTCAGTTAGTCATGGTGGTCGGCGTACTTGTAGAAGACACAAATGCATGGACTATGCCAATATTGGCTGAATTATGTATGGGATGACTGTGCTAATGCCATCACCAACTAACTAACATGGATGGTAGTCTGCTAGCACTGTTGTTTTCTCTGCTATGGAAACCATAAATCTCAATAGTTCCATGCAAAACAAATTAATACGGAGTATACAACTGGACTGTACTTTGGCTGCACCACGGGAGAGGACCGAAACATGGTCTTTGTATATCGGTTGAGAGCTTCCGATAACATAGGTTCATATATATCCGAAAATTTCTATCTCCTTATAAAATTGTACTTCTAAACCTCTAAAAATCGTGAAAAATTGCTATTACTTTGCATATCCATGATATATGCTTTCTTCCGTAATTTTTTGAAACATGGAAATGCCATTTTCGGCCCCCTTCAAAGACTGCACTTTTACAGCAAGAACCGGTTCCGAAAATTCGTCATGTTGTTCTATCGTGCTCAGGAGCAAGCACAACCGATCCATTGCTCACCTGCATCGGTTGGAGCTTGGAGGCGGACGTGCACGCCCCTCCCGTTTCCCCCTCGCCGTCGCCGGGCGTCGGGTACACCAACCGGACCTCCACAGTTTAAAGCGCCCACAAAAAGCGGGGGAGAAAAACAAAACGAAAGCGAAGCGCAGCGCAAGGCAGCGAGTGGACGAAAGCAAACGAGAGAAAAGAGAGGGACGCGAACGTCCTCTCCACCAATGGCGAATCATTCGCTCTCCCACCGCCACCTCGCCGGCGGCTGCTCCGACGAGGACCCCGCCTCCTCGTCCGCGCCCGTCACCTTCCCGTCCTTCTGGCCGCCCTTCCCCTCCTTCCTCTCCGACTCCGACTCAGACGCCCCCTTCCCTCCTCCCCGCCACATGGACCGCTGCGCCGCCGCCCAGCAGGAAACCGCCGCGGCGTTCCTCGGCCTCCATTTCCACGAGGACGGGGAGTACGACGGCGGCGGCGTCATGTGGGCGCCGCCAGACGAGGCGGGCCTGCCGCTCTGCTGGGACTGCCTGCAGCTGGAGGAGGAGCACGACCACGAGGGGCACCTGCAGCGGTGGGACGGCCTCGGGCTGAGCGACGCCGAGGACTGGGAGCAGGTCGCCGGCGAGGCGGAGGCCGCCGCGGTGCGGAGCCTCGAGTGGGAGGTGCTCCTCGCCGCCAACAGCCTGGGCAGCCTCGTGATCGACGACGACGACGACGGCACCGCCGGCGGCGTCGACACGTACTTCCTGGACGGCGCCGACGACGAGGACGTGCTGTTCGGGCAGCTCGCCGCGGAGGCGGAGCACGACACCCCGGCCAAGGGCGGGCGAGCGGCGGCGAAGGCCGCCGTCGAGGGCCTCCCCACGGTGGTGGTCGCCGAGGCCGCGCAGTGCGCCGTGTGCAAGGACGGCATCGAGGCCGGGGAGGGGGCCAGGAGGCTCCCGTGCGCGCACCTCTACCACGGCGGCTGCATCCTGCCGTGGCTCGCCATCCGCAACACGTGCCCGCTCTGCCGCCACGAGCTGCCCACCGACGACGCCGAGTACGAGCGGTGGAAGGCCAAGCGGGCCGCCGGCGACGACAGGTACGGGCATCGCCACTCGTCAGGCTGAGGCTGCGTCAGGGAGAGAGTAATCTGCTTCACGGGATAGACTATGTGGCGGTGCCAATGCATTTGCAATAGTTCGAGAAATTTCTTTTTGATCACGGGAAAGGGGTTGAGATCATTGTGAATTGGTGTTTCTCTTTTCTCTTCCTTTTTTGCACAGAATGATACGAATAAGGTGAATTTTAATTTAAATAATGCTGTCTATTTGAGAGCTGATGAGACTGTTCCTTTTCAATTCAATGCAATGCAAAGAGAAGGAAAGAGAACCACTGATGACTGTACTCTGTTGGCACGATTTTAGCATGCATATAAAATTCAGTATATGCAGCTTCAATCTGCAATCTTAAGCGATTTGATTTGTTTCTAGAAATGCTAGGCAATACAAGTTCCAGTTCGAGCTAATTACACTGGAGGTCCTACAACTTGCACACAATGTGATGGTTTAGTCCTAAAATCGAAAGTACGTGGAATAGCAGTCCTACAACTTGCAAACATGTGAAGATTTGATACTCAGTTAATAAAAAAATGACACGTGACATTGTAACTTTTACAAAAATACCCCCTAACATTTTTATCTCATGTATTTGACCTTACACGTGGGTCCCAACTGTCAGTAATGGATGAAACAAATTAAATTAAATTTGTATGGAGCAGAGAAATCTGCTTCACGGGATAGACTATGTGGCGGTGCCAATGCATTTGCAATAGTTCGAGAAATTTCTTTTTGATCACGGGAAAGGGGTTGAGATCATTGTGAATTGGTGTTTCTCTTTTCTCTTCCTTTTTTGCACAGAATGATACGAATAAGGTGAATTTTAATTTAAATAATGCTGTCTATTTGAGAGCTGATGAGACTGTTCCTTTTCAATTCAATGCAATGCAAAGAGAAGGAAAGAGAACCACTGATGACTGTACTCTGTTGGCACGATTTTAGCATGCATATAAAATTCAGTATATGCAGCTTCAATCTGCAATCTTAAGCGATTTGATTTGTTTCTAGAAATGCTAGGCAATACAAGTTCCAGTTCGAGCTAATTACACTGGAGGTCCTACAACTTGCACACAATGTGATGATTTAGTCCTAAAATCGAAAGTACGTGGAATAGCAGTCCTACAACTTGCAAACATGTGAAGATTTGGTACTCAGTTAATAAAAAAATGACATGTGACATTGTAACTTTTACAAAAATACCCCCTAACATTTTTATCTCATGTATTTGACCTTACACGTGGGTCCCAACTGTCAGTAATGGATGAAACAAATTAAATTAAATTTGTATGGAGCAGGGCTTGAACTCGCGTCCTACAGTTTAACCCTGCTCCCTCCAGCCACCAAACCACGCACCATGAAGTGTTTCTTTATGGGACGTTATCCTATTTTACCTATCCCTCAAGAAAGAAAAATGAGACAAAATAAAACAAAACATACTTTGCGCGGACGAGGGTTCGACCTCACAATCAAATGCCAACCGTTCAGGGCCGCAGCCACCATACTATGAAACGAATAGATTTTTATTAGAAGATGTTTGTCCATTTTACCCGATCCCATAAGAAGAAGAATGAGACAAACAAACAATTTTTTTTATATCACCACCACCTCCAGTTAGCAAGCATGAAATACTTGTATTCGACATCCCTTGAATTAGAAATTCCAAATATGAACAAGAAATAAAAGTGTAAAACTTTATATATAAAAATGTAGGAAAAATTTGCTACAGGACACCGTTATTTTATGTCGTTTGCCGAAAGACACTGTCTGATTGTGTCTTTACCAAAACACACCGCATTGCTAAAAAAGGAAAGTTTGACACATTTTCTTCAAAACCGGCCATCTCAAACAAAGTGCTAAACTTTCTATTTTTGGCACTGCGGTGTGTTCTGGCAAATGTGTCACAAAATTGTAATGGTACCTAGCAAAGATACAATCGGACAGTGTCTTTCGGCAAACGACACAAAATTACAGTGTTCTGTAGCAAATTTTCCCAAAAATGTAAATGTGGCATATGAAGCTGGGTGTCATATAACATCATATTCTCTTAATATGAGAATCCTCATAGGTACAAAATTGTGAATCAGAACTTCAAAACAAAATGATTTTCATGAACAATCAGTATTGAAAAGACTTATCTCCAACAGAATACATGACTTATCTTTCATACCTAGTTAGTAGAATAAAAAAGTTGAAAATCATTTCAAATTTGAGATGTTACTAAATTTAACATACACATATTGACTATATGCATTCCAACCAACTACATCATTTAAGTAAAAAATACATAAATTTGCAACAAGAAATATCGTTATCTTTTTTTAAAAGAATGGTAAATGTCATCATAATGCGGAAAAGCAAAATAAAAGCATATGCATAATAGCTTAACGTCCTCAAATAGGAGAGTAGTACTTGCATGGTCTGTTGGCTGCAGGGTGCTACACTCGTCTTTTGATAGTGAGGTCAAACACTCTTTCTTGCAAATTAAATTTATTTACTTCATATCATTTTTTCTTTCCATCGTTATGGACTAAAATAGGCCAACGTCCTCAACTTAACACTTGGATTTGCGTGGTCTAGTGGCTACATTCTGTCATGTGCTACGGTCAGATTGTGAGTTCGATCCCTCATCTTGCTGACAAGTGGGACCCACATGTTAGGTGGTACAAGGTCAAAAATGTCAGATAAAAATATTAGGCGGTGCCAGGATTTGTCTCATTATTCTTTCTTGAGGCATAGTTAAAATAGGCCAACGTCCCATAAAGGAACAGTTCGCGGTGCGTGGTCTGGTGGCTGGAGGGATTATGGATAATCCGTAGGTCGTGAGTTCGAACCCTGTTCCTTGCATACTAATTTTTATTTGTTTCATCCTTTACTGACAGGTGGGACCCACGTGTAAGGCTGCACCAAGGTCGAATACACCAGATAAAAATGTTAGAGGGTATTTCTGCAAATGTTATAATGCCACATGTCATCTTTTTATTGACTGAGGACCAAATCTTCACATGTTTACAAGTTGTAGGACTACTATTCAACGTACTTTCAATTTTAGGACTAAACTATCACATTGTGTGCAAGTTGTAGGACCTCCAGTGTAATTAGCTCTTCCAGTTCATGGCAATTTTGTGGCGCTTATTTTAGATAGAAACCATTGAAACTGAGCTCACTTATTCCAGCAAAGTTCCTTCGAGAGTTCTGATTCTGACGGAACGACGACTTTATTCACTTTGCTGGTATTGGATTATCCACAATCTGCAGTAAAATGATTTAAGTGAGATTATCCACAACTTTATGCGCTTTCCTTCAAGAGTAGTGTTGACTCTGACTGCCAAAAACCAGCGGAACCTTTTCTTCTTTGATGGTACGGCCTTGCCATGCTTTTGTGAGCCAAAGTAGCGTTTCCACGCCACAACGCGAATGAATCTTTGCACAGATGTTGTTCAGCAAACGCAAGCTTGCACGCGAACGAAGCTCGTGGGGTTTTTCGTAGCTTGGAAGCAGGGCATGCGTGGGGGATCGAGAAAGGTCCGTCCCGCTACGAAGAATGGAATCGATCGACATCTCGCCTACAGCCCCATGCATCTATTCTCTTGTGCAGCTTTGCCTGCCTCGCACATTGCCGTGACTTCCTCCTGTGGAGCTGATCAAGCCTGCGTGATGCGTTCCCTTTTCTTTTGTTGATGTGAAGCAAACGTGCATGCGATGCGATGCGATGCGATGCACACAGAGAAAGATGCTGTTGTGCATTATCATATTCATATCGGAGTTTAGCTGTCAATTCATGTGTTTATTTTAGACTAGTTAAGTGCTCGCAACATCGCCACGACTTTCTCTCAAAAAAAAAAATCGCCACGACTTCTACAAAAAAAAAATCTCATCTTTGGTACACCCCCTCTCTCTAAACTTAAACACAACAACGGCTCAGATCGCTCGGTACATCTTAATAGTTAAAGGCATGATGGTCATTGGCAGATAATTAAATGGTACAGTATAACAGCAACGGCTCAGATCGCTCGGCTCAGATCGCTCGGTACATCTCTAAACTTAAGAATTGTTAATTAATCATTAGCAGATAATTAAATGGTACAGTATAAAATCTGCACATCATGGTTGGCTTACATTAATGGTGGCTCCCGCACACCATGGTTGGCGGACATTAAAGGTGGCTCCCGTTTTCTTCTGGAGCGAGCGATGCCAAGCCATTGGCGGTGATGGCCAAGCGGCGGTGACCCTTGTTGGCAACGAGTGGTAGCACGGCCAATGGTCACCAGCTTGGGCGGCGGTACTGCCTAGGCAAGAACATCAAGACATGGAGGCGACAACGTCTAGACACGATGGCGGCGTCAAGGCGATAAAGATTTCGTTCCTGTATATTTAGTTCGGTGGTTGAACAGTCAATAGTCAAATCATTCGCAGACTTCCTGAAGTTCGTCTCCTAGTCGATGAGGAGAAACAATAGGATGTGGAGAAATAATAGCAAAGTGGCCTGCATTCAGGTTTGTTAGGGATATGGAAATGCCACATTTGCATATGCTATAGGAAAGGAAGGACATACTCCCTCTGTTCAGGATTATAAGTCCCATAGCTTTTCTAAAATGTTTAAAATTATAAGGCCTATTTTAATTATTGCCTTCTCTCCTTCAATGCATGTTCTTTTTTCTCTCTTCTCTCATGTGAAACTATTGGTGCATGTACTAATTAATGATATGAGTTATGAACTTTCTTGGTATTAGCAACTTGGTTAAGAGGCCTTATAATCTCGAATGGAGGGACTACATGTACCTGCAGGCTACAGATATGTTTACGACTCGCCATCCGTATATGTTTGGAAAAAGAAGCCAGGAGACTATAGCAAGATTACTGGCAATGATACTGGTCAAACAGGAGCAAGTAAAATCATGTACTCCCTCTGATCTGAATTAAGTGTAATTTCAATAAAAAACTAATTAATAGAAAAGGATGACATAACCCTTTTTAACTTTTGGGAAAAAGATGACCTAGCCACTTCCAACGGGCTACTACGATTTCTGAATTGGTTTCCGCTACAGACTAGGCCTAACTTATACGTAGACTTTGTAGAACTGTGTAGTGTGCTTGAGTGAAAGAAATCTTGTCCATATAATACATTAATTTCTTTCCTAGCGTGTCTTTTCCACTTAGTCTCCCCTCATGCCGCGATTCAGGAACACCAATGAAGTCAACACAGAACTCAAATGACCTCCTCTATTCCATAACCCTTGGAGATGCTTCTTTTTGGCCTAGCACGGTTATGAATATATTTTTTAAGACTCCTATAAACCTCTCGAAGGAGAACATGTTGTGTACAAATACAGGTTCGTGAATGGCAATCTCTTCGACAAGCTGAACCAGGAGATGCGTCATAATATTGAAGAAAGATGGTGGGAACACCAACTCAAAACTAACAAGACATTGGGTCACATCCTTCTGTAACCTTGGCAGAATATCTGGATTGATTACCTTCTGAGATATTGCATTGAGAAATACACATAGCTTCACAATGGATACTCGAACATTTTCTGGTAGAAGCTCCCTGATTGCTTGCGAGTTGGTAACCCCAAGATTAAGGTGTGATGAGCACAGCAACAAGTCTTCCCTCAGTTGTGGAACCAAGATTATCGAACCAGTAGGAGAAAGAAATAAACTTCAGAAGGTTGATGCCAGCTAGCTTTGCAACACTCCAAATAATGGTGCCAGAAAACTTGTCGGCGTGTAGCTTTTCACCAGTAGCAACATGGAATCTGCACACAACACAACCAAGTACTTTGTCCCAACTCACAGTGAGGTTGTCAATCTCACCGGTTTGCTGTGAACAAAGGATTAAGCGTATCGAGTGGTAAAAGATATTAGTTTGCAAGAAAGTAAATAAACAAGTAAAATAGTAAACGGTAATAGCAATATAAAGGAATGGATTGGGGTCCACAGTTCACTAGTGGTGTCTCTCCATAAGATAAATAATAACATGATGGGTAAGCAAATTACAGTTGGGCAATTGATAGAATAAAGCTAGCATACATATGTCATGAGGATCACTATGAGATTTACTCTGGGCATTACAACGAAATACATAGACCGCCATCCAACTGCATCTATGACTAATAATCCACTCGCGGGGAGTCATTCGAGTACCCATTGAGTATTAAGTTGCGAACAACAGATAATTACATTAAGCAAAGTGTGCAATATAAACAATACGAACGTCCTTGAACATAAGATTGTTGTTTTCTCCCTAGTGGCAACAGCACATCAAAAACCTTAGAGGTTTCTGTCACTGCCCAGATTACTAGAGGCATGAATCCAACTATCAAGCATAAATACTCCCTCTTGGAGTCACTAGCATCTACTCAGCCAAGATATTACTAGCAACGGAGAGCATGCAAGATCATAAATGACATAGAGATAACATAAAATATATTTCAGCACATCAACATGGCATAGTATCAATATTCATCGGATCCCAACAAACACAACATGTAGAATTACACAAAGATGATCTTGATCATGATAGGCAGATCACAAGATCTAAACATGAAGCACATGGTGGAGGAGACAACCATCTAGCTACTGTTATGGACCTGTAGTCCAAGGTAGACTACTCACTCATCGCTCCGGAGGCAAGCATGGTGATGAAGAAGACCTCTGATGGTGATTCCCCTCTCCGGTAGGGCGCCGGGAAGAGCTTCTGGACCCTCCCGATCTAGGGTCGATGACGGCGGTGGATCACGATGTGTTTTTGGAAAATTGATTGGGTATTTAGGTTTTTCCTATCGAGGGGAATATATAGCCAGAAAGGAGGCATCAGAGGGTGGACCACCTGGTCTCACCCCCTGGTGGCACGGGCCAAGGGCAGGCCACGCCACCCTAGGGTGTGGCCAGGCCGTGCCCCCCCTCCGTCTCATCTTCGGACTTCATGAAGCTTTGGGAAAAATAGGAGGTTCGGCTTTTGTTTCATCCAATTCTGAGAATATTTCTTGTGTAGCTTTTCTGAAACACAAAATTAGCAGAAAATAGAGAACTGGCACTGTGGCATCTCGTTAATAGGTTAGTTCCGGAAAATGCATAAAAATGCCATGAAGCGTAACAAAACACAAAGCAAATGGTGTATAAACAAGCATGGAGCATAAAAAATTATAGATACATTTGAGATGTATCAAGCATCCCCAAGCTTAACTCATGCTCGTCCTCGAGTAGGTAAGTGATAACAAAAGAATAACTTTTGAGGTAACATGCACCATCACAATCTTGATCAACAAGGTAAAGCATTGAGTGCTGAGATCAAAGCACTTAAAACATGGGCATGAAAGACATAATCTCGATAATAGAAACTTAGGAACCAAGTTATAACATGAAAAGTAACACAAACAAAAGATCATGAGTAATGAAACATTGAAAGTCACGTATGTGTTTCAACCATATGGAAAAACATATCAAAGTGGTTTTCAGCTTGTCCCTCATGGAGTAGCAAAACATAAATGCATAGGACACGTTCAAGTTTAAGAGGGTGACTAGATACAAATAGTTTAAGAACAAGCAAAACCATAATCATGAATCAATCAATAATAAACTTTGGGACTATGCACATTATACTCAGAATGACAACTATGCTTTCTTAGATGGTGCATAAAGGTAGAAGGTGGAGACTCAACATAAAAGTAAAAGAAAGGCCCTTCGCAGAGGGAAGCAGTGATTGCAAGTTTTATAAACCTTCAAAAATTATGATACTTACTAGCTTTGAGCTCTCATTGCCCCCATCATAGGCACTTGAATAGTTAAGGTTAATGCAAGTACAATTATGAAGCATATGCTTAACAAATCATAAGTTCAAAACCTCATGTCCCGTGAAGTATGAATACCCAAACCTCATGCTACTTTGCTTAGGTCCCAAGCAAGTTCTTGTCATTGTAAGCATACACGTATCATCGAGAACCGCCAACAGGGTACCTCTTGCCCAATGACATGGAACAAGCCCACATCAAAATGACAAGACAAACAGATAATGAACACCTCGACATCTCTTTTATTTACCATTGGTATAGCTTTTTATTGTGAGATGCATCGTCGAATGTCCACTATGGGCATGCTATAAATTTCCACCATGAATGATGCATGGCTTAGATTAGCGGCCCAGGCGTTTCTCTAACACATATACAAACTCCATGACCTCACAAGATCCCAATTTATTTCACATCGTGAGTATCCATAAACAAAAGATCACGATATCAACTCAAATGAGAGAAAGTGCAATGTTAAAAGCTTGCCCCATGAAGGCATGCATGGGCTAATTTCCAACTTACAACTTGCAAGCATAACATCAACATAAGAGAGCCACAATATCAAAATTTTAAAAGAGAGAAAAGTAAAGTGTGTCGTCAGGTTCGTGAGAGCTTTACTGACTAATTTTCACATAACACCAAAAAGAGTTTAATTTGAAGAATAGATAAAAGCAAGTCGAATGTACTTGGAATAGCAAATTGCTAATAGGTATGTATGGTGGACACAATGGAAAAACTTGTATATTAGGAGTTGGATGCACGAGTAGAGCTCATACTCAGTATAAAATGAAGGCTAGCAAAAGACTGGGAGCGATCAACTAAGAGAGCAATAACGGCCATAATCATGCATAGCGACAAAACATCATTAACCAAAGCATAAAGTGGTATCACAAGTCAAAAACCAAATGATAGAGGCTTTAGGCGACTTATTTGTAGTCAAAGGTGTTGTAAGCATGCGCCAAGTCAACCCAAATAAAGCATCAAAGGAGAAAACCACAATAATGCTTCCACATAATAAAAACAACGCATGATTTTTTCAAAGGCTCATTAAGCAATCTCAGTCATTTGAGACAAGTCATGCTACAGCAAAAACTACTATGGATACTATCAAAACGACATCAAGCATGACATGCAAAAGTCTAAGCCGTGGTCTAAACAAGCTCCCTTTTTGTACCACTTTTGGCATAATTTTTTTTCTCTTTTCCAACACCATTCAACCCTTTTTAATTCAACTCTTTTGATGAAAACCAACATGGACCAGAGGTCAAAATACACCTTGATGCAAAGATATAACAAGATCTGAACAAAAATCAAGGCAAAAAATGAAAGCTAAATGCAATAGTAGAAAAAGAGAACACTCGTTGAACGATAAGAGTGAAAACTAAAGTGTTCTTGGCAATGAAAAACAGAGTTTATCTCATCCAAAAGGAATTTGTTGGGGTCCAACCATTTATTGCAGCAAACAAAATAAAAGAAAACTAAAAGCAAAAGTAAAGACACTCTAAGAAAAACGCATAGAATATGAAGCAATAAAAATATAGTGTCTTGAAAGGTGACCTGATTTTTGCCGATGAAGAAGGGGTGCCTCGGGGGCATCCCCAAGATTTGACGCTTGTACTTCTTGAATATTTCTTAGGATGCATGGGAATCCCCAAGCTTGAGCTTTTATCCATACTTCATCTCATCTTATCACTCTCAATTCCCTACACTTGAAAACTTCCTTCGTACAAAACTTCACACAATTCTATTAGCAACATTAGTGTAAGCATAATAATAGATCAACCTTTTGGTTCAGATTTCAACTAAAAAACACCACATATAAAGCATATACTACTGTATCAACTTCCTCAAAAGTCCTCGGATCAAAAGAACTAAAAAAGAAAGCGATCGAGAGGCAAATACAAATAGTGGCAGAAATCTGTCAAAACAGAACAGCTGACAAAGATCAATTTTTTTGAGGGTTTCTGTTGCTCAAATTGAAAAGTGCAAAACTAATGAAAGTTTGGAAATAACCTGGGGCATATTCTGAAGAAATCGCAGATCAAAAAGATATTCTGAGAATTTTCATGAATGTTTACAGTACAGCACGAAAATCTGTTTCAGGACAGCAACTCCCCCAAATCTTACCTCCCTCAATTAGAGGTTTCTCTTGGCATAACAACGAAATAAAAATGATAAGGAGAGGTCATTACAGTAGTAATAACTTCCAAGACTCAAATAAAAGAGAAAGTACTGAAAAGAAAACATTGGGTTATCTCCCAAGAGTGCTTTTCTTTAACGCTTTGAGCTAGGCGCAGAAAGTGGAAATCAAGTAATATCAAGCGATGAAGCATCAAGTTCATAATTTGCTCTAAGAATAGAGTCAAAAAGTAATTTCTTCCTTCTTCTAGGGAAGTGTTCCATACCTTTCTTGTTAGGAAAATGATATTTGATGGTGCCTTCCTTCATATCAATGATAGCACCTACAGTTCGAAGAAGAGGTCTTCCCAAAATAATAGGACATGAAGCATTGCATTCAACATCCATAACAAGAAAGTCAATAGGAACAAGGTTATTGTTAACCATAATAAGAACATAATTAATTCTTCCCAAAGGTTTCTTCTTAGCAACATCAGCACGAGGAACATCAAAATAACACTTTTCAAGTGGTGGTAAAGCAAGCATATCATAAATCTTTCTAGGCATAATTGAAATACTTGAACCAAGATCACATAAAGCATGGCCATCAAAACCATTAACATGCATATCAATGATGGGTTCCCAACCATCTTCAAACTTCTTGGGAATATAAGCCTTTTGTTTTAACTTTTCCTCCCTAATTTGCATGAGAGCATTTGTAATATGCTTAGTAAAAGCAACATTTATAGAGCTAGCATTAGAACTCAAAGCAAGATTTTGCAAGAAAAAAATAACTTCAGATATATTGCAGCCATCAAGATCAAAATTATTAAAAGAAATAGAGCTATCATCTCCCATACTTCGAAAAATTTCAGCACTTTTTGTAGAAAAAGTTTTTGAAGTTTTTGGCTTTTTAGCACAAGGAGTGGTAGATTTCTCTATACCAATCAAAGTAAGAGGATTGCTAGCATTTGGAACAACATCATTACAGGTGGTAATAGTATAAACTTTCATATTTCTAGCCATCTCATCTTCTCTTTCCCACCTAGCATGCAATTCTGCTAACATCCTAACATTTTCATCAATTCTAACTTGGGTGGCATTAAAAGTAGTGCTTTCTTTCACATCATTAGGAAAAACTTTTAGTTTCAGAAGTTCAACATCAAGAGCAAGGCTATCAACTTTAGAAGTAAGAACATCAATTTTACCCAACTTTTCCTCAACTATTTTATTAAAAGTAGTTTGTTTTACAATGAAGTCCTTGAGCATGATCTCAAGTTCAGAGGGCGTGCCCCTAGTGTTGTGGGAGCAATTACCATAAGAGTTGTCATAACCATTACCATTGGTAGAAGGATACGGCCTATAATTGTTGCTAGCAAAATTGTTCCTATAAGCATTGTTGTTGAAATTATTATTTCTAATGAAGTTTACATCAACATGCTCTTATTGAGCAACCAAAGAGGCTAAAGGAACATTATTAGGATCAACATGAGCTCTATCATTAGCAAGCATAGCCATAATGGTATCAATCTTATCACTCAAGGAAGAGGTTTCCTCTACAGAATTTAACTTCTTACCTTGTGGAGCTCTCTCGGTGTGCCACTCAGAATAATTTACCAACATATTGTCAAGAAACTTTGTTGCGGCGCCCAAGGTAAGGGACATAAAAGTACCTCCAGCATCTGAATCCAATAGGTTCCTTGAGGAAAAATTTAGTCATGCATAAAAGGTTTGGACAATCATCCAAGTAGTCAGTCCATGAGTGGGACAATTCTTTATCATAGACTAGGAAAAGTGCCCGTGCGTTGCACCAGGAACTCCAACATATGACACTTCTTCTTTGTGGCACCATCGACTAATGTGGTCATATTTTCTCCTATTCATGACAAACATGACTTCATCCACTTACACAGGGCCGAGCTGGCAAAATCCGGAACCTCTGCGAAACTCTAAAATAGGACCCTTTCTTTCTTAAAAAAATAAACTATTCAAGAACTATAAGGTATATGTCATAATATCTTGAACATTATCATTGAGCAATAGAGAGCCAATATTCCCCTAAAAAAAGTCATAATATTCTGATATAATCGATGCGTTGTGTCTGAGTTCACAGCAACATGCACGGATGGTCTGCAGCAGGTTCATGTCGAACATGGATAGGATCACGTAGGCTCCATGCTTTAGGTTAGTCATGTGGATGAACACTTATTAGTCTGACAAGCTGTTATCGCCACATTTTGGCCAAATGAGGAGATGGGCCATAATCAAGATGGGCTTTGGAGGCTGGATCGGCCTTGCGCGTGGATTTGGGCTAATTGCCCGTGTATCTGTATATTATGATAGATTACGTTTCGGTTTAAACAAGAGATAAAGTTGTTAGGTTTATTCCAAAGATAGAAAGTCTCCGGACTATAAATGTGTACCTAGGGTTATTGAGAAAGGAGGACGATCACGTTCACAACAAACACAATCTCGGCGCATCGCCACCCCTTGTTTCGAGGGTTTCTTTCAGGTAAGCGTCGTGCTGCCTAGATCGCATCTCGCGATCTAGGCAGCATCTGCTTATGTGTTATTTGGTGTTGCTCGTACTGAAGCCTTGTTGATGGCGAGTAATACTGTTATCATAGATCTGTTTGGGCTAGCATCGGTGCTTTTGGTTATGTTTGCTTAGTCATGCTGCCCCTAGAGATCTCGCTGCCTTTGCACCTATTTTGGGTGTAAGGGCAGCATCTTGCTTGATCTTTATTCAGTCGATTCAATCTGTCATAGTTGTTCCTTGTTCTCCAAGGATTAGTTTGATATCCGCATGGTTAGGCCTCACAAACGGGTTGAACGATCCAGTAGTACGTAAGGATATGGTTTGCCAATTCGAGAGGAGTTGTTCCGGGAATTGACTCTACGTTGGTTTTTTGGCCTCCTCTAGGGTTAGTTTTTTGTTATCTTTCGTATCTACCAGGCTCAATTACGTGTGGGATGTTCCAATTATGTGGTGAAAGCTTTAAACTGTCGTAGATCGATTTGACTTGTATTGATAAAGCAAAACCCCATGTTATCGTAGATCCAATGCAGATCCATGGGACAATCGGCTACATGAGCCGATTCACAGGGAAACCTGAGAGCCGATCGAGGCTCGTATTTAACGTTTACGTGTCTGCCATGCAGGAAACTAATCGAAGCAATCCATCACCTTCCTGATCAGGTATAGGTCAGGTGGCACGCCCTTGCATCAGCCAGGACGTGTGCCGGAGTTTTGCGGGCCGTTGCCCGAGGGACCAGGGCCCACCAGCAGTTCTGGGAGCCTCCCGGCTCTTCGTGTTGCTCGTCGCTGCTCGCCGGTGGGTTTTGACAGGCAACACATTCTGGCACGCCCGGTGGGACACTCAACAACATCTGCATCAACATCTGACGCTGCGATGGGGGACAGACCAATCACGTACGACGATCTGCCTGATGAGCACAAGAAGAGGTATGATGATATCAAAGCTCTCTTCGAAGCCGATCTCATCGGCTCTTTTGAGAGGACCTGTAAGCATGGCATCAGGTGGAAAGGGTTCTCACCCGAAGGCGCTCTCGATGAGGTGGATCTGTCTGTTCCTTCAGAGGATCGCACCAGAGCTCTGCGACAGGAAGTCAATTACATGGTGGCTCATTCTCTTCACCGCCATTCTGAGAGCCTGGTGAACGCTTTCGAGCGCGTCGCGGTTCGCGTGGTTCAGGAGATCATGAAACATCAGTACTCTCCGTCGGGGCCGACCCTAGGGACTCACCAGGGAGAAAGACCGCTCCAGACCAGGCCAAAGCTACCATTCACGCTTGCAGCTCCGGAGCCACCGGGGTCACCGGCGTACGTCGTCTACAAGATTGGAGGTGATCCTGGCGATTACCAATTCCTGTTTGAACCACCTAAAGAAATCCCACATGGATATGTGTGCACATACGTGCCGGACTGCAACAGCCTGACGCACACGAACCAGATTGCAACCGCAGGGATTTCTGGGGCAGGTGTTTCTGGAGTAGGGATTTCGGGAGCAGGGATGTCCGGGATGGACGCTGATAAACAGGCGTGGCTAGCTAAGTATGCCACCGGAACGAGTCATGAGAATTTAGCCCCTGCAGCTCAAACGGTGGAGCAAATCAGTACCATCTTGAGAGACCAGTTCGGCTTCGTGCCGAAGAGGAGAACAATCGGCTATTCCAAGCCGTACCCCAACGAGTATGATCTGATTCCGCTTCCACCCAAGTATCGGCTCCCTGAGTTCTCAAAATTTAATGGTTCAGAAGGGTCTAGCTCGATCGAGCACGTGAGCCGATATTTGGCACAGTTAGGCATGATTTCAGCATCGGATCAGTTACGCGTAAGGTTCTTTGCGCAATCTCTGACAGGACCAGCTTTTGGGTGGTACACCTCGTTGCCACCAGATTCGATCCGGACCTGGAAGCAGCTGGAAGAACAGTTCCATATTCAGTATCATTCAGAAGCTACCGAGGCTGGCATTGCCGATCTGGTGCAGGTGCGGCAGAAGCGGGGAGAAACGGTAGCCGAGTATATTCAGCGTTTCAGGACTGTCAAGAACCGATGTTATTCGGCTCGTTTAACTGAGAAAGAAGCAGTCGAGCTGGCCGTGTTGGGTCTCTCAGCACCGATCAAGGATCTGGCTTTCCAAGTAGAATACAATTCACTGGCGCACATGGTCCAGAAACTGACAATGTATGAGCAGCGCCACCCTGAGTTGTACCAAGACAAGTTCAAACGTCCGATAGGCCTGGTCGATACAGAAGAAGAGGATCTTGTAGAAGACCAGGAGATAGCCGTGGCTGAATGGGCTCGGGGAGCAGATCCTGTGTCCTGCAAATGGGTGAAACAGCAAGGGCCTGCAAAAGGGTTCGACTTCGATGTAAGCAAAGCTGAGCAGATATTCGATTTACTGCTGAAGGAAAAGCAGCTGAAGTTACCCGAAGGCCATAAAATCCCTACGGCGCAAGAGATGAACGGGAGATCATACTGCAAGTGGCATCACTCGTTCACCCACACCACCAATGATTGCAAAGAGCTACGTCGGCAGATCCAAACGGCGATAGAACAGGGCCGTCTGATCCTTGGGCAGTTTGCCATGAAAGTGGACACAAACCCGTTTCCTGGCATCAACATGGTAGAGCACAGCCACTCCACGAGGCGTCAGCTAGATTTCTCGTTCGATATTAACATGGCAGGGCCTGTGTACCACCATGGCAAGTATAAGGAGGAAAGCGGCCACTCCCGGAGCAAAGAAAAGGAAGAGGCCGGTCCACGCGACCGGCCCCGTTATGATGATAGGCGGTATATAACCGAGGAACAAGTGAGAAGCGTGCGATATCAGAAGCCACACTCCACGCATCTCCTTAACAAGTATGAGCGTCAGTATGACCGACGTCGGCAGTACGACAGAGATGATGAAAGAGATCGTCGGACCGACGCATACGATGGGAGATACCGTCGGCATGATAGAGATGATGAAGGATATGAGCACCGCGCTAGGGGAAGGTCAAAGGAAAAGGAAGGCGTGGATAAACATTGGGATTGTCCTTTCTTCAAGTACTGTTGGGATGCGGGAATGAGCCGATTGCCTACAGTCGACAACTGCCCGGAATGTGGACAGCAGAAGGATGACACAGGTCCAGTTTCAGTGTTCAAGCGTCTAGGGCCTCTCCGGCCTCAGAACAGACAAGAGGAGTCATCTCGAGCAAAAGATCTCGAGGAGTCAGAGGATGAAGAAGAAGATAGATATCACCGGCCAAGGTGGTGTCCCGATGGACTCAGACACACCCAAAAGCGTAGAGTTCAGCGGCTACGTAGCTTGGAGGAAGCCGAAGCGCAGTACCTCCACACTTTAAGGAAAGCCCGGCCTGATCTGGCCGTGAAAATTCAGCAAACCTTGGAGACGGAGGCCCGTCCAAAAAAGAAAGAGTGGCGCCCCAAACCAGTAAAAGCCGATGCGAAGACATCGGCTGGCACAAACATGGTGTTCATACTTCCGTCAGAGTTTTGCGCTCCAAGAACCGAAGAACTACCAGTGGCACAGTTTGACTGCGGCCCACGGCCGGTTATCTTTGAAAAGCCACGGGAGAAGGGCTACAAACATCTGAAAGCCCTGTACCTGAGAGGTTATATCAATGGGCATCCTGTCCGCAAGATGTTGGTTGACACCGGAGCGGCAGTCAATATAATGCCATACTCCATGCTTCGGCGTTTGGGACGCTCCACTGCAGATCTGATCAAAACCAACGTCACGCTAAGCGACTTCAACGGCCAAGCTTCAGAAACGCAAGGCGTTCTGAACGTGGATCTGACCGTGGGTAGAAAAACCATCCCTACGTCGTTCTTCATTGTTGACAGCAAAAGCACCTACGCTGTCTTGCTGGGAAGGGATTGGATTCACGCTAACTGCTGCATTCCATCCACGATGCACCAATGCCTGATACAGTGGGATGGAGATGAAGTGGAGGTCATTCATGCAGATGATTCGATCGAGATCTCAATAGCTGGCATGAACATTTGGGACGCAGAAGACCAAGAGCCGATCTCTGGAGTCAGTCTAGACGGCTGTGAGCGCATTGAAGCTACAAAAAACGGGGTGAGGCTGGTCTTATCCACTGGCCTGACAGAGTAGCAAAGCCCACGATTGTGCGTGGTAAGGCCGATCCCTGCGATCGGCCACAAAAAATAAAAAGCAGTGATCTTACGACAAGCATGTCATGTAGTCGTAGTAGGGAGATTCCCTACCATTGTAGAGCACAAATAAGTTGTAAACCTTCCTTGAGTAATGCAATCAAAAAGGGGGCCGATTCCGGCAATCGGCCCAAATTATCTTTGTTATCCTCACCAAACTTTTGGCCTGTGTTCAGCATCGATTTAGCAGGTGACGGAAAGCTGGGGTATGGGTTTACATCCGCTGATGAGCTAGAGGAGATTGACATCGGTCCTGGGGATAAGCCACGACCGACATTTATCAGCAAAAAGTTAGATCCGAATCTGCGGGGTCCGATGATAGCTTTGCTGAAAGAATATCCAGATTGCTTTGCCTGGGACTATACGGAGATGCCCGGGTTAGACAGGAGCATCATTGAGCATCGGCTCCCGCTTAAAAAAGGGTTTCGGCCATTCCAGCAGCGAGCACGACAGATGAAGGCCGAAATTTTAGAGGAAGTCAAGAAAGAGATCGAGAAAATGTTGAAAGCTGGGTTCATCAGGCCATGCAGGTATGCTGAGTGGATTTCTAGTATCGTACCTGTAGAGAAAAAGGATGGCCGATGGCGTGTTGCCATAGATTTTCGGGATCTCAATAGAGCCACTCCAAAGGATGAGTATCCGATGCCGGTAGCAGAGACATTGATCAACGCAGCTGCTGGTCATAAGGTCTTGAGCTTTATGGATGGCAATGCCGGTTACAATCAAATTTTTATGGCTCCAGAAGATATACACAAGACTGCATTCAGAGTCCCAGGTTCGGTGGGGTTGTTTGAATATGTAGTCATGACATTTGGACTGAAGAATGCCGGCGCCACATACCAAACAGCCATGAATTACATTTTCCATGATCTGATCGGCAAGCTGGTGGAGATTTATATCGATGACGTGGTAGTCAAGTCTGCTTCAGTACAAGGACACTTGGACGATCTGCGACGCGTCCTGGACCGAACCAGAAAATTCGGGCTACGGATGAATCCAAAGAAGTGTGCCTTCGGTGTGACGGCCGGTCAGTTCTTGGGTTTCTTGGTCCATGAACGCGGAATTGAGATCGGCCTGAAAAGTCAGGAGGCAGTGCGAACAATGAAGCCACCTACCACGAAGAAAGAACTGCAGTGTCTCATCGGCAAAATCAACTTCGTCAGAAGGTTCATCTCCAATCTGTCAGGAAGAATAGAGCCGTTCATGGGACTGGTGAAAATTAAATCTGATGAGGAGTTCCGCTGGGGGACAGAACAACAACGAGCCTTCGACGAGATCAAAGAATATCTAACGAAGCCGCCAGTGTTGGTTCCACCGCAGCAGGATAGGCCGTTCTACATTTACTTGTCGGTGGCTGACACGTCCATCGCCTCGGTGGTGGTGCAAGTTTATGATGGTCTGGAGCGAGTTGTGTTTTACATCAGCAGAAGGATGCTGGATGCAGAGACGAGATATCCTGAGATCGAGAAGTTATGCCTCTGCCTATTTTTCACCTGCACCAAGCTGCGACACATCTTGCTGTCAGCAGAGATTATCATCATATGCAAATCAGATGTCATAAAACATATGCTGTCGGCTCCTGTGTTGAAAGGCCGACTCGGCAAATGGGTGTTTGCATTATCGGAATTTGATATCCGGTATCAACCCGCCAAAGCGGTTAAGGGGCAGGCGTTGGCCGATCTTATTGTTGAACGAATCAACACTGATATAGCAGCACTGTCTGTACGTGCATGGGCTATGTTTTTCGATGGATCGGCTTGTGATGATGGTTGCGGCATCGGCATTCTACTCGTGTCGCCCCGGGGGGCAACATATTCCTTCTCCATCAGGCTATCTACCCCTTGCACCAACAATGTCGCTGAGTATGAGGCAATACGCAAGGGAATGGAGTTGCTCATTGAAGCCGGAGCAGAAGCAGTGGAACTTTTTGGAGACTCCAAATTGGTGATTTCCCAACTCACGGACGAATACAAGTGTGAGAGCGAGTCACTCTTCCCATTATGGTTGCAATGCCGTGAGCTGATGGCACAGTTCAGGTACTTAAACTTTAACTGGATCCCGCGATCGCAGAATACCGAGGCGAATGATCTCGCACAAATGGCTTCAGGCTACAAGGACATAGCAGATGGAACTGATGTTCAGGTACAGTTCCTGGAGACGGACGACTGGAGAGCCGATATCTTCAATTACTTGAAAGATTCGGCTCGGGGGGCACCTAAACGGATAAGGTACAAGGCCATGAAGTATGTGCTTATTGGGGATGACATGTTCTACAGGACTCTGGAAGGGCTATTGCTCAAATGTCTAGGGCCAACCGAGGCGAATCGGCTCCTACACGAGGTACACGAAGGCGCCTGTGGAACTCACCAATCGGCTCACAAGATGAAATGGTTGATCAGGCGATCAGGGTTTTATTGGCCCACCATGCTTGAGGATTGTTTTAAGTACTATAAAGGGTGTCAAGCATGTCAGAAATTCGGGAATATTCAGATGGTACCTGCATCAGCGATGAACCCCATCATCAAGCCTTGGCCATTCCGAGGTTGGGGCATGGATATGATTGGCAAGATCAATCCTCCATCAAGCAAAGGCCACATGTGGATTTTGGCCATTACGGATTATTTCACTAAATGGGTGGAAGCCGTCCCTATGAAGTCAGTAAACTCGAAGGATGCTATCAATTTCGTGAAAGAACATGTCATTCATAGATTCGGGATTCCCCAAACTATCACGACCGATGGAGGTTCGGTCTTCATTTCTCACGAGTTTAGAGAGTTCTGCGAGGACACGGGAATTAAGCTGATCCGATCATCTCCATATTATGCTCAAGCAAATGGGCAAGCCGAAGCGTCCAATCAGAGCCTTATCAAGCTGATCAAGAGAAAAATCGACGAGCACCCTAGGCGTTGGCACGAGGTTTTGTCAGAAGCTTTGTGGGCTTATCGCATGTCATGTCATGGAGCGATAAAAACCTCGCCATACCATCTAGTCTATGGACAAGAAGCCGTATTGTCATGGGAGATTACGGCTGGATCGAGACGTGTCACTTTTCAGAACGATCTAACAACTGAAGAATATGCAGCCCTGATGAGTGACAGTGTTGAGGATTTAACTGAACTTAGGCTGTGGTCGCTTGAGAAAATTAAAGAGAACAAAGCCAAGGTAGCTCGTGCATATAATAAGAAGGTGAGACCAAAGGAGTTCCACGTTGGTGATCTGGTATGGGAAGCTGTATTGCCATTGGGAACTAAGGATGCAGCATACGGTAAATGGTCTCCAAATTGGCACGGGCCATACAGGGTCGACCAAGTTTTAAGGGGCAACGCGTACATGCTTGAGGAGCTGGACGGTGTGAAATTCCCAGTGGCTGTCAACGGTCAGCATCTCAAGAAATATTTCCCAAGCATGTGGGATGATGGACAGTGAAATATGGGGGCCGATACATGAAATCGGCCAGTAAAAAAAATATATATCCAGATTAATATTTCCCAAGCATGTGGGATGATGAACAGTGAAATATGGGGGCCGATACATGAAATCGGCCAAATAAAAAAAACAATGCACAGCCATCGACTCTCGAGGTTCAGACTGTTACGAGCAGGTGTCAGGTTACATGAATAAGCTACTGAAGGAATGCCTCGAAGGCACGGAGGGCGTCAGCACGGACACGATCCACCTCGGCGATCTCGGCTACGTCATCATCGTCCTTGCCCGTCACTAGCTGCTTGCTCAGGGCACGTATTTCTGCCAGATCAGTCTTCAGTTGAGCTTTGAGGCCTTCTGCTTCGTCTTGGGAGCGGGCGATGAATGCTTCCTTGTCATGAATGAGCTTTTTAGTCGCCCGGACCTTCTCTTCGAGATCTTCCAATTCTTTTTTAAGGATGCAAGCTCGGCGGTGCTGACAGAGGTGTCAGTTTTGGCATCCAGAGACGCCTTTTTCTCATTGAGCCGCTGACATTTGGCTGCAATATCGGCCTTCAGTGGGAGTTGGGCGTGGCGTAGATTGATCCTCTCACGAGCCAACTTCACCCTTGACCCGTAGAAAGACAGAGTCACAACTGGCCAAAGCTTCACCTGCAATGCTACCGGGAGTTGGTCCTTGATTTCGTCAAGAACACTCTTCACCTCTTCAGAACCCTCGACCAACCTCTCGATTGGGGAGGACAGCAAGGCTTTGAGACGCTGGAATTGAGGTAGAACAGCGCTTGCTCGTGGTTCATCGTTGGCGGCAGAGGGAGCTGGTTCGATGGATTCAGGGTCGAACGTCAGCAAGCCTGAGATATCGCAACCCTGGCAGGCAAAAGTGGCGTCAGTATGCGTCAAACAGGGAAGGATGAGTCGAAAGAAGCGAACATACCTCTCCTGAGATCAGGGGGAAAGCCGACGGCGAGACAATCGGCTCGTGTGTTGTTGCTGAGGGCTTGGCCAGATTGGCAACCGTTTCATCTACACCTTCAGGGATTACTAGATCCAGGCTTGCGGAAGGCATCGGCACTTCCCCGACTTTCCCACTAGGAGTGTCCTTCGTCTGCATGAAAGGTGCTTAGCCGATGTGAATAGCAATGAATCGGCATAAAAAGGAGTGGTAAGAGTATGGAGGGATAATTACTTTCGAAGCCTCCTGCTCGAAGAAGAAGTTTGCAGTCCCTTGCGAGCCCTCTTGGGGCTCACAGCTTGCCCCGCCTCGACTGCTGCTCGGGGGGCAACAGGTTCAGGAACAGGCCTTTTCCTGGAAGCCGATGGTGGCACATCTGGCTGGCTCGGTGTGGTGGTTCTCTCAGAGTCTGCTGAGCTCGAATCTCCTCGATTGGATTGTGTTTCCTCGCTGGAGGTGTCTTCGATGGAGACCTGTAAGAAAGGGAGAGTTGGTAAGCACGAGCATGTTTACAAAGATAAATGAGATCAACCAAGGCATGAATCAGCGTACGTGCGAGCT